>OU565288.1:7444574-7990301 GCA_913789915.3 Sphecodes monilicornis
TATACTCCATCGGCTTGGATAGACTTTTCTTAATGGATCTTAAACCATTTCTGTATAAATCTAAGCGTTGCTATTAAAATTTTTACATGATCTTCGTTTCTATATGGCTTATTTTTTTTAAATGATCCAAACATGAAAAAAATGATAATCCGCCAGAGATAAGTTTGGAGTGTAAGGGTGGTAAGTATATTTTAACAGTCTTTTGCGACGTATACGGTCGAGCGTTATCGTACAGTAGATCTGATGAATCGGTACACGTCGATAAACGACAGCTGTCGTTAAAAAAATAACGAATCCATGGAAACAAACTTCCGCGATTAAACGAAATCCGACATTTTATGTGCACCGAGCTAATGTAATTACTCACTCGAATAATGTCTTTCAAGACAAACACAGATCTGTCTTCCGATATTCGTCTGACTTTGCAGATAAGTATGCGAGCTTTGAAAAGAAACAGATACCTTTCCTTGCTCTTTCCGTCCTTGTCAATCACCGTGTACCATTCCTGTAAGACCGAAATAATGTATACAGAGTGATTATCGTGTACAAGTTAATTCCAATTCAAATAAACCCAGAATAAGAATGAACTAACGTGCGTGAGTAATCTTCCAAGTTTGTGGATATTTCCTTTGTATCCTTCGATATTACTTATGAACTTATTATCCGTTGCCCTATGGGGGATACCTAGCATCAACTCCAAAGCCTTTTGGAGGTCGTCACAGTTTTCGCCTAGTCGGGTCGAATACTTCACCAGCTCCTATAAAAAGGGCAAATATTAGTAGTAAATCAGGAGTGGGGAGAGCGCAAATTTAAAAGTGACTTTGGAATGAGAATGTTTTTATTTGATCAGTTGGTAGTGGGGGTGTTGTTATATGGAGTGTAACTGTGGGGATATAAAGAGAAAGAGGAGGTGGAAAATGATTTTGGAATGAGAATGTTCTTGTTTGATCAGTTGGTATTGGGGGTGTTGTTATATGGAGCGGAACTGTGGGGATATAAAGAGAAAGAGGAGGTGGAACGTGTACAAATAATTCGCCTAGTCGGGTCGAATACTTCACTAGCTCCTATAAAAAGGACGAATATATTAGCAAACCAAATGTGGGGCATAGGAGAGCGCAAATTTAAAAGTGATTTTGGAATGAGAATGTTTTTGTTTGATAAGTTGGTATTGGGGGTATTTTAAATAAAATAAAATTTTATATATATAATTCACCAGTTCCTGTAATCAATGTCTCGTTACTAAAAATGTAACAAAAAGATAGCGTTACGTGATACGGAAAGTTTCATGCTTTGGAATATCTTCGAAAAATCGTTAAATTCGATGTCGTAGTTAGTTGTCTGAGAAAGGAGATCGCGGAAGTTGGCTTCTGGCATCGATTATGCTATAGATCTTCAATCGTCCGAATAGATAACGTTTTTCTACGATGGATGAGGAACGAGGGAAAGGATAACGCGTCGCGAAGACGACCCGTTTTTAGCTCGCTAAATCCGTACGACGCCCACTCCGTCCCACACCAGCGAGAAACGCTCTGTCGCGATATTACAACTATACGTAGTCGAACTTTGTGGCTTTCCTTGATCTATATCCACCCCCTGCGGATCATGGGAACCGGAGGACGGTGTCGAGGTGAACGAATTCCGGATGATCCGACGTCATTGTGCCGATTCGAGTATTCTCGGCGTTTTATAGCAACAGTTCGCATATTTATTTTCCATCCAATCGGTGTAATAACATATTCGGTATCCGCAAATAATTCCCACAGAATTCCAAAAATAAAAATAATCGAGTCAAATGAATCGTGTGAATCACTGTTGTTTCTAAACTGTACGGCATTGCGATCTTCAAGTTCGGATATGTTTCACAATTTATACAATTTGTTAAAACATAGTATAGTTTGTTTGATTTTCCTTAACAAATGTTATTACCACTTTCACGAAACTTCTGTGCGCGAACGAAAATTTTCATAAACTTCCAATAATCGAAAAGTGGTTGTTCAGTTTGATTATATCTTTCGTAATTTATTTTCGAGTTGCGTGCCGTGTCTTGTCCAGCAGCTTATGTTCCTAATTCTTTTGGGCAACGGGCCCAAGATCGAATCGGAGTGAACTAAACGCTAAGCCAGAAATTTGTACGCAACAAAATGAGATTAACGTAACGTGATCGTTATAAATCAGTCGCGCCAATGATGTTAGTCGAGTGTCTTCGATGTTAAACGCCGTAAATAAAGTATTTCCAGTTTTCCGAGGAACTCAATGAGCGTCGATGACTCGAGGGGGTGGACGTGCCCTCCGAAGAGAGGAATAAAGTTCGACGCAACAATTACTCCATCGGTACGCGTTTTCAAGGCGAACCGGGAAGTATTTTAGCGCCGTGCTATTTTCGTCCGTCCGATTGAAATTTCGGCACGGATATAGGTCACGTGCGGGTTTTACAGGTCGTCGTGTCTGGCTGCCGTCGAATAGGTTCTCCTTAAAATTTCTTCGAGATTAACAACACTCTTTGCCGTTCCAAATAACTCGTACAAAAGGTTGCGAAATATTAGCCAAGCGTTTATAAGAAATTCAAAAAGGCATATTTCTTTTTTTGATCAAAAAGGAACTGCGAGAAAAAACTAGTTTCATGAATGAGACACTATTAGTGACAGGTTCAATGTCAAGTTGACATTCTCTAATATCTTCAAACACCCAGAAACCCTTTTTCAGCTTTCATGTAAATATTTCAAAGCTATTAATATTCGCATTTAACACTTTCATCGCCATGTCACCCATATCTCGGTGACGGAATTATTTATACAGAATTGAAAATTAATTTTTACGTTGGTAGATTGAGTGTACAAAATTTCTTTACGATCTGAGGAATAGAAGAGGTTTGAAACCGTAATTAATATCACAAAACTAAACTTCTTAGTTTTTGTTTTGTTAAATGTTTTGTTATGACTTTGTGTAATTTTTATGATTGTCGAGTGGGCGATGAACGTGTTAACATAATTTGGTTTGATTGTTTCTATTCGATAATTCGAAGCCGCCGGAAACCGTGATAATATCCGGGTCAACGGAACACATACTATGTGATCTAAATTTTGTCCTGAAACGTGAATAATCAGAGTTGTAAATGATTTACTATTAAGCTTTACATTTTCCATGTAAATATTTCAAAGCTGTTCACATTCACATAATATATTAACACATTATTTACCGGCGACTATTTCATAATTTTCGAACGTCTATGGTCCAGGACTATAGCAATTTCAGTCGTGGACCAACAAGTCACCCTCAGCAACATAATCTAATTATTTCCTTCGGGATCATTAGGCAAAGAAAGATTTTTAAGATTCCCTTTAGTACAGCACAACTATTGAAAAGGCTTCCGCTAAATAATCTGTTAATATGATTTTAAACCTCGATGATGTCCGGTTCAACGGAACAGATACTATGCGATATAAAGTTTCGAAACGTCAACCAGAGTTGTAAATTGTAAATGTTTTTCTTTTTGGCTTTATACCGTAACTCGCGTCATTCGTGCGCGGCCATTGTGCTAAACGAATCTGTTAAATTTTTCATGAGCATGGAACGGTTACAAGATTTTTCGAGAGAGGAAACAGGCGATAGAAGATATGGAAGCTAGCGTAAAGATCGAGACAATGTAGCAAGACCTATCGAATTTCAGAAGCTACGTTATATGACGATTAGTTACGCGGGTGGTTTATGCACAACTGCTGGAATGCTTTCAAGAGATATACTCGGCACGCTGTATTTCTGTCAAAACACCCTTGAAATGTATTTTGAAATGGATTTTTTCGGAATGGGAACGAAGAGTGTGATAAACAAGGGGAAACCCGCGAGTTCAGCGGTAAACGTTACCTTGAGCAGGAGCTGGTAGTCGTTTATGCGTTGTATCGGAAGCTTCAAATGTTCCGATAGACTTTTGTCGTCACGGAGAGTCTGGCTCAGCTCCTGCAAACAAGAATCTCAGATAAATGACTGCCTCTTCTGGCTAATTAATTGATTGATGAAGCTTATACTGATTTAGGTTCCCGTCGACAAGCTTAAATGTATCGAAATTACGTAAAATGTGTTTTTCATCGCGAATCGATGTAATAAATCATAATTTATATTAAATTCTATTAAAAGTTTGAATTTTCGAATTTTTTGACAATTTTTACGAGCTCTATTCTGATGTTTCGCAATCTTTCCATAATTATTTAGCTGATCTCTGTGGCGAATCATTTTTACAGATCACAGTTTGAACAGATGAAATCAAACTTTTGTCATTCCGATTTATTAAAATTACCCTATTTGTCTTGATCGCAAATATTGCGAACGATTAAAAACTCCAGGCAATTAAAGTGATCGAGTGTCCTTCGTCTACGAATGCACCAAGTTTGGTCCGGAAAAGGAAGATTGCACAGAGATTAGAATTAATTCGCACAGTTGGTCCATGTGGTACCCGTCACTGTAATTCGACACCAAGATGAAGACTCGCGTATTTTTGGATGGGACTGGATTTTCCACGCAACTATTCACAATCGGACGAACAGTAAATTATCCGAGACAAACTAGGCATTTTACGACATGTCGTTCCGCGAGAGTAATAACAATAAATGTTACAAGCCTCGTTGAGCGAAGGTAATGCTCGACATTCGAAGAGAATTTTCCAAAGCCGTTTCAGTTAACAAAAATCTAGGAATTCTCCTTCCAAAGATCTAGTACAACAATTACAGTCGTCACAGTAAGCATTTCACCATTCCAAACGGAACAATTTTCAGATTTTCCAAGTCAACCGAAGAGAAGGCAAACTATTTTAAATATTTTTCACTATGTATTTTTAACGGCACCAAATGTTGAATTTTCAAGATGGAGGCAGACCAATGGCCAACCAATTTCCAGATTCTCCAAGTCGACGTAAGAGGGGACAAACTATTTCAACTATTTTTCACTAAGTATTTCTTTGGTACTAATTAATGTACTTTTACGATGGATGCAAATCGGTGACCAACCAATTTCCAGATTTTCGAAGTCAGTTTATGAAGGCATAGACTATTTCAACTATTTTTCACTGTGTATTTCAATGGCACTGGGTATTGTATTTTCAAGATGGAGGCAGACCAATGGCCAATCAATTTCCAGATTCTCCAACTCGACTTATGAGGAGACAAACTATTCCAACTATTTTCACTAAGTATTTCGGTAGCACTTCTTGGATCGAAGAATGTGGTTTCATAGAAAGAAACAGCGTCGACGAGAGAGCGTAACACCAAAGACAAATGATCGACGAGGAATGCGGATAACGGAAGACGACGAGCCGACGAACCGGAAGGGCGGACGCACCTTAGCGGAGGTCAAGGGAGGTAAACAACCGTTGTTCGTGTTTCGAGTCGTTGGTTCGATGAAGATACCGTGGCTGGTCGCAGACTGGACCAGGTCCCTGCTCCTCTGTCGATTCTCTTCCTCCGCAGTCGGTGGTTACCGAAAATCACCCGCCAGGAGACCAATACGGCCACGGCTATACTTAGACGCCGGACGAACTCGCGGACTGACCACGCACAAAAACAACGCGGATCGTCTCCGGATTGTGAGCACCTTCTACACGAGACCTCCGCTTGTCTAAGCTTCTCCAGATTTAAGGAGTCACCCGGTATCCAACTGGATACAACGCTAATATCTGCTGATATTACAGAAAATGATCAAATAATTATGATCACTTCGAAACTATGTACGACCTATTTGAACTTCGGTAAGAAGTGGAATTAATATTGTAATTATAATAAATCTCTGTATTAGATTGTGGATCTTTATGCAAAATAAAAATTTGCCAAGCCGATTGTAAGACAGAAAGTCAAATAAAAATGTATTTCTCTTATCAGTTATTGTTGCACATCAAAAAAAGGTAATAACACCTCTTTTATTACAGAACATGTTATTATGTTTTCAATAACATATGACAATGATTTTATATTATTTATGAGTGAAAAAGCTGGTGCAATAAAGAGGCAGCTCATTTTTACGTAATTTGAGTGAACCAATAAAAGGTATTTAAATAAATAAAGTATTGTGTCAAACAAAATAAATAATTTTTTTGTGCTCCAGTTAAGATTGGATTTTAATATTGGAGCTGTTTGTACCTACTTTTGCACCAAAGTAGAAAAATAGTAATCATACATTAAAGAGATTTAAAATAGAGAATACTTTTTATTTTAGTTATTACTATAATGAGTAATGTATTTGGAAATGTACTATAATAGTTTACACTATTGTAATAAAATAATATTCATAAAGACCAGGAGCTATCTTTGCTCAAGTTTTCCATCTGTTCATAATAATTTGATCACCCACTCTACAGTACAACCTCGACGCTTGTGAACGAACATTGTTCTGCTAACGCATGACAGAATAATTGCCAAGAGAAAACTTCTAGAATTCTTAGATTTAAGAGATTTGTAAGAAAACCCTCAGAAAAATTCTTTTTATATTCTGATTTTTATAAAATATCTCGCGAAGAAAATGGAAAGCAAAATAAGAATGAAAGATATTTCATGAGGTCTTTGTAAGAAACAAGATTTAGTGTAATTATTAAAGTTCTACTGTAGAAGAGCTTGGAATTATTTTTACGCTATATTGCAAGCTATAAGGAGCATTAATTTATTTGCGCATAACTTTTGATGCAATTAAACAACAGCGATTTTCATGTCAAGCTCCGACTTGACTATGTACCCTTTAACGAGTACCCCATTTATTTATTGTATCTGCTGAACCAAATTTTTCTATTCTTTTGTTCACGTCTATGCATGTATACAATTCCTTATTTTTATCACATTGTGTTTTCTTTTATCCTTTTGCATGTATTAGGTGTACAAATAAGTTCGGTGCCTTTACATATATTCAACTGCAATTACGTTTGAAATTAAAATTTGTTGCCGCCATTTCGGTATCTTAAAGTACTAACCTCATACTACGAATTGCACTATCTAACTTTACACTACTTATTACATAACCTAAAAAAAATATAGTTTGCACCACGGCGTTTTAGAAAGAGCATATTAAAAAATGGTTCCAAAAGTTTCCTAGTGGAAATGAATTGGAATGTTACATTGCGGAAAGCTATATTAATAAACATTCCGATCCTTTACAGTATTGGACAGATAAATCCTAATCTATCAAAATTAGCTCGTAAAATTCTCTGTTGTCCTGCAACTTCAGTTCCGTGCGAAAGAGTCTTCTCTAAAGCAGGAACCATTCTTAATAACAAAAGAAAAAGACTAAAAGATACAACGTCAAACATGATTTTGTTGTTACATGGAAAAATATAGTTATTTTTCTCATGAAACTTGAGGTAGTAAAATTCCCAAGACCTTCAAGATTTCCTAGATTTTCCAAGCTTCCAAGACATTCGAAACTTGCAAGATTCTCAAAAGTATAACATTTATTACGATTATCAAGACTTTTAAAATTTTCAAAACTTCAAGACTTTCAAGAGTTTTAAGAATTTCTGATTTCGAATAAATATCGAATTGATTCGAAACTCTGTGGTGATTGATTTGTTCGAAAACTTGCAAGACAGACTATTGTATGCCCATCACTACTGTTATTATCATTTCCATCTCCGTATGCTATTCTTCCTGCTTGCACGTAGAATTAATTTCTATCCAGGAAGTACATTCCTTTTAGCTTTAAATCCCAGGTTTATTTATTAAAGATTTAGTAACAGCAGTGGAATATAGAGTTTACACATAGTGGAATAATTCAAGCAATTTTTGAACGTTCCATTCGGACTTCTAGCGATGGTTTCATGTAATTGTATTTTCTAACGAGAGTAATAGGAATTGTGAAAGGCAGGCGCACCACCCTATCGATGCCATAACACCATCGCCAGAGTCTCGAGACGCCTTTTCCATGTCGTTGCCAATTTTAATGATGGCTTCCGAAATAAACTTAAATCGAATCCAATTAAAACACGAGACAAACGGAAACGCAGCTCGTAAACACATCTAATCTACGAGTGTCTTAATGCACTTTGGTGCGACCGGGCCTGAAACCGGACACGATTCGACCGATCTAATTTTAATGCCGTATCATTAAAACGGTCCCGGGAATCGTGTGAAAATCTCGTCGAACTTGAGTCAAGTCTCCAGAAATAACAGGTCGGATCACGTTGAAAAAAAAGCGAACAACAGACGGAATGTAAAGAACGTTGTAGCGTATAGTTCTTGGCCACCCACGATATTCGTGTATTATAATTGTAATGATGAGTAACAGCTACTGCGCGATATCTAATTGTAACAAAGTTGAGAACGGATCTGCAAATGCGAGTTTGTTCATAATTAAATGAAAATTGTATACACCCCGGAAATTTTTCTGTACTTTTTTGTGTACCTTACGATTTTAGCAAAAACATATAAATCGGATGTATCAATAATTTAACACTGTTGCTAGGATTCTACACCTGCTCTTGAGGAAATAAACGATCTACGTGATTGTGCAAGTTTGTTCGTAAAGCTCGTCACTTCCTGAACCTTTCGGAAAATCTGCGAGATATTTCAGGTTTAAAACGAACTCATTGTACTGTACGAATTGTGATAATTTATACCTGAAGTATATACAATATATTTACGAATATTTACGAGATGAAGAAATTTAAGAGAAGAACAAAATATTCTTTTCAGATCCGATTTTCTAGAACACCGCACAAAAGTTAACCAAAAACCCTTACGAATCTTGGGAGTTTTTTTTTGTCAATATAATTGACATTATTCAAGACCTATTCTGATCGTACAATTTCTCACGATTATGTGTGCAAATTTTTTATCAGAAAATGTACACCCAACTCTGTTTTTACACGTCGATATGCCCCCCAAAGAACCCAAAAGTTAACTAAACACCCTTACGAATTTTGGAAGTTTTTTTTTTTAACAATATAATTGACACTATTAAGACCTATTCTGATCATACAATTTCTCACGATTCTGTGTGCAAATTTTTTATCAGAAAATGTACACCCAACTCTTTTTTTATACGTCGATATGTCCTCCCAAAAAACCGTGCAAAAACAGTTATGAAAATTTAAGTGTAAAAGTTCCGAGCCATGTACAGTAGTGGATCCAAAAATAATATTTGAACATGAATTTTCTGATTTTCGAGAAATTAGCGATATTCAATTTGTTTTAATTTCGTAAAAAACAATCGGTGATTCTACTTTCGTGCACATTTTGTCAATTGTAAAATTGGCTGTACATCTTTCATTTAAGCTTTAATAAAACGACTACAGAAAATCGTACATCAAGTTTTTTTATGTCACTGTAAAATAAAGATTTCAATCTTCAAATCTACGGAAGATTCATTCACGAAAAACGTTTCTCAATGTTTTTAGCGACGGCACAATTGATAACATTTTCAAAAGAAAACAATTCAGTTGTCCACCTGTTACGTCGTTCGAAATTGTCTTGGGCAAATATGAATGATGGTCGCTAGAAGTAGAAGTCTGAAGCTTCGAAATGCGACCAAGACAATTATTATACTATTTGTTTTAACGAAATTATCACTGTTTAGACGTCGACAATTTTTCGAGACTAGGAAAATTGTTCAAATACTTTTTGGATCCACTTTATAATACATACACCCATATTATTTTTTGACTGTGTTATTTCAAAATTGTGTAAAAAAAGACCTGGTAAAAACAGAGTAGTGTGTTACTGAATCGGTGATGATTTTAGGATGGACGCTACAAGAAATGGATCTTAACAGATTCATTAGAATATTTTGATTCATTCCAAGGTGTATACAAATGATGACGTAAATTTAGAATCTTCTATAAATTCGAGAACATTTTAAAGGGAGTGACTGACATAAATGTATTTTAATCGTGTATCTGAACTGAGGGTGGCTCCGAGATGGATGCTGCGAGAAATTGGGTATTAATACATTCGGTAGAATCTTTGTATCAAAGGTCTATGGTGTACCAATAAATATTGACGCAAGTTTAGAACGATCGTGTACACCGTATATAGCGTGGACCGGTGAACGGTGATCTCTATCATCGAGCGACGATTACGCTGTCATCGCGTAATGACAGCGGCGCGACGTCACCGGCCGATAACGTGGCGCTTTCTTCCTTTTCTTTGCGGGGCATCAGCATTGTCGTGCATCAGCAAGAGGAGCGAAAGATGTTCCGCGCGTCGAGAATAAACCGAGCTATTTCGGGGGCTGGACAGGCGCCCGCTTTTACCCCCGCTTGTTACGTAATCACGAGATTTCCTCCGATTCACATGGACAAGATACCCATGGAACGGGCTGGAACATCTTCCGCCATTCGCCCATTCTACAATTTTCCTATCCGATCGCATTGAACAAAAAATTTACTTAAACGCGACGCCCGGAATCTGAGATTTTATCAACAGTCTTCTGACACTATATAAATGTTGATTAATCTCGACAAAGTTAAAATAAGATTACATTCGCTGACATGCGTGTTTTCAGAATTGTTCGAAGCATATTTCTTTCAAAGAAAAGGAAAGACGCCAAAGTTCTACGGCCACCGGTGTCCAAACGCCGAAATAACAAGATGGTGGATAGAGATCTTTCTTACCAACGATCGACTAGAGGAACTTCGGGTCTTCTATGTTTCTAATTCTGCTGTTTGATCGAGAATATTATTTTTTCGATTGTTAGCGGATTTAGTGAACAAACCACTGACCTCAAAATATTCTCGCGCGGCGTCGTTCATTTGTAGGAATTCCTGCGCAGCTGGCTCGTCCCTGCAGTAGGCCACATGCTTGTCGAAGTCCCTTTCCTGGATGAATATACGGTCCACTTGAATATTAACTTTTTTATGAACTACAATTTTTCAACTGATTATAATACTCAGAACCTGACCAGTTAAACCCTGTGCTTAAATCCGAATGGTTAATGTTTAAACTTTTGTGCTACCTTCGACTACGTGAAATGCAATGATACATGAAGCTTCAACGAATAAATACGAATTCTGTGCTAGTTAATTTAAGAAACAAAATTTTCTTTCTAATTGGTCTTTGAAAGTAGAAACCTGTCTAAACGTTTTCAGAATTGAATGCAAAAAGGAATATTGATATTCGATCTAAAGTAAAATTTATTTTCATTTGTTTTCTATTGTCCAAAACTTTACCGAGATAAAACTTTTCTCGTTTATTTTAGAAAATGGTGTAAAGACTTACCAATCGCAGGAAAGTCTTGCCCAGCATACGTGGCTGATCTGCATAGTACTTGACACCTTCGATCAACACCCTGCCGAACGATCTAAGTAAGGTTCGAATTAATTTCCACACTAAATCACACGTCATGCCTACGAGCCGGGGTCCGCTTCTTTCTTCTATTCAATGCGACATTCAGGGTTGCAATTTTATAACATTGACTATGAGTCGGCGCTGTTAATCGTTCATAATACGGTTCACCATTATACTACTGAATACTGATTAAATAACAGGGAGTTTCGTCGATGGTAAGTCACAGTGACATTATTCAAAAATCGTGGGGAGTGAGAAACAATAGCAGAATCTTATTTCTTGGAGCTAGGGGGGCAAAAACTGAATACTTTCCAACGAGCAACGACACGGTTAAACACGATGCTAAATGGTTTTCGGTTACAGACAGAAAATAGAAGTTAAAGAACTGTTTTAGCTGCTTGATTATTTAACACTGCCGTTTTCGTTGAAAAAATAAATTTATTAGGTCAATGAAAGCGTGCTCGCATATACTGTGAGGGAAGGTGCTACAAACTTTCCAGGAACCAACACTTTTAGTTCGACTACCGGATTACATCAACCACCACGAAACACACGGTCACACAAACTATACTCCAATATCGAACTTACGCCATTTTATGATCTAAAGAGTGAAAAATGTACGTTGGCGAATATGTGCAGTGTGTATCGTGTGCTCGTGTTTCGTTTGAACGTTTTAGCTCGACTCTCGTGTCTTTTTTTTATCGAATTACAATTGGAAATTGAAAATAGACATTCGTTTGTTAATTCTAGAAAAACTAAGCTTCGAAATTTCGATCGGCTAATACCCTGAAGACATAAATTGCGATAAATAATTTTCGAAGAATACTTTGGATAAGGTGTACAAGATATTTTAAACATTTTGCGGTCGATAAATTCGGGAAGCTTTTCGCTTAATTTCTTTCCAAGATCAAAGAACATAGATACAACATCGTATTCTCTGTCATGTTAATCATAGAGTAGTACATAGAAACTGTTCTGTTTGTAATGAATGACTGGTTTAATGTGTCGCAGTGAACTTCGTTTCTCTTGCCAACGCGTTCGTTATACGTACGTATTGTGGAAATCGGCGATCTGCTTCAGGTTCGTGAAAATGATGTCTTTGTTATCGCGCACAATCCGTGGAACATCCGGATTGTCGAGCGGCTTCAAGTATCGTTCGACGACCAGCTGAAGGTCCCTGCCAAACTCCTCTTCGGTCTCGACCAGTTCTTTCACCACCGCCCTATGAAATATAATCATTATTATCTTGTATAGCGTCTTTGAATTGTAAGATCAACGTTAACAGTAAAATAAAATCACCTAATAACGTTCAGTGTTCTTTTTGGTACTCACTCTCTTCGATAATGCGAGTCCTCCGGTCGGTGTCCAGCCGCTGAGTCCTCGCTTAGGGCAGTTTGCATTAAAATCGACATAGGCAGCCATCCTTCCTTCGAGTCTGCTGTACGGACGTACACTCTGCGAAAACAAATTTCGATGAGACAAAATGTTCTGTTTCAATTAAATTCACGGTAAAATAAGACTGAACATATTTTTGACGTGCGACAGGTTCAATCAATTTTACCTGTATTTTCCTTTTATTCTATAGAACGTAACACTATACTCGACAATTTTATGATACCCAAGCAATATTAATTGGTATGGTAACATTTCGGTTAAATAATTGCTAGACTGCGGATCTTTATGTAAAATAAAAATTGTTTGCATTGATTGCAAGTCGTAGACACACCGAATAGGAACTTATTTCTCTTTTTAGTGAACCAATTAAATCGTAAGAAATGTATTATTACTATTAAATAATTTTTCATCTTTTCACTGTTTGAAATTACACTAGTCTAGTTTTGTTATAAATGCATAAAATCCGTAGTCTAATAATTGGTATCGTGGAGTCATTCGTGATCCACTCACTTTTTGTATGTATACCGATGAATAGACTGCAAATGTTTATGCATTTGTGGTAAAAATCAGTAGATACAATTTAAAGCATGAGATGGATTAAAATAATTGAAAAGTTTTAATGTATCAGTCCCAACTTATCAAAATGATTAAAGGAAGAAAGAAATTTTTTGGCCCTGTTTATTTTAATCAATGCAAACAATTTTTATTTTGCATCAAATCTGCAATCTACTGATGAGTATTGTTGTCTGAAATGTTATTAATCATTGTGAAGCTTGTGCATGAAAGAGAAGGAATGGATTTTTTAAATTGAAGCTATATCTTATGCAGAGGGAAAACAGGAGAACGCAGATTATGTCGTTGCCAGGCAACCATAGAATCAGCAACTGAAACAATTGGGGGTCATCAGAGACCCAATGATACCAACTGAGGATTAATAAAAAAAAACAGGTGCTAAATTTTAGGTGGACTTAATCATCGCGGTGATTATTAGATTGTATTATACGAAATATCCGATTTTAGAATGAAAATGTTATTTTAGTATTTTATCAGTATTTTATCGATAACTGTCCACAACACGGGTCCGGTCAGGGATAGTTATCAGCCAGGTATACTATTCTTTGACTTTTGCCGAACGTAGAAAAGGACAGCAAAACTCGAGATGCCTCGATCGCCGAGAAATGTAACATAATGCGGTTCAAGTATGTCGGTGTGAGACCACTATTAATTCAATGACAAAACTTCTATATTTTTTATTATTTTTTTATGGAACTTTCACCAACATATTCGTGGCATTTTTCTAATGAAAATGATACCAAATAAGATATTGCGATGATATTTACTTGTATAATGGACAATGAAAGTTTCGGGCGCAAGAAAGAACAGCGAACGGAAAATTATTGTAAATATAATCTAAATTATATCGTGTTTGGTATTATTTTAATCAGAAAAATGTCACAAATATATTGGTGAAAGTTCCATAAAAAAATAATAAAAAATAATGAAGTTTTGTCATTGGATTAGTAATGGTCTCACACCGATATACTCGACTCGTATTATGTTACACTTCTCGGCGACCGAGGCCTCTCGAGCTTCATAGCCCCTCATAGGGTATGCCCCGCAGAAGTGGGAGTAGTTCTGGGACAGTTATCGGCCAGATATTTGAGACAGTTATCGATAAAATACTGTACTATCACAATTTTCAAGTTTTATACGTACATATCATTGTAAGGTGCAAAGCTGATTTTCAAGGTTCTCTCTTCGGTTTTTAATAAGATACCTAATTTTACTTTGAAATCAAGTTTATTCAACATTAATCAATGCGATTGTCGTGCATTCTTTTTATATGAGTGAGATGACAACACATTGATGATACTATTACCTGATGTTTGGTCAAAATTAATCAACACACGACTCGACGATGGTAAAAAATTCTATAAAATGGAGATGACAATCTTATAAACGAAGAGCGTGAACAATGAAAAAATTCAATTTTTGCTGTAATACAGTCAAGAAGCTTCTAATTCATTGACAGAATATGTTGCTTACAATGGTGCTTGCTTTGATCAATAAGTATATTTGGAAAGAAATTATGCCTTTTAAAGGTCACTGTTAAAAATCGGACATTTCATATGTAACAACCTAATAGATCGCTTCTAGAACGGTCACACAAGATTTCATATTCGACGTACGACTAACCGGGTACTTAATTTTAGTATGAACACGTTCTGATTCTCCGCCAGTAATATCCACTGGCCCACTTTACATGGTACTGACAATTTCAAGGCCTATTGGGCCGAACGGACCGCCAACAAATTTTGCGTTCTGTTGAATGAACGACGAATTCAAGAACACGCAGGCTCGTTACCTTAGTCACTAAATTTAAATATAACTTCCGAACACCCACCCGCTTGTCTAACTATTCCTTGAAATATAACATAGAAAGGATATTTTCCACGTGGCGACACGCTGTGTCTATTTGGTCCTACGCTACTTCCGGAGTACAAAATGCCCGCAGCGTTGCACAAAATGGCGGAACGTTGGTCCCGAATGTTATCGAACACGCCGTAGATACGCTTCGCTCGACAAAATCGTAAATCATGTATGATCTTTAATGTCACCAGAAAATGCATAACAAAATATCAGAATGTACCGTGTTCTCGTAGCAAATAGTAAATAACTCGCGATCCATTGAGCGGTGTGGTTGCCAAACCACCGAATCGATGTATCAACGCAATTCCTCTCCGTTACGCGAACTTATTTTCAGATCTGGCCGATATTTCGCCTTCCTTGGAATCGAGGTACCCTTGGCGAGCCAATAGAATGAAACGCGGCACTCGTTAAATTATGCAACCGAATTTTATTTAGCTGCGCGACATTTCGTTTTGAGAGGACGACGACGACGACGCGACGCGACTCGCCGTTCTGCAAAATGTCTTCCCAAAGCTGTCGCCGCGATCTTCAGGCGGGATATTAATGGCGGCTCGTGAAATACTTTTGCGAAGACGATTATCACGCTATTGAAATTTCGCGAAATACCGGGAACGCCTTCCCGAAGGATAATTTGTATATTATCGGCTCTGCAACTATTCTGGCGGGCGGCCAATCACGCGAAGTGTCTCAGGATATTATTGCCATAGGGACGTTTATAAGCGCTTCGTCTTCATTAACGTCGTCGTAAATTAGCTTGGTCGGTATTATTCTAAAGCGAATCGAGTTGAAACATCATCGATATTAATATTACATACTATGTAACGATAGTCGAGCATCCTTGCGCAGGACATCTTGCTATTTGTCACTGTCAGCTTAAATTCTCCGATCAGAAATTGGGATTTGTCGCGGGACGATCGTTCCCGGATAAGACTAGAACTAAGCTCTTATGGCAGAAAAGACTCGGCCAGTCAAGCCGTAGACGCTAATAATAGTGGAAATGCATAGTTAAATTAGCAGATCTTCCCGGTAATGTGCGATGAAACAAACGAATTCTGGTAACGCTCCGATCAAAGGGACTCTATCCTCGAAAAGAGATATCACTGTCAGGCGGCACGCCATTAAATGTAAATCACTGCTGCTCGAGAGAACCTTAATAAACAACGGAGATAATGTGTCCACGCACGATCGAGGAACAAACGGTATGGTTAATGAGTAAATAGGCGTTTTGGTCCGATCCGGAGGGTTGAAATACGACGATCATTGGCTCCGACGTGAACGTAGTGCTCAGGCCACTGTTTGACCGGTGCACCTGTCGTAGCTATACATATTTCGCGCACGAATATATCCGTGCACGTGAAAGCGTATTCGTGTGTCACGTCGTACTCGTTGTTCGATGCTGTCTTTTTTAACTTTTCGCTATCTAATCGCTGATAATGTTCGAACGTCGAGTCGATGTTTACGTCCAGCCTTTTTCGACGCACGCTCGTCTTTGTTATATCCTTCCGATCTCACGACCGAATATCAAGCGATAGCGATTCCAGTGCGGTCGAACAAGTGCAACATATTGGTCACCTCGCACCTGCCTAGGCCATATTTCAGCGCAACCTTGGGCTTTACCAATGACGCGTCCTTGGCGGAGTCTTCAGAGTTCAATGCGGCTTCGACGATGATCTTTGAAATTGTATTCGATCTTGGAGCTCTCTTGAGCACGCTCTGAACCGTGAGACTTTCAAGTGTGCCCCTATAAACTGTCTGCTGATGCAGACTCGATCATCTGTTCATAGCATTTTACCTCTAGAACAGTGATGGGCACGGGAGGAGCCCCTCAAACGCCTGCTAGAAGCTTCCTGTTTGAAGCATCCTCTTATATTTCCAGACCTTCTATTCTAGTTGAAATGCTGTATTAGAATGTACTTCTCCGAGTAAAAAAGACGGCAGGTATCTTCTCGAGCAATATTGTAGGCTCTTAGGAAAAAGGAGGAAATCCGTGCCGGGAATTGAACCCAGGACCTCGCGGCCGTAGCTGATCAGCGCCTGCACATACCCACGGAACCCACCGACTTTTCCTGATCTCCATACAGTATTTGGCCTGGGAGGTCCTAATCCCACACTCGGCCATCTTGCTCCGGCATTCGCCCTCGAATTCCGTCGCAGCGCGATCGTCTTTTTGGCCTCATCAACACAACTCGTCATCAACTTCGTTACTTTTCGGGAACACCATCTTACTACCCTCTCTAGCAGTTTTCCCTAGATGTGCTCCTTACTTCACTTCGTCGTCCTTTCGCTCACGTGCGATCGTCTTTTGACAACGCTTGCTCACTGCGTTCGTCGTCTGTCACCATGCGGGCATCGGTGTTTCCCCCATCCCGGATGAGCCCCCAAATGTAGGATCTTAGGTAAAAGGAGGAATTCCGCGCCGGGAATCGAACCCAGGAACTCGCGGTTGTAGCTGATCAGTGCCTGCACATCCCTACGGAACCCTCCGACTTTTCCTGATCTCCATACAGATTTTGGCCTGGGGGTCCTAATCACACACTCGGCCATCTTGCTCCGGCATTCGTCCTCGAATGTCCGTCGCAGCGCCGTCGTCTTTTTAGGCTCAGCGCCATCAACACAACTCGTCATCAACTTCGTCACTTTTCGGGAACACCATCCCCTATTGCCCTCTCTAGCAATTTTCCCTGGGTGTGCCCCTTACCTCTAATACTATTTGGCCTGGGGGGGGGGGGGGGGGGTCCTGATCCCACAATATGATATAACGATCGCAGAGATAATTGCATGATTCTCAGTTCCTAAGGAAGATTCTACAGTATGTGTGCTTTTTACTTATTTCTAGAGTTTGCGTGCTAGTCTAATTAGCGCCCACTGTTAAGAATGGTCCACAATCTCTCAGTTATTTCGAAAGCGGTTATTAGATGCGACTGGCCAGGTATCGGCGGCTAAACGGCGAAAGATACGATACCTCTGAAGGCTGACGTCCGAACTCGATCTCGAAATGCCTCTCGAGCGAGAATCAGCGTGTTTCCGTCGCGGTCTGACCGATAGTTTGTGCCAAGCGGCCGAGTTGTCCAGCATGTCGCCTATCTCGCCGATCTCCAGATCAGGATCCAGCTTGATCTTCCTATAACACGGCGAAACACCGAGAATAGAGACGTCCGCGCGGGCCCTCGAGGTTCCCAATTGTTGGACGGTGATTTTAGTCGGGCTTCATGCAGACTAAACATTATTCGCCGTTAATCGCAGCAAGCTCAGCCGTTGGTTAAAACGTGCGCAATATCGTTGGGATGCTTTCGGGTTTCGAACCAGGCCGGTGCGGTGGTTTGTTATTCGGCTCGATCGATGATATTCGCGGGCGTGCTAGTCTATTCGTGGTAGTTAGGCGTTCTTTATGCGGGCACTGTGAATTTCCCTTGGACGAGCGTACGACGCACAGTGGTCACAGTGCTGGATTAACCAATAACAAAATAAGCACGTGCATACGGTATCAGGAGAAAGGGGCGTCAGAAATTTTCGAAATTTTACATCTTTTACGTAGTAATAATATTGCGAAGTGTTTATGTGCATGTGTGTACGAGCGGAGAGAATAGTAGAAAGATGAAGATCAGTAGCGAGCGAGCAAAACTCTAACTTTTGTTAAAAACACTTTTTAGTCAAATTATCGAAATTGCCTAAGAAATCATACAGGTTCATCCTACATTGCGTTGAAGTGATCTTGTATAAGGGAGTCTCAAAATCTTTTAAGTGCTTAGGACCTATAAAGGTCTTAATCCGGCACTGATTGGTCCCTTGTACCGAAAAGCTGGTCAAAATTCAAAATTTCGCACGATCTTTATGGAAATCGGTACTCTTATGTTAATAATTAGTAATGTACAGACAGCGGATCTTAATGCAAAATTTTCCAACTGAATTGCAACGAATTGAATGGAAATCAAATTTTATTTTCTTGTTCAATATGTTTAATAGGCTGAAAATAATATAACAATACGTTTAAATTCTTCTGATATTTTTACTGTTTTAATTCTTCTGATATTTTTACTGTTTTAAATTACACCTACTCATTTGTATCATAAATGCATAAAATCCGCTGTCTAATTACTATACGATAACGATTCGACCTAAGCAAGCCTGTCGCCACCATGCCATTGCATAGACCGTACAGTTCCGCTATTTTAGAGGAAAGTTTGAAAAGGACAGCGCGTGTAGACACAGACTGCACGACCAAAGAAGCGATAAGAAGTAGCGTATCGGTGAGACCATGCAAATGCAATAGCAAAACTCCTTTATCTTCAATGATTTGATATAATTTGGTCCATGTTAACTGTACAAGTGAAGCATAATGTATCGCATGAGAAATTTATTGAGAATGGTTTAATAATACAATAAGCTTTTAATCTTTGCCGAGCGTCGCCTATTTTACGTCCAAAACTTATTACATATCGTCAATTACACTAAATATAAATACTGTTTACATTAAATCGTGTTTAGTGTCATTTTAATCAGAAAAACACCACGAATAAGTTAGTGAAAGTTCCATAAAAAAATATTGAAAGATAAAGAAGTTTTGTAATTGGATTAGTAATGGCTCCACACCGACACACGTGATCCCGTTTCGGGTTACGCGGTATGTTTACACTGCTCGGAGACTGAGGCAGATCGAGCATCTGGGCCCCTCGCGGGCGTAATCTGCAGTGGTGGGGATAGACGGTGTGCGAGAAACGTACACTTCCCGTTTGCTTAGATCGAATTTTTACTGTACTTCGAAAATTCCATTTTAGCCAGTTTTTTGGGGGAAAAGGGACCACAGTGCGACGAGTTCGATCATCGGAGGTGTTCTCGACGATGCGTACGTCTTATTTCCGTCGACGCGACCACGACGGGCCGACGACGATCATGCTGCGGAGAAACCGTTCGATGAACCGAATCGCGAGAGAGAGAGAGCTTGATGGTTTTCATCGCGAAATTTTCCATCTGCCGTGCGGCACAGCACTCGCGAGTGCTGTCGACGTATTTTATAAACGCGGCCGAGATATGCTGGCCTAACGTCGTTCGCGTAAAAATATCGTCGCGAAAATAAGCAAAGGGGAGCCATCCGCGGGCCGATCTTTTACTGTTTGACACGCGGATTTGCCGCGCTTTAATCTCTCCTCGCAGATCCAGGCCGTGCCACGTTCAATGGGTCGAACTCGCATCCCCTTCCTCCCTTGTTTCGTTCATGCATTTTCTGGCGACTTGTCAGAGACATGCTGTTCTTCGATGCATTCATAAGCGCACTAGACGACATTCGAAAAAAGAATTCTTTACTCTAACGTGCAAGACCTATCTTCAAAAAAAAGGTCACTGGTTGGTTCACTAAACCCCTTGCCTTGAATTATTGTATTAGTGTTGAAGATTTTGTAAAAATCTCAACAAGTGTCATTGTATCACACATTCAAAGATCAAAAGAATTATTCTCGGAATTCTAAAAATTATTGAATTGACGAAAGTGTTGAAAACTTTTTTGATTCTTTCAAACAGAAGCTGCAAAAACTGACCGGAAGCACCCACTAGGTGGTAGACAATCGTTTCTCAACCCTTATGTCAATAAACAAAATACGATTCTACAAAATATTCAATGATGTTGCACTTTATAGTTTCAATGCATATTTTTATGCCTCAAATATAAATTCATCTGCGATCGTAGAGGAACATAATAATTTTGCTATTTGTCAACAAAAATGTTAAAGAAGTTATAAAATGGAATTCAAAAGTGGATACCCATGGTACCCTGGTTCTTTTCATTAGGGTTAAAGCGAAGATTTTAATTGGCAATTAAAAAAAATTTTAAACTTTTCTGACAATCCTAGCAAGAGCTTTCGTGCGAATGAAGTCACAAAGCAAGGGGTGAATGGTTGCAGAAAAAAAAGAGTCTAAGAAGAATGCGACAGAGAGTAGATAAGCTCAATTAATCTTCTGACCTAGTGTAATGCGTTACGATAATGTGACAGAGAACAGCGTTAACGAAAGCAGCAGCTGTTAACGGAAAGGCTGATTAGGTGTTCGAGAAGCAGAAGAGTTTTCCGAAAGTGACGGATCGTTCGCAACAAGCCCGTATCCCTCGGGCTATAGACTATATAGGGGCTGAGGATTATTTTCGGCCGCGCACACGTTGCATACACACGGAAATAGAATTTTAACGGCGCACGCAAATGCCCCGACACGCGGAGTCAACGATCCAACAAAACAAAAGCGCGGATCATTTGTTTTCCCTTCGTTTTATGAAGCTGGCTGGAAGGCTGCTTACTTGGCTGGATCCGCGTATTCGAGGGCCTCGACGATATCGCCGACATTTACGGAGAAATTGTCCGTGTCGCTCTTGTAATCCTTCACGACGATATAGTTGTCCAGGGCTTTCTGTAACAGAGAAAAGAAACACGACATCGTGACGGCTACAACTTTTAACAAGCTAATATTACAGGACGTGATAAATCGGTACGAGTATTTGTACCACAACGAAATGGACTTTCTTTTATCGAAACCTGGACGTCTCACAAAAATTAAGTTGTAATTAAGAATTCCATATTCCACAGATGCAAAATATAACCAAGGATAGCATTGATTTAAAAAATCAGTATCTCTGTATTTATTAACAGTAGGTTTACGCGACTCGTCAAAATGACAAGTTATTGTTTAGATTATTGAGATTGCAAGATGCATCCATGTGAGGCATTATTCTATTATATGAGTATATTTTATAAAATGGCTAAAAATTTGAATAAATACATTCTTGTTATTTTTATAAATCAATGTAAAATAGTCAGTTGTAGTACTCCATGAACCTAACCTCAAAGCAGAATACCATAGATTTCAAAAAGCACATATGATGTTTTTATTTCAGCTTGTGAAACGATTAATATTCTAATTCTATTACATTCAATGTACTAGTTATAGTATTTTATTCTTGACTCAATTTTGTACCAATCCAAAATATTAACAAAAAAATATAAACAATAGTAAGATCAAATGTTACGCTCCAAGATTTTGTAGAGGACATTGATCCTACTGTCATCCCTTTTCTAATCAGTTACGAACTCGAATGATGCTCATTATTTTAATCTAGTATAAAACGAACGGTTTATATCCATCACAATTTTTACTAACAGAAATACGAAGAATGAATAACAAAAAATAATATTTTACGTGCCACCTTTCATAAGTAGGCTAAGCAGAAAACAAAAAAAAAACACTCTCCCTCATTACCCGCTCACAGCTATTGTCTTGCTGGAAGCTGCTCAATCTCCTCAAACTAGGCGTATTCTCCCTGCTCGCAGAGTAGCCGTAGGATCTATCGGATCTCGATATCACGACACCATTGTTCTCCTGTTTGTGACAGATTCCGTTCCCGGATCCATCGAGGCTGCTGGCGATGGAAGTGGTTCCTGTGAACGTGGACATCATCTCCACGTCCATGTCCTCTTCTTTGGCTACGGGGCAACAATACATGGAGAAGCGATGAGCGGTGGGACGATTGAGTCTCAGAGCGGAGAACACGTGCAGCGGCTCGAAATGGCGGATGCCGTCTTCGTCGAGGACCGTGTACGCCACCTGACCCGTGAGTACCGATCTGGAAGCTTCTCTCGGTACCACGGCCTGCATGCCCTGCTTCAGGATCATAAAAATAGAAGACGATCGATGGCTTCTTCTCAAGAGGAACTCCTCCATGGCTAGGCTGTTGTCGGAGTGAAGCAGAACGCTCGGCACGTCGGCGGACGATTGCAACGGTGCCTCTTCAGGGACTATCATCAGCGCGGCGCTCTCGCGGACCAGAGTCCTGAGCCTCGGGTCGGATCTCGCCAATTCAGGGTCGCTGCACAGCTGTGTCAAGGCGTGCATGAACGGCGGCCTCTCCTCTGCCAGCTTCCTCATCACCGTCAGCCTTTTCAGAACGTCCAGCGTCACCCTGTCGCTGGCCAACACCTGCGTGGATTTCTCATCGCTGATCACTGCCAGAAGGCTACTCGCGATATGCGACATTCCCAAGGCTCTGGCCAGGCCAACCGCCTGAAGAAGCATCTCCCTGATGTTCTCTCCCTCGTCGTTCAGCAATTCTTGCACTCTGATCTCGCTCGACTCGCGGACCGCGTGGACGATCGCTTTGTGAACAGTCTCTGCCGCTTCTCTCTCCGTTGCTATCGTGGACACTTCTTCGGACACTTTCTGGAGAACTCTGGAGACCAGTTCCGGATCGTTCTTCGAGACGGTCCTGAAAGCAGGACCTACCAGGTCCTTTCCGTGGTCCTCCTCGAGAACCATCGACAATCTGTCGAGCACCACTTCGTCTTTCAAAGATTGACCAACCACAGTGGATTTCAGTATGTCTATCTTGTTGTTCTTGTTCTCGATCAGCTCCATGAGAGCAGATTGACACAGATCGCTCCTGTTTTGAGGAACCAGAAGTATCTGCAGGATCTCCTCCACGGATTCCTCGATACTCGTGTTCTTTTGCCGCAGCAGCACGTTGAAAGCCTCGCTGATGGAAGAGTAAATGACATCTTGTTCTTCTTCTTTACTGGTCTCCAAAGAGTCGTTCGCGATCGCGAGAACAGCGCTGGACATCGCTGTCTTGACGGCGTCCCGCAGCCAGTCGTCGTCCTCGGCTCCATTTCCTCGACCTTCGTCATGTTTGTTGTTGTTTAAGACTACCGACGAGTTGTTGCTCTTCAACAATTTGGAGGAAACGAAATTGTCCTCCAGTTCCTGTTGGACCGCAATGTTCTTCGCTAGTTGAGCAACGGTGGACACAATCTGCGCCATTTTCACCGCGGTTGAGCCATGCAATCCGAGCTTCTCCGCCATGACCAACGCGTGTTCCAAAGCTACCGCTTTCGGGTCCACGTCAACGTCCACGGCTGGCAAGTCGGTGGCAATCTTTCTTCCTACCGACAATCCAGCCTCGGACAACTGTCTCAACATCCTAGCATCGATGCTAGTCTCCCCTTGATGCTGAACGTGGGGATTGTAGTGTAAATGCTGCGGCCTAAGAAGTCTCAATTCTTCAGGAGTGACCTCAAATCCTTGAACAGAGAATTCCACTTCTCCTTCGGGAGTGTCCGTTAGATCCGGGGCGACGAAACGCGGTCCCTCTTCCGTCTGAACGATTTGTCCAGGCACGAACGTCACACCCAGCTCTCCAGACTCCACCACGCGGCCCGGCACGAACCTAGGGCCGTCCGGGGTGTCTACCACTTGGCCAGGTACGAATCTAGACCCTTCGTCTTCCGTAGAGATCACCTGACCAGGAATGAATGTGGGACCGACCTTGGTCTCGACGATTTGACCTGGCACGAAGCGAGGGCCATCAGCAGTTTCCACAGTCTGTCCCGGAACGAACTTTGACCCCGTCCGAGTCTCCACCATCTGTCCAGGAACGAACTTTGGCCCGGTACTGGTGTCTATCACCTGGCCAGGTACGAACTGCTCGCCCTTCTCCGTCATCACGATCTGACCAGGCAGGAAACCGTCCTCCGTCATTACGCCAGGCACGAACCTCGGTCCGTCCTTTACTCCGCGAACCAGCTGTCCTGGAACGATCCTCCTCCCTTCGGGAAGCTTCTTCGCGTTCTCCGGGAAGAACTCCACGCCCCGCTCAGTCTGGACCATGTGACCGAAAATCTCGCTCTGCTGCATGGACACGTTCGCAGTGTTCGGGTCCACCGGTATGCCGACGGGTCCGGCATCGTGGAACACTACCTCGTCGAATTTCCTGGCTGCCGCGAACTCGAACCCTTCGTTGGTCGATCGGGTTCGTCCTGGGAAGAACTTCTCGCCGTCAGATGTTCTCAACACTTGACCTTCAACGAACTTCTGACCCTTCGGCGTGTCCAGAGTCATACCTGGAACGAACGTCGCGCCTTCGACCATATCCTTGACAACGCCAGGGACGAAGCGACTCTCTCCGGAGTTGGTAGCGACATACTGCCCAGGGACGAATTGCGATCCTTGAGACGTCGGTACCGTCTGGCCAGGAACGAACTTCGTCTCCCCCGTTGGGGACTCTATGCACTGTCCAGGTACGAACTCCCAGGACTCGCCGACCTGTACGCTTTGTCCCGGGACGAACACCTGTTCGCCGCGATGATCGGTGACCGTCTGACCTGGCATGAACCTCGGTCCATCTGGAGTTAGAATTGTCTGGCCAGGGACGAAAGCTCCGTCTTGTTTCACTTGACCAGCAACGAACTTGGGTCCTTCTTCGGTGAGCACGGTCTGTCCTTGGACGAACCTCGCTCCCTCGTTGGTGTGGAAGGTCTGACCTTGGAGGAATCTGTGGCCCTCTTCAGTGGGCAAGGTTTGACCAGCCACGAAGACCGGCATGTTTTTATCATCCTGGTCTTGAACGGTCAGTATCTGACCCGGGACGAGGACAGGACCATCAGGAGTGTTCACGGTCAGACCGGGAACGAACGCAGGACCCTGAGGTGTCTGCAACGTCTGGCCAGGTACGAAAATAGGGCCGACGGACGTCTGCACGGTTTGGCCGGCGATAAATCTCTGCGCGGACTTTATATCTAATTTCAGACCTTTGATTCGGTGCGCCGTTGTCTCCTTACCCTTGCCGATGTTCCGCACCAGTTCAGGGATCTCTTCCACCTTCGGCAACTCTTCCAAAGCTTGCTCGCCGGCCTCCAGAAGTTTCGTGTTCACGTTCGACACCTCCCTCAGATCGTTCGCCGGCATACTCTGTATGGCCGACTGCAAAGCAGGTTCGGGTTCTATCTTCGGCGGCATCAATGGTTTCACGATCGATATCGCCTCGAATCCTCCGGTGCTTTCCGAGATAGGACTGGTGCACGCGGACGAGGCACCCTGCTTGATGAGCTGAGGATCTATCTGGATAGGAGTGGGCAGTTTGTCCACCACAGGTTGCAAGGGAGCCTCGGCTGGCTCTTGGAACGAGTTCCAGTCCAAGGTTTGCGGAAGAGACTTGGCAGCTTCTTTCAGAGAACCCGTAACAGAGACAAGCTCGCATGCCCTCATCCTAGCCTGCTCTAGATCAACGCTTTTCCAGTTTTCAACTTTCGCTTCCTCGGCTTCCTCTTTGACGCTTCTCAATTTGAGATGCTTCGTCCTCTTCTGCTCTTCTTCTTCGGCAGCCTTCTCCTTCTCCTCGAAGATTCTCTTCGCGTAACTCAGCCCAGCCTGCCTCTTCCTCTTTCGCTTTCTAGCCTCCGCTTCCTGCTTCTCTCTCTCCTTCAGCACGTCCTCTCTAGGCCCCAGGCCATCGTACAGGTTCTCAAAGACCTCCAGGTTCTTGAAGTCCACCGACACGTTTTTGCCTTGCTTCAGCCGGAAGAGAACCGTGTCGCAGTCCCTGGACAGCATAACGTCCTTCACGTCCCCGTCCCTTACCGCCGCCTCCAGTCTCGATGGGAACACGAGGCTGCATCTTCGTTCCTGCACAGTGTAGACGAACTTGGCTATTTCCTCCTCCGGAGCCGGCTGTTTCGTGTTCAGCAGATCACGCAGAGCTCTCTGCTGCTCACCCTCGCCCTCCAGGACCGGGAACACGTAACGATAGTCCTTGAGGATCACGTGCTTCTTCTTCTCACCCAGGACGAAGCCGGCGGTGTAATGATGCGGTCCCAGTCCCGAGGCGTTCGTAATCCTGCATTTCGACTTGTCGTGGCTGTGCACCCCCAGCAGGACTGGAATGTAATGATGCGTAGGCAGCCCGTAAGACTTGCCGGTGATGCGGCAAAAGCGTTTCGCGTCTGCTGGACTGATCGGTGGCAGCAGCGGAAAATAATTAGGCTTGGGCAGGCCCCTGCTTCGCCCGGTTATCCTGCAGAAAGACATTGTCTTTGGTTCGTTCCTTCACACTCTCATCGATCCAACTTTTCTCTCCGTCCCGATCTCCCGCTGCATTCGAGGTTTGACTTGATTTGATTGATCGCTAGCCTAAATTAATGTCGCCCGGCTGTTAGAAGCTTGGCATCCTTTCGGAAGGACTCTTGTTCCCGACCACTCGCTCGTGACTTCCTCTTGGCGTCCGCGTCGACGTCAGTGAACGCGTGCAGCGTCATCGCGCGTCTCGGCTCGCATTGTCCCTCTCTCGCCATAACTCGTCCACGTGGATGCGAGCGAATCCCTCGACGCCGCACGGCTTCCCGCAGCTTCGTGCACGTCCACAGGCGAACTGAGGCCGCCGCGAATCATTTAAGCCTCTCCGACCACTTTCCGAGCAGGCTGTTCTTATTCTTCGTTCGTTCGCTCGAAATAAAGAGGAACCGTCTCGGGATACGCGTTCGTAACCCGAATTGCTTTTTTCCTCGAAAAAAATTGATCCGTTGAGGACGCGTGCAGCCAGTACGAGTCCACCAGCAGGCCAGCCTCTTTCTTCGTTGGTCGCCGCGGCAGGAATTTTAATTCGTTCAGCTCGGGCGGCTCGCTGGCCCTGTAGCTTTTCCCTCCGTCGTTTCCATCGGCTGCTCGTTAAAAAGTTTTCGTCGAACCCGCGACCGGTCCGCGCCGGCCCGACACAGCCATGGTTTATTTTTACGTGCGGGATGCCTGCGAGGATTCCGTAGAAGCCCTCGTTCGTTCCGTTCCGCCTGGTAGTCGGCCAATTCGACGATTTCCTCGTCGTCGAAAAGAGAATCTTTTTTTTCCGTAGCGCTGACCGCTCCTCGACACTCTAAACTCTAAACACGGCACCAAAGCTGTGACCGTTCCGTTTCGTCCGCCGCCAGGTAACCCGCGGAAAGATTCTTGGCTGTCCCAAAATCTTGTTTCGATTGGCAACGGAGCGTCAAGCGACGACAGACGTTAGTTTGACATATTTCTTTCGCTGCCACGTCAAACCACATCCCTCATCGTGTCAAACCGCTTTTTTCTCTCGATTTATCGCGACTCGTGCTCGAGACCCGGGTTTTCTCCCAATGTTTTTTTCAAATGTGTAATTTTCGACGACACGCGGGCACCGTTGAATTATTACATGGGTCCGGCGAGTTCGATGATATTTATGTTGCCGATGACTCGGACACCACCAGCAGTGAATTATACACGGCGGACGACACGCTGTCCTCGATCCTCGCTAATTCACGGTAACCACCAGCGGCGGAGTCCTATATGTCTTCCCCAAGCGATTCAACGTAGCAACTGTTTCCACCTCGTCACTTTCACCGATCTTCACCAACCAACCACCATCTATTTTCACGCCGGTGCACTGCACTCTATATCGGTTGTCAGACCGACGCCGTTTCGTGGAACACGATGGATTAGGGGAACCAGCTCGCGTAGGATATACGGCGTCACCTGTTCCAAACCACTTTCACCCCCTAGATTAATTCCGTGCTCGATGGAAATTCGTTGAGATCAATTGTGGACCCATCGGATACGATTAATCACAGATATTATTCGCGAGACGAAGAATCGGAGATCAGAGATTCGTTGAGAACGCGAGAAAAGAGCTTGTCAGACACGAGTCATCGGATTTCAGACGAGAATTTCGATGGACACCGTATTGGTCTTGCGCGCGATCTATCTTCCTCGGATCGGTGTCGTTTCCAGCCGCGTATCACTGCGAGGAGATACGGAGAACCGGCACGCGTGTCATCCCGCGCTGTTCCCACCGAAATGCGTACGTATTGCGATACGCGGCGAACGCCAGACTACTCGATGTACGAAGTGGCTAAGAGCCGTTTGCGCGACGAGTCTCTCGGCTCCCCACGACCAGAAATAGCTACCCTTCTTACACTTCTCCAATACATCTTTAGAACGGAGTACGCCGGCTCCGGGGAGACGAGCGTGGACGCGCGCACTAAGGGTGTAGCTCAGGCGCCTAAAGACGGGAACCAGCCTTTCGCGTCACCGAGGGAATTCCCCTGGGGATTTCTCTAGTACGTGATTCCAATCCAAATCGTCATACTTTTTGCAATTTCTCTTTTCACTGAGAAGTGTCGTGTTCAAAAGGTGTGTCTAACTTTAGTTGATTTCAGGCGAGGAACCTTCGCAGGCGACAGTTCGCTTTCAGTTAAGGACGTATTCTGGTTTTTCAAAGGACAGTTTATTTCGCTCCTTTTCTTTGCAGTTGATGCAGACAATTTTTATTTTGCATGAACATCCGTGGTCTAGTTATAAGCATTTCATATAATTCAAAACTGAACCTTTCAGTCTTGAGTTGTAGTTGACCAACTGATTTGAAATTTTTAAATGATCTGCCGCAGAATCTTTATTATTTTATGTGGTACTTATTTATTTTAAATTACGAAAACAATTTTTAAAATTCATCGTTTTTCTAAAATTTTTGTGACGAGCTTGAAAAGTGGAAGAATATTTAAAAAATTAATTATTTTAATTCTAAATGGCGTCATTTTGTAAATAACCAAGATTTGGGATTTATTTTGGTTAAGATCATTACCACATTTCTTATTTTCGAGCAGAAGGAGCAGAAGGTAACAATCAACACATGTTTCTCAAAACGTACTCTATAAAAACTATATAACTCATTTTATATTGATCATTTTTTCTTAAAGAAAATAACTTATGTACTTTGAATACCCATAAATATGTGTGCAATTTCTAATACAAAAAACTTAATAGTTCATCTGAAATAAAATTCCTAAATTTTGTGAAAAGACGACTTTGAAAACCAGAATACCCCTAATGCTTGGTTAGAAATTTTAAGAAATATTTTCTTAGTTCTTCATATTTTGTTTAACTATACCAGGTTGAAGACTTGCAAAGTTTGGCTAGTATATTGACAGGGAATTATGAATAGAAGAGCATTTCTCGGAACTGTTTTCAAAATCTGTGACCAAAATATCTACGAAATGATTGATTTACTTAAAATGTTTGAACTCTTGTTGTAGAGATGAATAATTAGTCTCTGAAGGACAGTTTTCTTTTTTTAGATTCTGTTTTATTTTGATTTACAAAAATCGAGTGTCTTTTTATCGAAAGCTGGTACTTTGACATACTTAGTAGATACTTAGTAGATACTTGTTCTTAGAGCAATTTTTTCGTTCAAAAAAGAATTTGAAAAGCACCCCATTTGAAATTCTTCCAGACACAAAAATCTGTAAGAAATGCATGTTTTCCATTTTCTATTTGATCATGATCATGTTGAGCTGCTTAGATTTAAGAATTGTCGATTAATTTCAAGTCGGTGCGAAACGAAAATCCCCACCAAACCTTTGTCAATTTTAATAAAATCAAAAATATATTTTTTACTACAAGAAGAGTCGATAACGTGAAATTTTTCCCACTTTTAAAAATTGTATATAGGGCGAATGTACCAGTAAGTGACAGTGAGCGGCCATTTTCAAACAATTATTAATGAAAGGATATTTTAACTAATAATTTTTAATAACTGTCGATGTATAAATCGAGCTTGGGATATCTCACTCGAATAAAGATATTGTTTTATTATATATTTTTATTGTTGTATTATTCACTTTCTAACTGCCGCGTGATCACTTACTGGTAAATCTGCTTTGATTAAAATTTTAGCATTTTATCAATTTCTAATTGACAGTACAAGTAAAGTGACAACTGTATATATGACAAAAGAAGTTGCGAGGTAATTTTAAGAATCGTTACATGTTTAAATAAACCAAGAGACAACAAGTTATAATAAATGATTCTAGCATGATAATTTTTCATTAAAATTACCTTTGTACAAAATTTTCCTGTTTGCGGTCATTTCAAGGTCACAGTATAATACACTGTTGAATTCGTCTCGATGTCAGCAACAACCCCAAGATGTCCAAAATATACGGTGTCTTTTGAAAAATTCAAAGTGACCTTTATTTTTTTACGTAAAAAGCATTTTTTCAGATTTAAGTATATGCAAACATGTAGCTCACCAAGTACTGATAAAATTTAGTCAAACATTTTGAGAAAGCTTAACGAGTAGACCCTGTATACAGTTTTTCATAATTATTTATATTGTTTTATTTGCTCGTTTTACTTCGTTTTCGCCTCTAAATAGTCAAAACGTCTTAAAATTTACGAATATATTTTAGTTTTCACTAAAATTGCAATTTAAACAGCAAATTGTAACCACTTTTACGCGCGACGAGTATACTCGTCAAAAACAACTGACTGGTTAACTGTACACTTATTGGTACATTCACCCGAATAGAAATGGTGCGGCCAGTCCGTCGATCGAATAGCAGTTATTTAGTAAACAAAGATGGAAAAGGGAAATGTTGATGCCCTGCTATTTAAAGCATATCGATTGTTGCCACGTCCGCCTACTGCAGGCCCCGATTTCTTTCTTTAGGACCGGTTGCGTCATTATTTGATATAAATCGTGCCGCTTTTCCGGACGGAACGCGCGTGAGAAACTATTCTCGACCTGGTTACGCTGCGATATGAAATATTGCGTCCGATTTGATCCTCTAAAATTATCGGAGGAGCGCAACCATCCGCGGCGAACACGCGGGAAAATCGTGGGAACCAGTGAAAAACAGAGAAGGAAAAACGGATGGCGCATCGGCGGGAAAACCGGGCGAATCGAATAATTTTAACGAAGACGGTCGCAGCGCGGAAATCGTTTATTGTCGAGATAACTAATGCCGCCGACAAGCATGTTTATTTATTTCGATATACAGCCGAGCAGCCTAAGTGATGTAGTGGGTGATAAATCTGGCGCGTACGCGTGTCACTGTACGCAATTTGCGAAAGATGAATAAGACACCTGTTACTATTTTTCAATCTTCTCGAAACCCGACATGTATTCCACCCGTTCTCCCCACTCCTCTCGAACTATCGGTTGAATACATTTCAAAACGCCAGTAAATTTTGATAGGCGTGCACGTTTCGCTGCCAACAGATGCGCCCCGATTTTGTCGCAAAATGTAGCAAGAAACGTTCGATCGAAATCGTCGAACGCTATTCGCTTGTTTTTCTGTTCCTTTAGCCATAAAAGCTGTAAACAGAGTAAAACGGATTCGAATGAACGCTATAGAGTACCCTAGTCCTTCTAGGAAACGTTAACGTCGGAATGATGTTTCTCGAAATGGGATTTCGACTCGTTTCGGCTGTTAATCCCATAACGACTAGCAGACGGTCGAGGGGCTGGCAGTAATAACTCCGCACCCGGGAACGATAATGTTTACGCCAAAAAACGAGCGGAACGTGCCTCGGTTGGGCAGCAATCTGCGCCGGCTACAGATCTACGGTGATTAAAATGACAAACAATTTTGGTTCGGAGTCGAAAGCTGGGACTATAATAAGAGTCGTATAAAGTTGGCTTGATAGCTTTGTGTACTGAACTATGAGTGTTGCGTCAAATTCGGGAGTGGGGTTGCCGCGGATTACTTGATTGCGGGTAGTAAAATGTGTTAGACTGAAATTTCGGGTATCCGAGCCTCGGGTCGAGTCAGAAAATGATCGGGTCGGGTCGGGTCGGAATCCCGAAAGTTTATAAACTTCGGGTACCTGAAATGGTATTCGGGTCGGGTCGAAATCCCGAAAGTTTATAAACTTCGGGTACCCGAAATGGTAGTCGGGTCGGGTCGGGTCGGGTTGGGGTCCCGAAAATTTGCAATATTCGGGTACTCGAAGTTAAAGTTGTATTTATATAAGCATAACGCTGTTTTATGATTTTTCAGTTCAAACTTTTATTTTCAATGGCAGGTTCAGAATGATTTTTGTATTTTTAGTGTAATCGGTGATCAAATTTCGCGAGGAAAAGGATATTTTAGAATACATTATGTGAAAGAATGTACGTGAAGGATGTTTCTGTTTCTAGTAAACAGTGCTCTTACAAGACAAGGACGCTTCGTCCGCACACTGTTCGTATAAGAGCACTGTATCGTAAACAGTCTTTACTACAAATCGAAATATTATTACAACCGATGATTGGACGTCTTAATATGCACAGAGTTATTTATTTGCTGATTTGACCGCAGACTTGCCCCAACTTTAACTTCGAGTACCCGGATATTGCAAACTTTCGGGACCCCGACCCGACCCGACTACTTTTTCGGGTACCCGAAGTCGCGGATACCCGAAATTTATAAACTTTCGGGGAACAACATACATATTTATTAGATTCTGTTCAAAATATTCATCACGAATCTGACTCGATGTTATAATGCAAAAGGTTAAATATACGCATTCCGAAAGAAACTCTTGGAACAACCTAATACATTTTGTCAATTGTTCTGATCATTTTCACGTTCTCTTGAAGATGCAAAATGTGCACACCGTTTCTTAAAGCGTCGCAATAGCAAAGCCTCCTGTTCAAGAACATTTTGTCTCAATGATTGAAGATAATGATTCGATTTATAGCCAAGTAATACCTGCGCGACAGTCCAAGGATGATACTGATTTATTTCGAATTGTCCCTGCCACGGTGTTTTGGCTGGTTCCGTGGCGATAATTCACAAGAGCGTCCCGACAGCTTTATCGTAAGCTGCAAGAATCTGTCTGTGCCACGATGCACATTATGGTTCTTTTCGCATTATTTCTATACACGTTAAATAAATTCTATGCGACGAAAGAATGCTCACGATTCGGTGAAGACTTGACATTGTCGTAAAAACCGTATCTTATGGACGCGACGAAGGAAAAATGGTACCGAGAACGCGACCGAACGCTGTCTCTGTTGCCAATGGGGCGTAGTTTACAGTTTTTAACTTGCCAAACAACCGGTTGACAGGCTGCCTTTATTCACCGAGACTAAGTAGACGTTAAGTTTTCGCCTCGAAGTAGCGGCGTCTATTGGCACATTGACGCGTTCCTTTAATTCGCCGTGTTGATGGTCTGCCAAAGATTACAGATTTCATCCTGGACGGAACCGAACTCGTCCGCGGCGCCCGCCCGTGATTCATCCGAATCGTATCGAGTCGTTGACATTCAAATTTACAGGTTTTGCACTCCAAATTCATCCATTTTGTAGATCATATTCACCATTTTGTAAATCATATATTCACCACTTTGTAAAACAAATTCACCCTCTTGCAAACCAAATTCACCGTTTTGCAAATCAAATTTTCCTATAAAGTTTCCTTAACACTAAACCTACCGACCACTAAAATTGACTATTACCTGATGTCTCATAAAAATTAAAAGATTGAGTTTATTTAAAGTTTGTGTGATTCTTATTTCAATCTATGGTCAAATAAAAATTTGTATTCAATCATTTCTCATAAATACGACTTCATCATCTCACTAATAGCAAAATACGAAAATTGAAACCGGTCATTTGACCGGTGCTGGTAGGTTTAGTGTTAAATCATTGTAATAAAAATCAAATTTAGTGCTCCAAAATTCCAAATTTTACTGCATGTAACGCTATTAACACTAGAACTACCGAGCACTAAACGCGACTGGCGTATATTGTATTATATTAACGACAAGATTGCATTTATTCAGATTCCGTGCAGTTTTTTTTTAATTATGTACTTCAATGAAGAAGTTTTCTACAAATATCACTCCTGAAAACATATTTATAAGTGCAATATATCTAAAACAAAAATTAGAAACCAGTCATTTTCACTGGTCCGGTAGTTCTACAGTTAAATATGTGTTTTATGTTTAAATTGGGTATACAATTTTACAACGCGGTTATGTTGGAAAGAAGTAAGGAAAAGACATAGGAAGGTAGGGTTAAGGGACGGGTGGGAGAAGGAGAAAGGGGAATATGTTGAGGAGAGGGGATGGACAAAGGAGGAGACGAATGAAATGCTAGAGGAAAGGAAACAGTCAATAGAAAGAAGAGGAAATAGAAAGAAGAGATAGGAAATTACAGAAAGAGGAAAGATGGGAGAGGATAGGAGGTTTCAGGTACAATAAATGGTATGGGATGGTGAAAAGGGGAAGGGATACCGGGATATCAGAAGAAAGAATGGGGGAAGAGTAGGTGGCAGCGGGTAGGTATTGGTTGGATGATGAGTCAAGAAAATGTAGAGGATGTGGATGGGAGAATGAGACGTGGGAGCATGTATGAGAGGTGTGCATGAGAGTGGATGAAAAAAGAGGATGGTAAGAGAGGGTATGGGAGGTGTTGGAAGATGAGGGGAAAGGGGAGGAGTGGAGAGAGGGTACGAAATGAAAGAGTTAGGAAGGACGATAAGCGACCGCAAGAGGGGGTCCGAGGATAGGGAAGGGGGTAAGGAGGGAGGGCAATAGTGTGATATGGAGTAATGCAAATAGTGTAAATAGCGACTTTTATAAATAGATTTTTCTCTGTCCCTCTATCTAGTATAAGTTTAGAATTAAGATAGGATATAAGATAGTTATAAAACTAGATTTAGGAGCGGGATAATGAGGTAAAGCGGGAGAAGACAAAACTGTAAAGGATTGTAACCCAAAGGGGAACGAATAAAGTTACTACTACTATTACTATTAAACTACGATACAAAACTTTTTTTGGCAATAACTTTTTTATAAATAGCGACCCCCAGCTAAAACCTTCAGAACATTACTCACGGTAATGACCTCGACAACAAATTAAAAAATTATCGAAATCGAAGGTAATGTAAATATTTACCTAATTTTCTTCCTCCTTTAATCCTAATGTTATTATTTACATCATATAGTAAACATGCGTTATCGCGGCCAATGTACAGAAAATATAAAGAAACGCGGCACTGCTGGCATCACCTTCACGAAATTAACATCAAGCTAAATTCCTTACCTTGCGTGAACAAAATACAACGAACGAGTTTCGCGTAAAGTACAGGCGTTTGATTGGCAGTGCAATAAGCGAGAACCTACTGTAATAAGTTTTACAACAACGTCCTTCGAGATGGCCACAGAAAAACAGCCGCGGGATCCGTGGGATCGCATTAAATCATGTGACGTCGCCTGTCCGCGAAAACGGTAACGATAAATTAATTAAATCGTCTCTGGTCGGGCCGACACGATAGAGTTATTCCACGTTAAGTGAAATATAAGTTGAGTCACCTTGAAAACCGACACAGGCGCAGTAATAGACAGTGCCGATGGTTTTACCTAGGCAGGTCCGCCGAGAATGCGGTACGTACCATTCACGAGCGCGTTTCCTTACAAAACACCGATTTAAACTGTGATTTATTGCCAAAGGAACGCCAAATCTAAACATAAATGCCGGTATTTCGCATACTTGTCAATTGACTCAATTTGTATAGCTCATCTGGCACGGTGTTCCTGACAGTTTATGACGAGGAGACTCGGCAGACTCATCGCGAAGGAATTTCGCAAATTCGTGGAGACTCGTGAGTTTACGAATGGATCGGAATATGGAAAACGTGAGAAGCAGAAATTTCGCGATAGCCAATTAGCGGGACACGATTGATGGTCGATATCTCGATGAACTTGAGGAATAGAGAATTTTCTGCAGCTTGTACACGCATCGTAACGTCTTGGAACATGCCTACGGTGAGGAATGTTCGCATGGAAAATAAACCAAACTGCACCGGTTCCGCAATTAGAGGATCCCTCGCTGACAAGGGCCACATGTGCGGTCATCGACATGCAGAATCATTGTACGAATCACAGGCTCGCGATTTGTTTTTGCATGTTACAATGAAATAATATCGTTTGTTACTAAACACCGATGAAAAGCGTCCGAGTGTTTGTTCTGAACACAACGCGGCTCGGCGCTGGTTCTTCTCAAGTGCCAGGACTATTAGTAAATACTGAAGACTTTCTCCGCGAGCCATGAGACAGGCGACGAACGATCATTGGCGCGGATCAGCCGGTTTGATGTGCTGCCAAAATCATTCGAATATAAACCCGATGAACTTTGATTCCGTGGGATTATCGAATGTAAATGACTCGGATGGAAGTGGGAATCATCGCTTTTGGGACAACAGACACGGGGACGCGCGCACGTGTTGTCAGGATTCCAAGCAAAATAATTATAGAAGATACCATTATCTTTTCGAAGGTTACACCGGAAGAGAACGGTTTCGTAATGAGCTACCTGTCATCCTATTTTAACCTTAACGCCCCCCGCCGGTATTTATACGTCGGGCATCTAAAAGTATGCAACTTGAACGAAATTGTAGCGAGTTCGCGATAGACGTCATTACAAATAAAAGGAGGCACGAGAATTTCAACTATAGTTACGCTAATTTATTATGAAATTCGTTGTTCATCTCGAAACTAGAAAAATAAAAACATCAATGTCGATTTGTCGAAAAAACTGCGGATCTTGATGCGTTTATACCTTGCACACATTTTTTAAAAAATACAAGAAAACATGTAGGGGAGTCAGGTCCATTTTCCAGTTTTTCATTTCTGCAGTTTTTGTTTGAATCGATTACGTAAAAAAGAAAGTATTAGTCGACAGCAGGAATCGAACCTACTGATTACCAGTCTTTCTCGCAGCGCCCTCGGCCACTGCGGCAAGAAAGTATTAGTGAAACTTTTAGAAAAATCCGTACAAAATAAGCTAGAACATATTGATTTGATGAATGCAAAATGTATCAACTTGAATAAAGATACAAGAAAGATCCGCAGTTTAGTCGTAAAACAGATCTTCGTCTTGTATAGCGTTTCTGGGTTTCCGCTGCCATGATCATTACCAAACCCGTGATTCAGTTAGTCTCGTTAGAGAAAGCCAGCGATGAGGTAACTTTTCTTGCGATCGCAGGCCGGCGCTGCGCGGCGTGACGTGCCGAAGACCGGCAGATATTTTGCAATTAATTAAGACCTAATTAAGGACGGATCCGAGACGTTTCTGAATCGAGTGGCATGCGCGGTGTCGGCCGCGACGGATGCTAGCAGAACCGTTCTTCCAGGAAGCGTGAAACGCCGACAGAATGCGTTTCGTATAAATCATGTCGGGCGGCACCGGCACCAGGAAAAAAAGAATTCGCCCGGCTGAATTAAGGGGTGAGACAGCCAGCGAGAGGGAGGGACAGACGTGAAAGAGGAGAAAGAGGAGGAGGAGGAGGAGGTGAAGGAGAACGATCTCCGAGAAGAATGAGGGACGTGTTCGTGCATTGCGGGAGTAGTTGGAATGGCGGTGAGTTCTTGGTTGTCTTCAGGCTTTGGCATCGAACCAGATATTCTATCTACCTTCGTGGTGCGCCTTGGTTTTAGTTTAATTTAGATGGTGGTATCGTGACGTAACGTATTTAGCGTGGAAGCATATACGTCTCGTTAGTTGCCGTTTAACCAATTTCTCAAAAACGTTCGATGTTACGCCCTTTATCCGCGCGGTCTTCGTCTCGAAGCGTACGCGGAGAACGGCTGCCATATTTGTATGGTCGGCCGACGCTTCGGTCTCCCGAAAATGACTCGAATAACGTTTATGGGACGTCGATTCATTTGTTTCTCTTTAATAATATTATCTCTGACGGCGTCGGCTAATTTTCAACTAATTTCTTCCAGTTCTCCGATCTTTTATAGGTAATAATTTAAAGGAGAAAATTAAACGACAGTGGCACTCACCCTGCCTGATGACGCGACTGTGCCTCCCTCTCTTCTGGTAATTCGAGTTATCTCGACGCCTGTTCACAGATTTAAAGAATCGTTATTAGAATGGTTTTATTTGAATTCTATTATTTTATAGAGGACTATATTATTATTAAGTATTAAGGAAACAAGGAAAAGATAACTTGCCCTGTTTAGACGTAGTCGAAGTGTGCGAAGCCATTGTAGTGATTTCCACATTACACCATCATTCTGAAACACGGAACCATGACCAGAAATCCATTAGCGTTTAACGATCGATCTACAGTCGCCGAAATTATAATAAAATTAATTATATGCGGTAGAAAGACTGCTTTTGAATTTTCGTAACGGTGCTGCCACCTCAATACGAGCATCGTGTTTCAGCAATCGTGGAAACTGTTTTCTGCCCAGACGGTAAGTTATCGACATTGAAATGATCGAGCTGTATCTTCTAACGACGATCTTTCTTTTCTACCGATTTTTCGACAATATCGTAATAATATACTACAAAAACTTCAGACGCATAATTAATTAATACTAACGATAACTTAATCAAATCGCGCGTTGTTACTTGAACCGCGGAGTCATTTAGAAAATTCAGAAGCAACTACCCCTTGATTCGATCTAGGCCGTCGAAATCAAACTGATTCCACATAAACCACGATGTTACACATTTTAAAGCGATACAATGTTAATGCGACTATAGTTTCATGTTGGAGAAGATAGTCTTAAGCGATCCAAGGACCGACTAGGCCACCCAACGGTTTGATCGATTTCGTTGGGCGACAAATCGAACGATCCACGTAGATGGTTAACGCGACGTCGGTGGATCAACCTTTAGTTTAAGCGAAATCTATTTCCGACACGCAGCACCCGTATTCGTTCGTCTGATTGGCTGGCCCGCTAGCACTGTGCGGGGTTGGCCGCATTTTCTTGTGTTTCGCTGCTAATCGGGTCACTTCCGCCATTGACTTCAACGCCGAGATCCACGCGGAGGTTCATGTGAAGACGCGAACAAATAAATGCCGCAGTTTACGATCCGCTATCGCGGTCTGCAACAACGTCATTGAAAGAGCGTCATCGATAATCTCCGTGCGCCGCTGGCATTCACGCTGTAAAATGAAAATACATCTGTTTCGCGACTTGGGACAACTCGGAGATCAACCACCCCATTGCGATTGTAAAACGCAAGAAAATAATCATGATTTCTCATTGAAAGAAAATCCTTGCAACTGGAAAATGAACTTGGAAAAGTAAAAAGAATCGTTTTGCAGACTGGGAGTTAATAAAAGGTGTGCCGGTCAATGAACACCCACGATCCCTAACTTCGATGACTCCCAATGCAAATATACTCGCTCCAGAAACCCAATTAAGTCGTATCCGATGTCTATCGTAGCAACATCCGAGGCGATCGCAATTTCAGAGACCACCGAGTCGAAAAAATAATTTACAAACGGATACTGCAGTTTGTTCAGGCACCCATTACACATTTGGCAAGCCTCCAACAACAATTTCGTAGTTTTAAAATATGCAAATTGATTGCCGATCGATAAAACGCCTCGAGACCTAAAAATGTAGTCGTCTCGGAAAGCAGCAACTCTTTTTTTAATTAAAAATCGAGTGCTTTGATTCAATCGAAGTTCGACGCTTTCGCTCGGGCGCGTTTCCATCTTCACGGTCGCGCTCGTTCCCTCTCGCTCTCTCCCGTTTAGTCATCTTTCCGCGAAGCTAAAAACTTGGCCTTCGTATGACTGAACCCCACGGTTTGATTCACTGGACGCTCTCGACTCGCGGGGAAACTGTGCCAGTAAAATAGCACGGCTATTTTATGAGGCACCTTGAGCACGTAACACAGAATTTCATTTCGCCCGCGATACGTTTATTAGGGGAGCGGACAATGTCATCGTCTGGTCGCGAAAGGCGGGTACGGCCACCGTGCAACCTTGTCTCCCCCAAATGACGCGTTTGCCCGGAACACGTCGTTTGGCAGGCACAAAATTGCAAATCCATCCTTCCGGTCGTCCGCAATTTTTGTACCGTGTGTTTCATTTGTCTCCCGATTTCGTTCACTGACAGACTGTGACTGATCCATTTTCCGCCCAGCAATGTCGATCGATATCGAGACGGTCGATCTTCCAGTCAATTTCTTCAACCAATCTCGCGACGCATCGGGAAAATCATTAGTCACTCTCGCACAATGCGAACCAAATAATCGCAGACGCGTTGCAACCGAGAGAGCGAGGGACATTTGGAAGATTCCTTGCATCCTGTCCATGTGCTCCCGCATGGCGAGTTGACAGCGTGCCTTATCTGTCAACCTGGTGACCACCTTGGCGACCAGAAGATGAACACAATATGACCGGTCAGTCGATCTAGTAATATTTCATTCCTTCATCGAGGGATCATACACAATGAACATACAAATCTATTTCGTATTCGACAATTACATGGATAGTAGGTACTCACGCGTTGCACGAGAACGGGGCCAGAATTTCAGGCAAGATCTGAAATTTTTGCAATGAACGAAGTGTGCAATCAAATCGCATAAGATTTCCGACCTATAACTCCCGCAGTATTGCATCGAAGCCGCGATCAATGTGTACGTATAACAATACAAAGAAACAATCAGGGCAACATCACAAAATTACCATTTCCACTACTATACTACTAAACTACATTCCCCACCTTGCGTGAACAAAATGCAACGAAGAAAGTTCGAGCAAAAACGGGCATTCGATCGGGAGAGCAACGATGAAGAACCTACTGTGTTCCAATTGAGATATGTATTGCGAATTTCTCCTTAATTAGATGTCGACGTTGACACGCAGTCGTAATACACAGAGCATCGATTTAACTATTACGCGAACAGCGCACTAGAATTAAATTCCATTCGATGTTTATCGCGAGCAACGCAAGAGTTGCTCGAGCTTATGTCTATTTTAAAGGCGAGCGTATTATTTCTCCGTGTTCGAAAACAAAAGCAACAGGCCGCTTGGCGTTTTCAGCCACCCCCAAGGCCGCGCTCGTGAAACGTTCCAACATTCCGGGATTCCCGGGGAGCAAGTAATCTTCCGCGTAATGCGACATTTCGAAAATGATCACCGGTGATGCGAGGCGTCGTGTTGCGCTTGTCCTAGCTTGTTCGATCGTGGACAACTCTTGTTTCGCGGCGTGTCCCGAAATAATCGGGCGAAATGATCGCGAGCGGCAAGGCAGCAGGGCCTCATCGTCGTCCAAGGCCAACGACGGTGAACGATCGAGGTGGAAAAGTTTTGCGGTCGCAGGGGGCGAGAGAGATCGGACTGAGCGAAAAAGGGGGAGCGTTACGGCGCGGCGCGATACGATGCGATGTGGCGGTCTCACCAGAACGGAGCACGGGACTCGAGAAAGAGGCGACCCGCTCGCTGGACGTGGTTTCGTTTTCGATCGTTCGATCCGGCGAACGAAGCCCAGCACGGTGTTCGAATGCCGCTCGAATGCGTTCGACACTTGCACAACACTCACGAAAATAGCACGACGAAGAGCTGACACGGTGACGCCGCGCGCGGACAGAGCAAAGAGGAAAGAGGAAAGAACTAACGAGGCGGAAAGACACTCAGGGAAATGTCGGTGTCTCACCTAACAGAGAAAGAAACGCTCGGCTTTACTTAGGAGAGGTTTCTCGATCGGGATCGAGGCGACCGGTGCCACACCAGGCGATGATCACTCTATCTGCGCACGATCGATGGACCGGCCCGCTGGATATATATCGTTCGCCACTTTGCGCTCGGAATCCCCGAATAAATCCCCGAGGCGGCGAGGAAGCCAGCCGGCGGCTATCTCGAGACTGCTACCAATGCCAGCCGCAACGCGTCCCAACACCCTCCACGCTTCTCTTCTGCCTCTTCTTCTTCTTCTTCTTCGTCTTCTTCATTGCCGTCGACGTCGTCTTCTTTCCTTTCTTCGTTTCTTTCGCTACCGTGCGACGACCGTCGTCGCGACGCTGCGCCGCGCCGCGGGCCAACCACGGTTATCGCGTTCGCCACGGGAACAACGCACCTGTTGTTAAACCCACGAGTTTCACTGGACTCACTGGTTTTTGTAAACTTGACCTTACTTGACCTTAGGTCCCCTTAGCTCTTCGATCAACTTTGTGTTTTCTTACACTTTCATGTCCCAACCCCTGTGGGACTGTTGCTTCAAGACTTTATGTGTCAATTTTTTCTTATATGTTTTAGGTACGGTTTATGTTGCAGCTTCGATAAGAGCGATGCGTAGAAATGGTATCCGTTGTTTCACCATGGAAACATTTTTGCTAAAGCAGCGAGTAGAGCGATGATCATCGATTCTCTGATTTCAGCTATGCTCTGGTATAATCCTTCGCATAATATAATCCCCACCACGTTTACTATTTACAATCCTTTGTAATGAATGTAAATTAATGAGTTAATAACTGAAACTATGCGAGTATCTACACTATAAACATGCGCAAAGAGAACTATATTGGATAGCTTTTATCGACACTATTTTCGATAATCTCAAAGCTGCAATGTAAATTAGGCCTTAGAAAACGCCTCTCTATATTGATGTACGGTAAAAGATAAAAATGCATTTACTAAGATCGTATCATCTTTTAACCACTGAAATAAAAAGATTTCTTAATTTATTGGTTTCAGATATTGATCTAATCGACGAATTAGATTTTCATGCAGTTATAGATCACAATTTGTAGCAGCTATGCATAAAAATTGAAATTTGCAAATAATCGTAATCTATAATCTATAACACTGTTAAGTCAAAAATACAAAGTGTCGTTCAGAAAAATGGAGATGACCTTGACAATACTATAAAAAAAATGTTTTTCGAACTTTTTTATTGCAATATATAGCCAATAGAAAACTGATCAACTTTTGTTGAAAATATTTTTTGTCAAATTATCGCAAGTACTTAAAAAATCGTGGAAACTGTTACTTGGGACACCCTGTATAACAATATTCACTATTCTTTTTCGCGATTCCAGCCAATTACAGTTTTCTAAAAATTCTTTTTACACATCGTTCATTAAACTAATTCTTCTAAATTTTTGAAAACACCCAAGTCCACTTTTAAAAAAGCTACCGTGGAGAGAGTATTGAGACATTTATAACTGACTGAATATTATTCATTTCTGCTCAAATAAAATTTTCTTTCTCTTATATTGATAGTTAATTATTAATGAAAATATAGGGATGCAAACAATATATTTCTTTTTCTTCTAAAAAATTATCAGTGAAAAAGAAATACTGATGATTGTAGATATAAAAGTAGTATCAGGACCAATAACGAGGTTTTTCTCGTTCGGAGATCGCAATTACGGCGACCTTTGGTACTCGTCTGCAGCGGTTGTAACCACGCCAGACACTAATTGACGGAAGACTGTTACACAATTCTGATTTATCGACATTAACGATATCTCATCCATTAGACCCTGATTTCCAATCCGCAATAAATACCGGTTTCCTATATCGTTGGCGGGATTAATCCCTTATCTCTTTGTGTTCCGATTCGTATTCGTCGGATCGTCTGCACGCGCGCCAAAGCTTAATTGAATAATCAGAAATGCTTGAATACGCAATTAACTAATGCCGTGCGATCATTCGACGACCGTCTTTAAACCGTCCATACGGTTCGTAAACAGAATTGCTGTGCAATAACGGCCACGTCGTTATATAGTATTCGTTCCATTGCTCTGGCGTGTCTGCCTACTAAAAGATCGACTGCTCACCGTCAAAATAGCATCAACGGAAACTGTTTTTGATTTCAATCCAGTCGTCTGTGATCGAGTTAACGGAGTCAGTAATGTAGTTGATAAAACCACTTGCATATTTTTATTTGCGCTCTTAGATTGTTTAAATATTTGTATTACTTCAAAAAATTGTACAATTACTTCTTATTCAAACAACACCAACTTCTTTACTTTTATGTTACGTTTCTTTTTATCCCTTCGACGACGGTGCCTGAGTCTATTCTGACCCAAAGTATTAAAATCGCCATTTAATTACTCAATTTCTGATGATTCAATTGCATAAATAGCTGTTACATTAACAACTATAGAAAGACTAATGAATCTGCAAGAAGTACCTTTAAAAATATGTTTTAAAACATTGATAATAAAGCTGAGAATGTTGTTAAGCACCATCAAGTGCGAGAAAGGTCCGTCATCTGAGTTAATAGATTCCTTTTCTTTCTAGGATTACAAGCATTATCACATAATATTATGTACCAACAAGTTCTAGATCAACCGTTGCATAAATTCATTTCCAATCTGCTGTTCAAAAATAAATTTAATTGTAAAACTATTACAATTGAGATTCATGAATTTATTCTTACAATTTTTTAATGATCTACTTTAACACTAGACCTACCACGGTCAAATGACCGGTTTTCTATTTCACATTCATTGAAATTATAGAAACGCTTTTATAGGAAATGACTAGACTGACTTCTTTATTTAAGCATATATTGTATTGGAAGCGGTACAAAGTTTAAATAAATTCAATCTTCTAACTTCTGTAAACCGTTTTACTTTTATATGTTTTGTGCTTGGTAGGTTTAGTGTTAACGTATCGCATGACAAGAATATGTTTAACTAGATATGTTGCAGTCTGCAAAGAAATGTGTAATTGAAAATACTATCTTGCCATATTAACAGTTCGAATATCACTTTGTGTGCCATGTTTATTCTGTTGTTTTAAAATATGGAAAACGGAAGCTTGAATATATCTATTTCACGTATTCCTTGTAAGTGTGAGTTTCTCACCTGAATAACGAATGGTTAAAACGAATCGTTCGCAGGCGAAAATCTTACCGCATGGAAAAGTCGTGATCCAGAATGGCCGAGTGTCGAGTTATCTTGGTCGTCGCGTGTACTGACAATAACGTTCCCAGACGAACGTAGATCGGTTGTACTTTGGCTGGTTCTAATAATAATCAATTCGTACGTGTCTCCAGGGATTTCTCTGCTGGTCTAACGCCGATATGTACGTTGTGCGTTGCGATCCGTTGTACCGACCATAATTTCTACGGCCACGCTAGCTAGACGCTAGACGCTACTCGCGACTCGTTCTTTTTGCTGCTCCCTCACAGCCGGCTTCTGTCCGGTGCGGCGCGGCCGATGGTACTTCGACGGATCGTTGAGAATCTATTTGCGTTCTGACTTGGTTTTAATACGCGTACCGAGCAATCTTACTGCTTAAGTACATTTACGGCCGACGAAATATGCTTCCTCGTTATATACATACATTATCCCCCTGGCTGCAGCTTTTCCGTCCCCTGTGTGATACGAACGAACGTTGAACACCTTTGAAAATAATAAATTATTTCCATACGTCGTTTTCGTTACATAGTTAATACCACAATATTCAGAGGCCCCGGAATGTTTACGTTTCCGTGATAAATGCGGCTGAACCACCGTGCCATTCTGTTGACGGGGAAAATGGCTCCGAGCTTACCCATGGTGTCCCAATCGTCTGACGGTTTGTTATTCTCTGTCCAGGAGCGACTGCTTCTTCCAAACAGTCCATTAAAACCCATCCATTAATGGTTCGTTTCTGCAAGATAGGACTTTATTAGAGGCAGAAATGTACGATAATATTACCAGTAGAGACTCTTGAAACTGTTCATATTAATGAACAAATTCATATAAATGTCATATAGTCGCTCACAGTAATATTTGAACACATTTAGAAGAACGATAACTTTTTAAAAATTGAACCATACGGTTTGAATTTCTATGAGAAGTTAGGACTAGTTTACTAACTCAAGAAAAAAAATTTTTTGAAAAAGATTCAATTCGTCGAAATCGTGGAGAAAATTTTGAAGATTGCCTTTACAACTTTTTTATGTGAGAGCATATTGAAAATTTCAAAAATACGTTTCACGGATCTGTATGAATTATATACATTCTGAAAATTTCATCAAAATCGGCCAACGTTGCAGTGAGCTGCATACGGTTCGCAGTATTTTTCTGCATCAACCGGTTTTGATGAAATTTTTTAAATATCTGTAATAGATGTGACACATATTCTGTACCAAAATAGAGTTTTTAAATTTTCGATACAGGCCCAAATAAAAAAGTAGTAAAAAGCAACCTTCACGATTTTCTCCACGATTCCGATCAATTGCAATTTAAAAAAAAATGTTTTCTCCTAACATTTCAAAAGAATTAAAGTCGTTTGGTATAATTTTAAGAAAATGATCGTCACGTTAAAAGTATCAAGAATATTACTGTAAGTAACTGTATATGGGTGACACAATTCGCGTATCTTCAAAAATTAATTTTATGCAGAATACAGTTGCTTGACGGCGGATTTTTTCGTAAAATAAAAATCGTCTGCATGAATCGTACAACACAGGAGCCAAAAAGAAATGTTATTCCTTCTTTAATGATTTTCATCAATTGAAAAGAAAACATTAATATTTTTCAATTCTTGAAAAATATACTCATCGTATGTATTCGGCGCGCCGCCGCAGCCGCAACAGACGGCTATAAGTTGATTTCCGTGTTATTAATGTTGAGTAGCCGCGTGTAGGACATTCATACGTAATATCTGACTAATTGAGGCCGACGCGTGTACTTGGCGCGGCTCCAAGTCACTTTGATCGCACCGGGATCGGCCCTACGTGAGAGATATATACGTGGGTACAGTACACACGTGTGCGATGCGTGTACTCGTAGATTTAAACACGCACTGGTGCTTTCCAGGGCAAACAAATGGACCGGTGTCTCGGCCACCCTTTAGAGCTTGTCCACATCAGGCGATTTACGCGCGATTCGAGTATGTACCGCGTTCCGGATCACGCGATTGTGAGGTACCAGTGGTCCGGATATTCCGTCTACATGCACTCGCGCGATTTGCTGTTCGCGCGTAAATCGCATTCAATACGCCGGAATGTCGAGTCGCAACGTTTTACGAACTAGGACCGCCATTACTGCGTCCAGTAGTCACGCGGTAATCACAAGAAGAGGGTGTATTTGGCAGGGATTTATACCGAAATGTAAAATACCGTTATTATACCGATTCGAAACACTTCCTAGAAACTGAAACACGGAAATACCGGCATGTTTTCCTATATTTACCGATAATCTTTTCGGTTTTGTTATTTTATTGTAATACAATTTTCAAAATGTTTTTAGACAAAGATTTAAAACGTATATGCATGATATTGATATTTGCTGTAATAACGAAACTAAGATGGTTTTGTAGGGATTACGGGTCAGCGAGAGTGATTTTTAAAAGAATTTCAGTAGTAAAAGTGCAATTGCTCCGAATTAGTTATTCACGCGAACAACGCCTCATCTGGAGGCAAGAAAGAAGAGACGCGCTAAGCGATTCGCGCGTAAGTCGTCTAATGCGGACAAGCTCTTATACCGCGGTCGTCAAAGGCCACTCATACATACAAGGTACTCTTTGAGGGTAGTCACGTGATAATCACAAGGAGAGGGTGTATTTGGCAGGGGTTTATACCGAAATGAAAAATACTGTTATTATGCCGGTTCGAAACACTTCCTAGAAACTGAAACACGGAAATACCGGCATGTTTTCCTATATTTACCGATAATCTTTTCGGTTTTGTTATTTTATTGTAATACAATTTCCAGAATGTTTTTAGACAAAGATTTAAAACGTATATGCATGATATTGATATTTGCTGTAATAACGAAACTAAGGTGCAGGGATTTTGTAGGGATTACGGGTCAGCGACAGAGCTGGGCAAATTTTATTTCAAATAAAGATAATAAGTTAATTATTGAAGATAACATTATCTCAAATAAACTCTATGAAATAACTATTTGAGAGGAATTTATTTGAGTACATTTATTTTAAATAACAACTTTATTATAATTTATTTCGGCGTAGTCATTTGAAATAAACTTATTTGAAATAATTAAGAGACATGTATGATACTAATTGTAAGTTGAAATTTCGCCTTATTTATGTTTAGTTTGAAAAATAAATTATTGATGAGTAGCAATAAAGATTTAAAAGAACTCGAACCATATTTTCATTTATAATATATTTTTAATATTTATTGTATTAAATAATAAAATAACATGTTATTTGACATTTGAAATACTTATCTCAAATAAGAAAATAACTTGTTATTTTATTATTTGAACTGATGTATTTCACGAAATAAAAGAATAGATAATCATTTCTTAAAATTATTTTGTTGGACGAAATATAACATAATTTATTTCAAATAGTGAAACATTTTTGTGAAATAACTTTTTATTTCAAGTAATATTTCAAATAAGTTTTAAAATATTGTATCTGAAATAATGCCCAGCTCTGGTCAGCGAGAGTGATTTTTAAAAGAACTTTAGTAATAAAAGTGCAATTGCTCCGAATTAGTTACTCACGCGAGCAACGCCTCATCTGGACGCAAGAAAGAAGAGACGCGCCAATCGATTCGCGCGTAAATCGTCTAATGCGGACGAGCTCTTATCCCACGGTCCTCAAAGGCCACTCCTTATATACAAGGTGTGCGAGGTTTGAGGGTAGTCGCGCGAGATAATGAAGGGTGCGTGCCATTTCATTCGATGGTCGAGAAAGCGCGACGTGTGAACCCGGGCTAATCGATGGGGCGGTGTAACAAAAGTTGGTCGCCGAGAAACGAGCATCGAGTGTCGCGCGAGCACCCTTTTTCCAACCTCTAACGAGGAAATGTCACCTTGTGGGAGGTCAGATTAGAGCAGAAAATATTTTCATCGTATTTGACGGACGTAGAGGTCGAAGGGAATATTGGAATGCACGTGCGCGGTGGCAAGTGAGGTACAGGTGGCATTATTCGTCAGTGTACAGTGTACACTGGTGGACAAAATAATAATGATTCCACACGCATTTTTCTGTTTACTTAACACTAGAACTACCGAGCATTAAAATTATAGTTTAAAAAATGTTCTACAAGAACTGTAAGATCCTGAAAATAGAGACTTTAGTTAATTTGTATTGTAGTGTGCACACGAGTGACTCAATTTATTCCATAATTTCTCGCAAAGCCCTTTTTATATTTTCTGTAATCATAAAATAAAGATTTTGAAATGGGTCATTTTGACTCCTCTGGTAGCTCTAGTGTTAAAGCTGTACTGTATTAAGTAGAGTGTTTTATAATTTTGGCCACCAGTGTACGTTGATTCGATGGAACCAGCGCCGATTTATCGATCGATTCACCTCGCAGAGGAATGCTGCTAAGTTTATTTAGGTATACATCGATCAGTCATCGTTGAAAGTGTGATAACAAATTAGGAAACTTGGACGTAAATTTTCTTCGATCAAACAGGTTGACCATGATCGTATCGCTACTAATTAGCGCAGTGTGCATCGAGGCCAACAGCAACAAATTGTCGCGCGAACCGTCTGAGAAGAGCAAAGCGGTAGCAGAAGTAAAGAGGAACGATCTCTTTGCGAACGAAAATGGAGGTTCTATCGCGCGAAGGAGGCAAGCAATTAGGAATAGCAGGATGTCCAACGACCACAACTCAAGGTTACACGGCGTGCACGGGATGGACGGCAGAGTCTCTAGAGCCGGCAACGAGAATTTGGCAAGGAAGATGGCCAAGGACGCCCTGAAGTCCCCCAAGATGCAAGAAACTATGAAAAAGCTCTCCCGCGGAGGGGATCCTAAGAAAAAGAAGATTTTCGTGTCCGTGAAGGTGCCAGCCTCTAGGAAGGGCAGTTCAAGGTTGACGGGGGGTGGTAAACAAATTGATCATCAGGCGGAGACCAAGGGCAAAAAGAAGAAGAAAAGAAAAAGGTGCGCTTCGAGATATTTAAAATTTTCTCACGATTTTTCTTTTTGTTTTATCGCAATCTAATATCGCATCAGCATCAAGCTTATCAGTAGACTGTGGATTTTATGCACTCAAGCCGAAAATGGGTGGGTATAATTTCAAACAATAAAAAGATTATTAAAATTTACGAGTATCAATACATTTCTTACAGTTTCATAAAAAAGAGATCGAAATTCTTGTTTGGTTTATATATCTTGCAAATTAATGCATACGATTTTTATTCTGCATTAAGATCCACAGTCTAGTTATTAGCGACAACTTGGATGGATAATTAAATGTTACAGTAGCTTGTTAATTAATTTTGAATCGTCAACACGTTACCTGCAGAGCGTATTTTGTTGGTTTTGCCTCGAGCACCGGAATGAAATTGTTCATATTAGGATGACATCAAACAAACGTATTTATATTTGAATTTATACTGCTAAAAATACTGACGTAACATTTTGACGTGTTCGCGTGTACATTTATCATTTTAAAGCCTCATTCTACTATTAATTGCAGTTAGAAAATTGTAAAAGTTATTGTTAGCGAAGTTTACGCATTTTTATCGAGTTCGGTTGCATCGTTAGCAATGACGACCCCGGCAGTCAACGTGTTGATGAAATTAAAGAGATCTTGTATTTTGTAATCGTCCAGATCTTCCTTAAGAGATGGTTTTAACTTTTGTGACGAAGAATGTTACATTTAGAACAGTGCAATATCAAATGATTTATTGTAATTGTAGACGAGCACTCAACACATCTAGGTGGTGGTTCTTTTGAGAGAATGTAGGACAGTGTAATTTTGGTGTTATTTTTTTGAGCCTTTCGAACTTGTTTTCATGACCTTTTTTCCGGTAAATACGTAAATCCTACACTACAAAGCTCAATCAATGTATAATCTCAATTTTTTACTCCCGATACTATTCTTAAAGCAGCATTGTGTATAAGGCAGTGATCGGCACGGTGTATGCCCCATAAACGTCTACTTCTTCCACCAACCTCTCTTTCATGCAGCACGCGGCTTATTTTGTTTTGTTTCATTTCGCGCCTTTCCGAGTGAGCAAGTCGCGAAAAGCAAAATAGAATCTATTTCCCTTTTTGTCCTTCACGTGCATTCGAATGCGAGCGGCCGCGTTGCGCGAGGCTTGCGCACTACTCGCGACGGGCGAAGAGCGTCCTTCTTCCACGGTAACGGCGGAAGGTAATGAGGGACAGTAGGCTCTATGGTGAAGACGATTTTGCGTCAATTGAAACAAAAATGTCCATCCCTGGTATAAGGTCTAGTTATTGGAGGACAATTTTATTAGCTGTTCCATATAAAGTAGTCTGTTCAATAAATACGCGGACTGAGCTACTAGGGTGGGGTTAGGGTGATGCTTGACCATGCGCACCTGCTGCTCTGTTGGCGGAGGACCAACTGGAGCGCTAGGAACCGTCAGATCGTAGAGACAAGCGTACAACTAGAGAAGACATTTTTTTTTGGTCTCGTCGACGATAGAGATTGATGAACAGATGGAACAACGGCTCAAATGTTTTGTGAAACTTGGGAAAGTCTTTCAAGTAATTCATGAAATGTTGAAGGCTACTTATGGAGATAACGCACTGTAGAAAACAGCTCTTTTCAAGTGGATGTTTTTATGCGGGTGTGGCACTCGGACGATGTGGAGACAATAAAACGTGAAACGACAAGGCAGTAGAAGCGGCTGACTTCTGCGAACTTCTGGGGATGTTTTTTACAATGGAAACGGAGATGGGACAAGTGTATTGCTACAAATGGGGAGTATTTTGATATATATTTGATATATATTTGATATATACCTTAAATTTTGTAAAATGAAGTTTTTACGACCTCAGTTCGCGTATTTATTGGACAGACTACGTGTTACCAAGCCACAATCCAGTTTAGATCTTACAATGGATTTATATGTACGCGTTCATTAAGACATCTGTCCAGCATGTATTACTTGCTATAACTTTTATTATATTTAGTCGAAAATTGCATTCATTTCTAAAATTAGTGATGTGAGCGTTCCATGATAATTTTTTCTCAAAAATAATTCCTAGTGCTTTGATACTATCCACTTGTTCAAGTTTGGAGTTGTCAAGATATAGTTCGAGGTTTGGGTGAAATGGGTAAATATTTACATTAGGGGCTTCCTCACCGATTTTGATGACCTTGAAATATGATATCAAGGTCACCATTCTGAACAACTGTTTCCTATACATGTTACCGCCGCTCAGCTTTAGTTCCCGAGATATTCGCAAAAAAGTTTCAACATCTCGAAAAGTGATCGGAGTAGGTCTGGGTTAGATTTGAAATTGTGGCCGCCGATAACGCGGCCACGGTCACAACTTAAAACGACCTCAATCAGTTCAGACCCACTGTCTTATCTGTTTATGTTTACGAACTGAAACGTGAAATGAATCGTGTCGAACGCGAACTCATTTCATTGTCATGTGTGATAGCATACAGAGTATTAAGCATGAAACTATACGAATTTTTGGATATCTGCAACAATCAAGAAAATATACAATAACCCAGTATATAAATATATTAATATATAAATAATATATAAATAACCGAGACCTAACCCAGACCTACTCCGATCACTTTTCGAGATCTTGAAACTTTTTTGCGAATATCTCGGTAACTAAAGTTGAGCGGCGGTAACATGAACAGGAAAAAGTTGTTCAGAATGATAACCTTGACGACATATTTCAACGTCATCAAAATCGGTGAGGAAGTCCCTAATGTAAATAATTACAGTGATTCATCGATAATTGTCCACAACACGGGTCTGCACAGGGACAATTATGCGCGAGGGATATCATTGTTTGAGGTTTGCCGAACGTAGAGAAGGTCAGCCGAGCTCGAGAGGCCTCGGTCACCGAGAAATGTAAACATACCTAATCCGAATTTCCAACTACTTTATTATTCATTATTTTTTTATGGGACTTCGATGACCATATTGTTGGCATTTTTCTAATAAAAATCATACCAAATATGTATAATTCCGATGATATTTACTTGTGTAATAGACAATTAAATATCATCGGAATTATATCATGTTTGGTATGATTTTTATTAGAAAAATGCCACAAATATGGTCATCGAAGTCCCATAAAAAAATAATGAATAATAAAGAAGTTGGAAATTCTGATTAGTGTGGTCTCACCGATATACCCGAGCCGCATGGTGTCATATTTCTCGGTGACCGAGGCCTCTCGAGCTTCGGGGCCCCTCAAGGGGGTACACCCCGCGGTAGTGGGGATATCTCAGGGACAATTATGTGCGAGACATTTGGGACAATTACCGATGAAATACTGTACCGTGAAAAGTTTTGTCTGGAAAAGACAGAACATTTGGTTTTAGCTTTTTCTCACGATTATTCTTATACAATGAGGATTTGAAAAATTTAAAATGAGTTTTTCTTGCAGGCACCATCGACGACATAGAAAGGATCACGCTGGTTGGCCGAGAAGGGGGTCCGCAAAGGTAGGTAAGCTTCGTTCTGCATATTTTTAATTCCTCGCGCCCTGTTATCGCGATGTTTGCCAAGCATCAGATAAATGCTTGAAAAATATTCCTTTGATTAGAGAACGTTCAGTAACGGAGGGAAAGTTAACGCAAAGAGATTGTCCGGAAACGAAAATTTGAACAGCAAACATAACCAGGCGGCCGTTACTAAGTCTCGCGCGAAGAGCGAACATTCAGTCTCTAGGTCCACTAACAAAATTAACGCCGTTAAGGCAGACGACACCGATTACATTGACTTCTCGACGTCACTAAACGACAGGTCCACGGTCCCGTTGGTTAAAATCGAGGACGAGGGGTCCACGAAGTTGCGCGAAACCGAGAACATGATCCAACGTCTCATGAAGACCACTACCGCAGGACCTTCGAAAGAGAGCACCGGCGATCAAGGAATAGAATATTCAGATTATTACAGCGAAGACGACGTTCTCCAAGATATAGTGGCGAACAAAATACCATTGAGTGTAGCCGAAACGACGAACCCAAACGACAGATTTATACGGCAGACTCTAAACTCCACGTCCTATCGTTCCGACAATAGAATCGACAACGCTATCCGTCCATATTACCGGGCTACTCTTAACAAAGATTTTAGGCACGCAGATTACCCCATCAATTCTTTCAATGGTTTTCAGCAGTATCCCGCGATCGAACGTCGCGCTACGTTAAACCGGAAAAATCGACTTCTCAGAGCTGACGACTCTTCGTTGTATTATGAGCCGAGTCGCATACCTCTCAACGATCAAAACGAAAATTTACCGTACGCTTTTAGCACCGATGAGGTCCCGGAAGCGCCGCGATTAGTCGAAAATATCATGATTCCAAAACCACGCAATAACTTCGATGTATCCGATCCGATCCTAACAAGCAAAGAGATCCAACGATCCGTGGTTTTCCCACAGAACAATGAAAAATTCAATTTTCTGGGTCGCTACGATAAGACTCTCGACGCAACTGACCCTGAAACAGTACTTCAAAGCGCGGATGCAGTTCCGGAGTTTCCTCAAGTATCTCACAAGCACATTGATTCCGACTTGCAAAATTTGAACAATTGTCAGCAGTACGGGACGAGTTCGCAACAATTGAACAATATTGATCAGAATGTATATAGCCAGTCTCAGTTGGGAACGATCCCGAATGTGGATAAAAATATTGGTCATTCGCAGATGAGTTTGAACAGTTACAATTTACAAAGTCTTCCGGTGCAATATAACAATAGTAATAATAATAATGTATTCACGGTAAACATGCCGAAGGCAATGGACCAACCGCTGGGGAAGGTTCTAGAGTCTTTAGGGATCGATGTGCACGTAGATTCATCCAATTCGAACATAGAAAACAGCGTTAATCCAACTTATCAAAATAACATGCCGAATTATATGTACGACACGCCACTGCCCCATTTCGAACCACATGGTCAACCAGTGGATCATGCTTTAACGAATCCTAGTTGCGAGAAAGTGAGTCCGAAGGATGACACTCAGCAAGCATCGAATGGCAAAGACGGTAATATTAAATTACAAGGGGACCAGCGTAAAAGGCAGGTGTCTAAAAAGGGATCACAGAGTAGTAACTTGTTCTCGTTGCTAGAGGGTGAGAGAAACACGAACATTTCCAACACGGTCAACGATACTAAAGAAATCGCCAGACAGCTGTTGGACATGATCATGGAAGACCTAGAGGAGATGAAGTCGAATAGCTCGAAGAACAACAAGAACGAAGGTAACGTCAATTTCGAATTTGCAAACATAAAGGCAAAAGCTTTTCGAGAGGTTTCGCGGTCTGTGATTCCGCTGTACCCCCGGTATGTGAAACAAGCGATATTTTTAGGCTTACCTTGCCGTTTGTCAGGGTCCTGGTCAACGGCTCAGGCGGGCGTCCAGATGGACATGAAGGTCGTGAATCGTACCATAACCGTGACGTTCTCGGACACCACGTCTCCGCATTCCCACAAAAACTTGCTCAACGGAACTTGGAACGGTTTCGGCTATGCACCGTTTAAGCATGGCTCACCCTTCACTCTCACTGCCACTGACAACACCACCAAGTCCATAGCAGTGTTTGTCGGTATGCTACGCTGTATTTTCTACATGCGTCCAATTTTTTTTTTAAATTGTCATCTCATGAATCATCTCATAGAATGTGTATGTTACTAGTTCCCTTGAGACCCAAATAAAACATTATTTTGTTGTCGATATACAGGATGTTCGCGGTGAAGAAAATGGTTAGATACTATTCTAGGGGCACTCTTTCATGTTTTTCTAAATTCGATAGACTATAAATTATACAGGGTGTGGCCGGACGGGTGGTACAACAGGACAAGGGATGATTCTACATTTAAAAATAAGTCGAGAAGAAAGAATACTGTTTTTTCGTTTGATTCTTCGTTTTCGAGAAAATCGAATTTGAAAGTGCAGCAAACACGCCTGCTGTTAGGTAGGAATCAGTTTAAGCGTCTGACCATGACCAACCAATTCTACTTCCTGCGTATACTAAAGCTCGCGGACCCGACGAATCTTCAAACTCAAATTTCACGAAAACAACGCCATTATTGAAATCGTTTAACGTTGCCATGAGCAACGAAATGGTAGAAATCGTAAGGAACTGCGCTTTAAGTACATCGGAAATCCTAAAAAGGATTTTTATGTATGTGTCAACCAATTTCATTAAAACTTCGTACATGGTATACATATATAACTCACTCAGTTTACAAAAGGAATGTTCTGAATTTTTATTATAGATTCAGGTACAAAAGTTAAAAATTGTGACCTTCACTTTTATTTTCACAGTATAGATTAATTCATATTACTTATTTTCGGATAATAAACACTAATCTATGCAAAATTCTAAATCTCATATTTTAAATTGGTTTCCTTATGATGTCACATTAATTTAACGATCAAACGTTATTTGTATATTTAGTAATTGCACAAACAGTTATCAATACATAATCGGTATAGTAGATAACAATGCCGATAATTATCAATAATCGATAAGAACATTTCTACTATAAATATTAAAAATAGGTAAAAAAAAGTTCCCATAAAATGGAAAATTTATCTTAGAAAATCGAGAAGAACGGATCAAATGCTGATGCGAGAAACAATGTTTAGGTGCATGCAGAGTGTGCCAGGGTATCGACACTATATCAGGGGTCTGGTCGGTTGCTCGGTCGCCGAAGGACTGCAGGGACTTTCAGGTGGCAACCAGCGTGTTCAACGATATATTCCGGAAATCGAAACTCTCCAGTTTGAAAAAAACACGGAACGCGACCGTATCGAAAAACGCAACGTCGGAGCACAAAACGAAACGGAGCTAGCTGTTTTTGTCATCGGAATCCGTATGACGCGGAGGAATACTCTGAAAACGGACACTGCATCACACGGCACCGGACTCGAACGGTGGAACTGATCAACAAACGAATGCTATAAGAAACTTACGTCCGATGTAGCACAGGCTATATTAACGCGTACTCGAATACACTGTAGACTATTTTATACTATGATGTAAGTAGTTTCTAATAAACTTCGACTTTTCTTGTAATGTCTCTTATATAATTTTTAATCGATTGCCTTTACAGCAAAACCGTTCATCGGCACACCACAAATTTTCAGTTTTTCGCTCACAAGTTACATGGACGTTGACAAAATTTTAAACGATCAGTCGTCGGATTCGATTGCTCCCATACGCTGGCGTATCGTATCAACACCAAGCACCAAGATCTGCGACAATTAATTCGTCTAAAGTATATCGTAGAACTTAATTCAAACGTTCTCTCTACCTTTAACAAACCAATTTGTTCGGACTCGTCCGGTGTGTATATCGGAATGGACGAAACCTTCTCACCTTTCCCCAACGCGTATTCCCTCACGTTAAAGTATGCATACCTGCGGTTACGATAAGTTTTTTCTGTAAATTGTCAATGGAGTTGTAGAAAGTTTTCTCTCCCCTTACCCAACTTCAACGCACTCCTTCGAGTCTGTTTCCTCTGGAACGGGCTCGCACACGACAATGAATTTTATTTTCGGAGTCGAAGTCTCGTTCAGCATCGCCCTTAAAATGCTGTCCTGCATCAAATGTCTTTCCGAGTCCACTCGGAACTCTGTAATTCAAGTTATTATTCCTTTCTTCCATTTTAAACAACGGCTCGACTGCTTCGTTTCCCAAAATTACTTTTTCGGAAATTATACGTCAACTTTTGATCAGGTGGAGTAGGCTTTTTCACCGAAATCGTCTCCATATCGGCTCCGCAATGCCCCAGGAAGCAATACTCGACGTAGAGGAGCTGTATATCATTGTTCTCCATCACGGAACATTTTGGGAACAGAACCATGTTCACGATCTCGATGATAATCGTGTCACGCTCAATAAACTATAACAAGCAAACGAACGCTGTTGGAACAGAACAAAAGCGATCCCGCAACATTGGAATTCGTACTTCGTTCCCTAACTTCTCGTTTCCAGCTTCATCGCTGTCTGGTTTCTCATATTGCTCTGCAATTTCATATCTCAGACAAAAAACGTTACTTGCGATCTTACACTGTGAATCGAAAGTTCGGTGTTGCTTATAATTAGAGTGCGAATGTTTAACGAAAAACATGTAGAACTAAAAGTTCATGAAGTTTGTCATACGTGCGCAATTCCACCTAACATTAACCCTTTCGTTACGGCAGTCCGCTCCGCCGGAGTGACGCCACTGAACGGGGCACCGCCACGAAAAGTGTGCACAATGCCCGTCGGTAGTCTTCGGTGTTCGCAATTACGTCTTTCAACGCTATCTTGAAATTCTCTTATATGTACACTTTTTATGCAAATCGCCGGATATATACGGCACCCGTACACACAGATCGTCGCGTGGATGTCGGATATACAGGGTGTCCCACATAAATGGGAACACCTAAATATCTGTCGTATGTACAGTCCTATCAGAAAACTTCAGAGGACAAAGTGACACTATTGAAGTTGGCAAATATAATTTTAATATAAGAAAAAATAATTTTATATAAGAAAAAAATTTTGTATGTCGTGTTTTTTAATGAAATTTCAAGGTCACTGATGTTTTTTTAAATGGAATAATATTTTTTTACGATAGCATGATAGACAATAAAAAACTGAATTTAGTGGATACCACCTGTTTGACCTTGAAATGACCTTGAGCAAAAATAATCATGTTGGAGCGGATAAAATGTGGAAGTTTAAAATTTACGTGTTTCAGCAAAGATTACGTGTTGTTTACGTCGGATTGGCCTTTACAAACCACAATAAATGTTTGAAATATTTTCCATAGTAAACAGTGTATGTTTATGTTAGAGTATGTATCATTGAGATCGTTAACAGAATGTTAATCGGTTAGAATAAGTACGTTGTTCCTTCTGCATTACTCGAATTCGAAACGTGAAAGTGATAACAATGCGTTATACTGTACAGGAACGAATCGATATGATTTACACTTATGGCGAAAGCCACCAATTTTTGAGGCAAGCAGTACATTTGTATCGTGAAAAATTTGTGAATCGTATTTGTCCTTCGTTACACGCATTTTCCGTTGTGGTAAAACAATTTAAAAATACCGGTAGTGTAAGTTCTAAAAAGCGTAATAATTACTGCAGCATGTGCTTCAATTACGTCTCAGGAAATCGACAATGATTACAGATCATTTAATGCAAGATTACAATATTGCATAAATGAGGATGGTCAACATTTCGAGCATTTATTATGATATGTAAAGGTCAGCCCGACGTAAACAACGCGTAATCTTTGCTGAAACACGTAAGTTTTAAACTTCCACATTTTATCCGCTCCAACATGATTATTCTGGCTCAAGGTCATTTCAAGGTCAAAAAGGTGGTATCCACTAACTTTACTTTTTTATTGTCTGTCATGCTATCGTAAAAAAAATATACTATTCCATTTAAAAAAACATCGGTGATCTTGAAATTTCATTAAAAAACACGACATAAAAAATTTGTTTCTTTACCATTATATTTGCCCCCTGCAATAGTGTCACTTTGTCCTCTGAAGTTTTCTGATAGGATTGTAAATACGACAGTTATTTAGGTGTTCCCACTTATGTGGGACGAAAGGGTTAATAAAGGATGTAAATTTTTGTGTAATTAATCTTTTCTTGAATCCGCGTGTACATTCGCAGTCCAATGACAAGCAATCCTCCACTTTCGAGTGACGAAGAACACGAATCACGGTGTTGAAATTACTAAGCTTGTTGTACGCAATGAAACTACGTTTACGGTACTGCTGCCAGTTCTTTTCCAATAGGACATTGTTGACCTCCCCCAGCGAGTCATCGGAGTCTTCCTTGCTGTAAGCTTGCTTGTGCGAGTCAGTCTTCAAGATAGCATTGAACTCCATCCTGCTCGTCGTTGTTAAGGGCAGCTGATCTTCCCCATCGGTTAAGAATATATCATTCGGAAAGTCACTAAACAGGAACGTGTCTTTCAATGATTAAAACAACAATATCGAAAACACGACGCAGAATTACGAATCGACTACACATCGTCCGGGTCAGTCGGCAAATCCTCCTTTGCATAGGTAACTTCTTGCTTGTACTCTGAATCGAAGGGTACAGAGGGCACGTGAAAACGCGATTCGCTCTCTTTCATCTTGGTTAACGGATCCTCGGTAGGCGACTTTAGAACCTCTTGAACCTCGGGATGATACGACCCGCCTTTAAATAACAGGTCTACATGCAATCAGTATACACACCATGATATTACTACCAAGCTGTACGAAAAGAAAGTCTGCTGCATGAATTCATCAATTTTATTCGCGGAAAAATGCTGGGCTGTGAATTTCTTGACCAAATATGGCCTTTTTAATTTTTCGCTCGTTTTCGTCGATACAAGAAGGAAGGAAAGAGTGTAGCTCTAAGGGGAAACCATTTTCCGACTTGTTCAATTTTCGAAAAGAGTGTAGCCGGAAAAAGGTGGTCAAATGTGTCCCGAAACCAAATTGATCTTTCTTCATAGCATTCGATAGGGCCCCCAAAGAAAACCATTTGTGGCAAGTCGGTACCCCCCGTGTTGTCAGACCGGGGAAATTAAAGGGAATACAGCTACCATCTCTCTGTCATTACCGAATTAGTCACGTGATATTGTGACAAGCCAGAGACGAACGCGTCACGTGACCGGCCCGTGGCGGAAGCGTGGAGATGTTCGCCGCCAGAGAATGGTGGAATGGCGTCGTAGAAGGGGTATGGTAGAGTGAGAGATGTCTTAATCTGGCAATACTGGCTACCACAAGGGTAGTTACAAGATGAGCACGCAGTTTAATGAATCATACTCTATTTCTTCTGTTCTAATTAACAAAAAATTACAACAAAACTCATGAACATTCTACCTAATAGCACACACAACTATGACTTTTTCCGAATTTTTTACTGCAAAATTGACTTTTAAATAATTCCGGAAACTTAAAATTGCTGATTTTATATTAAAGTTACTAGATGACCACATTTATATTATTATGACTTTTAAATAATTCCAGAAACTTAAAATTGCTGATTTTATATTAAAGTTACCAGATGACCACATTTATATTATTATGGTAGTTGCGTTGTATTACGATTATTAATGCGTGTTTCTCAGATTTTTTGGATTAGGCAAACATGTTTAAAAAAAATGTATAGACCCCAAAAATTCGAAAAACGCATATTTACATACAAAAGGCATGTTTTAAACATTCCTAGTAGGCACAGATAAAGAATTTACAAATCTTGACTTTCACTTTTTTCTTCACAACTCCTACCAATAGCAGTTTTAAAAAAGTTTCTTTACACATTATCTAGTAAACTGAATCCTTGTATCATCTCAAAACATTACTCAAATCATTTGGACCAGTATTAAAAAATATTCGTTTAAAAAGGGTGTACTTAAATAGCTGGCCGCCACTGAACATAATTTTAGTGGTCATCTGATAACTTCAATATAAAATCAGCAATTTTAAGACTGTGAAAAAATTCACAATTGTGTATGCTATTAGTTAGAATGTTCATGAATTTTTTCGTAAATTTTTGTTAAGCAGAACAGAATCAATAGACCATAATTCATTAAACCGTGCTCACCCTATAATTACCCTTGTGGCAGGGGTACTGACTTGAAACTTGCCAAAGAACGTTTTCTTTTGGGGCCTTATCAAATGGTATGAAGAAAGATCAATTTGGTTTCGGGACACATTTGACCACCTTTTTCCGGCTACACTCTTTTCGAAAATTGAACAAGTCGGAAAATGGTTCGATAACTATTTTTCCTCATGCCGCCAAGTTTCCATCACGATATCCGCATGTTACCTAACGAATGGCGAAACACAGGGAGTAGTATAAATAGTAACAGCAACTATTTCGAAAATTGAAAGTATTTCAGCAATTTGCCAAGTAAATTTCCATTTATACGAATTTGAGTCGACTTCCTTTTTGCATGCATAATATAACAATGAGGTAACTTTCGCTATTTTACTTGTACTCATGAAAGACGTGTCTGGAAATAACGCTTTCTTGGTTTCATCGTACGTGAAGCCATCTTGCGTCGATCCGTATGCCGGTGTACTTTGTTCCGTGGATTTGATATTTGACGAGATCGGGCTGCTCCGACTCAACTTCCGCGATACCGAATCCGACTGCATCGGTAAGTTAAGTTTCCTCTTGAACGCTTCGACCTGCTCAACGTCGCAGCTCAGTCTGACCCACAAAGACAATTGTCCGAAGTTCGAGCCTAACGAGCAAGGGACCACGCTGTACATCGGCGCGACATAGTGGAGCTTGTTTTGGGGATAGTCCAATATATCCTTGATGCTGAGTTTTCCCGATGCTACCGAGTAGCTGGCGCCGTCGTCGCACTGGACGATCACTTGGAACATCACGAGCTCCGAGAAGACGTAATTGAAGAAACAGAAAAGATCGGGGATACGGTAAACGATGGAAAAATTGAAGTTCAACTCGGAACACTTGAGCGTGGGCGTGCAGACCGTTTCCTGGTCCCATATGTCCCAGCATATGAATACGCAGACGTTGTGCATATCAGTTTCACGAAAGAGGATTTGTTTCGCCTGGATGTATTCGATCAAAAAATTACTTTTGCCGCTAAAACCATGGTCATCGCGTTTCTACGATACTAACGCTTGTTGAAAGTTGCAGGGACGAGATATGCAGCTCCATGAGGCCCTGGCCATCGGGAATCACCATTGGAAATGTGTCGGATACCGAACTGGCAGAATCAACGCATTCTCCAGGACAATTTGTACTACACTGAGATTCCGCGGTGGATATTTCGCAGCATCGCATAGGGTCCAGAACTTTTGATATCGCCCTGACCTAGATATTCCTTTTATTATCTATGTTCCAACTTTCCAGTCAGAATTTTAATTACGTTAGGGAACGGATTCTCTTACAGGAATTCCGCAAGGACCACTAATAGAGGTATTCTTGTCTACAAGCTGTTTACACCTGTCCAGCTCAGTGATATACTCCTGCAACGTGGCTGCATCGTCCAACTCTTCATTCTCCACCCCCGAATACAGGATGCTCGTGTCCCCCGACCTGTTGGACACCTTTCTATCTTCATCCTGCAGCTTACTTCAAAAGAATAATCATTTCGCTTTCGCGTTACCATTTTTTCCCCTTTTTAAAGCGCTTATCGAAGGCCGTTCTTTACCGTATCGTGTGCGTCGCGTCAACCCCTTTCTGCCCATTACTCTGACCTGTAGAATTAACTGTGTTGTTTCTAATAGGAGGGACAGACTCAGTGCCATTTTTCATTACGGTCGGTGGCACGTCGTATTGATTATTGTTATTGTTGGTATATTCTCCAGGAATCTTGACGGGACCTCCGTTGCAGCAACGACGATCGCAATCGGAGAAAACATTGCACCCAAGTGTACTGTTACAGGTGCAATCACCGTTCTCTATAAGCTTTGCAACTTCGATATTACTTTTCGTACACGAAAAATATCCTTTTCTCCTCGATTTATCTTGACGTAGTCTACCGCATCCGCTGGAACAGAATTTCTTCGAACTACAACCAGCTCGTGCTCCTCCGTAGCTTCTACTTTTTCCATTCATGGCGTCCATTCTATAGTGCTGGATCGGGACATGTTGACCTCTCGAAGGACCTCTCTTTCGAGTGCCCATCGTATCGATATTCTTGTTACCGTCAAGCTGATCGTTTCTTATCGGACGATACAAACTGTTAGCTTCGTCGAGCACTTTGGCCGATAATGAAAGCTCTTGGAAAACATTAAATAAAACAGACAACATTTTATCGGTATCGGGTAATTGGCACTTCGTGGGACACGCATATTTCGGGAGGTTGGGTTGGGATTGGAAAGCTGGAATTCCTTGAGCAAGTGTTTCCGCATCGCTGCAACATAATTTGTCGGTAATTTCTGCAACGAATACACTAGAGAAATTTTTAAAAATGTTACAAATCTCGTTAGGACAGTAAACATCAGGCGACTATGCATTTTCAACAGTTGTTATTATTGTAATATTGAAACACATTACAACGCATATGGGTTAGTAAAATATTTTAAAAAAACCTTAAGTAACACGAATTCTTAACAATGAACTAAATTAATATCAGGCACGACAGTGTATTACAATATCGTGTTAGCGCACGAAAGTTCCTCAGATACAAATCTGAAAGTTCCCAGATTCTAGCACTAGTGTCATTATCGCTATGTTTAACTACATCCTTCGGAACTGAAGATATCAAAATCACAGTTCTCAACGTAGAATTAAATGACACTTTAATTAACGGCTGATAGAATTTGTCAGCAGCTAGTGTCACCGAAGAGCAGCTTTTCAAGGGAGACAACTTGCCTGTGCCTCTGGTTCCGGTCCAAGATGTCGTCGCAGTTGACATTGCTGGCAATTTCTTTGTGACCGAATCTTGATGAATCCATGGGCACAGAGATCTGAGCCTGCTCCAGTAGTTTCAACATTTTCTCCGGAGTTAAAGGACTTTCTCGTACCACCACCCTATTGGATATCTCGATGCCGCCCCTTCGTTCTGCCCCCCCTAATTTCCCCTTCACGGGTGTCATCTCTTGATCTATTTTATCCGGAACGATTGTTTGGTCTACATACTCTGTTTGCACCTGTTTGTTTACAGGTTTGACTGTTCCTGTTACATTCTTATCCCGTCCGTGATACTTGTTGGGCATCACTATTTCATTGCCAGAGATTTCATGCGGTTCTCTATTAGTCACTGACGGAATCATCTTATCTCCCTGTTCCGCTGGTATCTGCATCGCTTTTGGCGTTTCCTGTCTCTTGGCTTGGTTTTGGAACGACTGTAACATATTTTATCCTCATTCCTCGAATGAAACACGTTTAGAACGAAGCCTGTGCATAAGGAGGTTATATATACTTGTAAATACTTAAATAATCGGGTTTTTTACAATTAAAAAAGAAAAAAACCTTATATTTATTCCTATGGATTAGCATACGAAAGAGTAACATTTGCAATACATTTAGCAATTTTTTAGAGAAAAATATCCATTCATCGCGAAGGTATAGCCGACACACCGAGAGGCTTCTTAAAAAAGTTGTTTTGCGGCGAGTTATGCTATTCAAAGCCAATTTATCAGAAATGAAAAATCAAAAATATTTCTTTGGTATATGAGCGCGGCTGGTGATTGATCATTCGGTTTTGTAAAATATTGATTCGGAATAAAATGGCGGCTGTTTAATTTTTTACAAAAGTATATCCTACACAAAGTATGCATTAAAGAAAGAAATCCTTTGATTAATCACTAGATATGATTGATGAAGATAAGCACGCAGAATTTTTAAAAAGTCGATATTCTACTTTTTATGGTATCCTGCTCGCCGTTTTTAAAAATACGGTTTCGAGAGAAACGTGTTTAAAGGTTTAAAAGTATAGAAACTAATATCGAACTACACAGCTCCACAATAAATGTCGCACTGAAAACGTGTCGATGCTTCGTGGATGTGCTTGAAAATTCGTCGAACTGGAGTTACCGGAGACTTTTTGTAATATATGTACGTGCACAGGTAAATAGCTTAGGGATATATAATAAATGACTTGTAATCAAATAAAATAGCAGGAGTTAACGGCTGTTGCTTACTTGCGCACAGTCGCGCTCATAGTAGCATGTATATGTATAAAGTCTTATATCTTTGTGAACTTTAATCGGATTGATTTAAAATTTTTACAGAATATGTTTATAGTAATATACTTTCGCAAAAAAACATTTTCTGAAAATCGATTTTTTCAACATTTACAAGTGTATACAACCCCTTAATGAATCTTATGATACTATTCGTTATTTATCTGCAGACTGCAGATTGTTATGCAAAGTAAACATTGTCTTCATCAATTGCAAGGAACAGTAGCCATGTAGAAGGTTCTTTCTTTCTTCGATGATCTTAATAAGTTGAAAATAATATATTGTCATGCTTAAATTCTTCTAATCTTTGTACTGTGTGAAAGTGGACTAGGTCGTTTCTGCAACAAATGCATAAAATCCGCAGTCTATTTATCAATTAAAAAAAGATTACAAACTGACCGTTAACTGTACCGTCAACTGTACCGTTAGACTGTCTATGGTCGTTTGAAGCTCCTGAAGCTTTGCAAGCAGCTGCTCGTTCGAGGCCTTAAGAGCAATAATGTTATCCTGCTCGCTATTATAAGCTGATCGCAAAGTTTCTTGCTCCTCCCGCTGCTCGTTGATCTTCCTCTTCAGTTCTGCGTTCTCGAACACGACGTCGCCATTCTTTGAGGTCAACGCGATCAATTCGTTGTTGTGTTGTTGCAGTATCTTTATCTCGTTTGTCAGATCCCTTATCTGTTCGTCCTTCTCTCGTAAGGTAAGCTCGAAATTCTTTGACTTTTGTACCTCCTCTGCCAACTCCGACGACCGCCTCCGTTCATTCAGAAGCGCCGCCGTCGTTTCTTCGTTGTTCCTATTCGAATTGTTACAATAATTCCTTATATATTAGGTCATCACATAAGTCATCTGATTTCTTATCGTACTTCTACATACAGATGTCCATACTTTTCTAGAAATTTCTCCTTATTTTAGGAGGTTGACTTTTGTGTGTTTCATACAAGTTTTGCCTATTTCATTTGTATAAACGGCCAGACTAATTAATAATTATCATTCGTTACTTGACAATGAAGTTTGCACCATACACTATAATTTAGTTCATCTCGAAACGAATAAATAGATGGTTGGTGCTGCTAATCTTATGACAATTGTTTTTAAGCAATTCAATAGCGATCATCGGTGACTATCACGTGGAAGCAACGTGTTCAGAAGAATGTGTTGAAAAATCACACGAATTATGGAGTGACCTAATAGATTATCTTATACATTACACATCCAACAATCAACAAATAGTCAACGATAAATGCAATTTATTTGACGAAGAGAAGGATCGGACCTTGTTTCAGCAGAATTCTTTGAAGAATTGAGAAAAGCATGGGAAGGGGGTGTCATTGAAGCAAGAGAAAATATGTCTAGTAGAACGGGTGCCTGGAAGCTGTGCTCGTGAATATTGTGAGACGTTGAGCATACTTTGTCGTCTCCTGGAGCATCCTTCTCAGATCGTCGGATTCTACGTTCAACGACTCGTTCGTGTTCTCGACGGCTAATAGTTTGTCGTTCATCTGCTTCATTTCCCGCCAGCGCCTAATGCTCTCGACATTCTCCGCGACTTTCTCCCTCTGATTGGTGATGTCACGGCTCGAGAGATCTTTCTCCAGCTCCGCTATGCGATTGGCCATCTCTTTCTTTTGCATCTCCAGTTCCTGTTTGAGAAATTCAACGCTTGACACCGATACGTACGACTTGTGTATTTTCTAGAGGAAAATACATAATAAAATTCGTCTTTGTGTCTGCTTCCTCCAAAAATATTCACAAGATAATTATTGAGTATACAAAAAGAAGATCATAACCAATACTCTACCGTGAGTTCTTCATTAGACTTAGTTACTTATAAATTTCGCAATTATGCGAATATTTATATGAAATATTGCTGAATATGATCACGAAGACAGAGGCTTTAATTTTATGATTTTGTACTTGAATTTACTTTTGTACACTTGATATAATAATGAGGAGATTAAGAATGATCCTGGAACCTCAATTTTATTCTGCGCCCCGTTGACGTCGTCGTCATTAACGGTCCGTTCGATGCAATGACAGGAGGGAATCTTGGTGCGGCTGGTGTCGCTTTGACTAGTTCTAAAACAAGGATCACGACTCAGTCAGTGATCTATCGCGATGCGCGCGCTGTGAATCATAGATTGTCTCGAATCGCTTGTAATACGACGCTATGCACTTACGTGCGCGCGGACGACGGCCTCGTTTGGGGATTACGGGTTCTCGACGACGTCCTACTGCGTATCGTGTGACTCAATAGTTGATTCCTCAGCACAGCGATTTTATCTTTCAGCTGAAACAGCGATCAGGGACACACGCCCATTTTATGTTACTTATTCGAGCGATTAATCTATGAAGTATTTAGCTACCGCACGATCCGAATCGATATGGAATGAAACCTTTCTAATAAATTTGTATCATTACTAGACCGCAGATTTTTATGCGAAAAAAGATTGTGGTAATTATTTACTTTACCTTGCCGATTTCAACGATCTTGAAATATGTTAGCAAGGCCATCATTCGGAACAACTTTTACCTCTTATGTTACCGCCGCTCGGTCTTCGTTTTCCAATTATTCGTGGAAAACTGTTAGAACGACTATGGCGAACTTCGGAGGGAGGGGGAGGGGCGGGACGTTCGTCCCTGCATCACCTTCCCAAGAAATGTAATCCAGACCTAACCAAAATTCGCTTAAAAAGGCTGTACAACTCTGGGAAAACTATTTTTGTAAATATCTCGGAAACAAAGTTGTTTAGAATAGTGACCTAGATAACATATTTCAAGGTCATTGAAATCGGCGAGGTTTCGTCAAAGTAAATAATTACGAAAATTGTCTACATCAATTGCAAGGAACTGGTGCCCAACAGAAATTTCTTGCCTTCTTTAATAAATTCGAAAAGCTGATAACAATACAGAATGAATGAATGAACGATAAGTTTTTAAAGGATGATACACAAGTATACCTTAACATTTTCAAGTTCAAGAGATAGGCATCTACTCTTATCGTCGAAAGCGTCCGAATTGGCCGCCGACGGTCGTGGATTGGCAATCACTCTCATCAATTTTGTCGCCAACCGTTTGATCTTGTCTTCTTGACAATTTGACAGTTTCTTCAAACTGTTCACCTCGTCGAGCAAACGTAAATACTTGTCCTCCAGCACATACCGGTCGAGTTTGTAAACCGAATGCCGTTCTCTGGGGTCTATAATTGTTTTTCTCTATTAGCACCGAATCAAACGTTGTACTTTTGCAATTAAATAATTCAGCAAGCATCAGTGTACAAACCTATGCTACTTCTGGAAGTATCCGCGTAGGAGCCTTCTTTCACAGGCAAAAAGTCTCGATTTGGATCGTCCGCCATGTATTCAAAATCCTACTATTTTCGCGAGCCGTTACTGCGAAATAAAATTACACCGTCAACTCGGCAAAGCGAATAATGATTACCTGATTTTACGGTCACTCTCATAATTTGTCAACGTTCGGTCATTGAACTTTGCAAACAAGTCCGCGTACGGGTGGACTTAAAATATTTCAGATTTCGAGTTAAATGAACGGTTAGATTGCCATATATGGTAGTCCACGTATCTCGGGCGCGAATGCGCGGTACGATTTCGCCTCGAACTCGAACCCCTTTTCTTTTTCGTTTCGAGAGCCGTTCAAATTTTGGCGGGCAAACCGAGATACCCGGCGGCGAACTTTCAATAGAAAGCATAGTTCCTCCGTGCGGTCGGTACTTTACACAGACACGGACAGAAATATCCTGATAAAACGCGATATCGGCCAGCACCAGAACCACGCCTGGCTGAGAACGAGCGCGAGAGACCACGAATGCTATTCGAGGGTTATGCTCGCCAAGGTTCGTTGAACACAGTGGTTGTCTTGGGCACCGGTAATTTTCGACAGGAACCATCTAGATTTCGTCGTCTTAATCCTCCTCCTATCAGAATCTCATTCCCCACAATTCGAGAAATTGTTGGGAATAATCTCGCAAATAATCTTGCAAAACAGTACCGAATAAATCATAAAGTACTATTCTGGTATACACACACGCCTATTATAAGCACCATCTATAATTGTTTGTAGTAAACACAATACAAAGCTGCATCTATCTTTCCACGTGATATAAACAGTCTATAAATTGTATACATTCGTTTTGTAGCGCATGCAATGGCTGTTATGTATAATTTACATAAATTGTAATGTGTAAAGTATATACGTAATCGCAGTTTTACGAGCACCTTCGCGGCATCTACGAAAGATACATACCATAAGAAGTTGTTTAAAAAATAATTCTGTTGTATGTTATGAACGTTTATAGAATATTACATTGCTTGGAGGGAATCGAATAAGGAAAACTGTGATTTCTGGAGTCAATCATGGATTACGTGTCCCGTTTGTGATGCGTCACCGGGTATATGGGGCAGTGCTTCGATACGCCGGTACAACCTGCACTGCACTAACCTTGGTTTGACATCGCGGAGTGTGCGTGCCAGTGGAAAGGTAAGATGGCGGCGGACGGAGATGTGATTCCTGATCAAGAAAAAGTACGAATAGTTTCGGACTTTATACTACACTCGCCACCGGGTGAATTCAACGAGGTTTTCAATGATGTGAGGGTCTTGTTGAATAACGACAACCTGTTGAAGGAGGGTGCGTCCGGGGCTTTTGCTCAATATAACAAGGATCAGCTCACGCCTGTTAAGGTACATCATCGACCTCTCTGGCAATCTTCTGCGATTTTTTATGATAGTATCCGCGGTGTTGTCTCGTATTTGTGGTAATCATGGATCGGGGTATCCGAGGAACGCGCGGGATCAAATTTCAACGTCCAGTACAGTTCCTAATCGGGCGACACGCGTTTGGGATTTCGACAGGTGACGTTGACTTTATAGTGAAATTGGAGCGCGATAATGTTCATCTGGTTGGTGTGATTGTTTACTTAAAATATCATCAACCTGGTACGAGGAAGTTCCACCGTGAAAATCGTCGTAATATTTCGATCGAAATCGTACGGCGCTGTAGGGTTAATTTTAGTTACACTTCTTGGTGGTTTTTTTTCTCACAGAAAATATCCTGAATCGATTTTTAAATTTTTTATCTCGGGATTTTGTTGTTCTTACGCTTTGCTACTTTAGAGTTGAGTATACCTCGCACTTGAATTGGGTCAATTTAGTTAAGGTTAGACCACGATCTATTCAAAGAATATTCTACGACCAAATGCTACGCGATAACTGGATAATGTTGTGCTACATTTGTAAACTTCTTCTTTGTTTGACTTTAGATTGAAGGCAGCGAGTATCCTGCGCTTATAACAGAACACAATGATCTAGGTGGACAAAGGTTTTACGATGCTCGTAGTAAGCAGAGTTTTAAATACGATCATCTTAGGAAGGAGGCGCAAGATTACGAACCATATGAACCAGATCCTGTAGCTGAACCATGGAGGTCGGCTCTTCAGGATGAAATAACAACTTATACTCAAAGCCACTATAGACACGGTGCATGTTCAATTTTTGGCAAAAGTCAAGGAGGTATTATTATCTTTGTTATTATTATTATAGATCTAATTCTTCTGCTTCAAGGTGAAAACTACAAATATATTCAATGGTGTTTGCTTCTGTACAGGTAACATCACATTAACAGCTTGCATAGAAGATCATCAATTTCAACCTAAAAATTTTTGGAACGGTCGCTGGCGTTCTGTATGGACTGTAAGTTTTAGTCCGAGTTCAGGAAACACGGAATTAAGAGGTAGCCTTAAAGTACAAGTTCATTACTACGAAGATGGAAATGTACAACTGGTCAGTAGCAAAGAAGTAAAAGAAAGCTTACCAATCTCGAACGAAAAGCAAACAGCGAAGGAGTTAATACGTCTTGTTGAGGAATCAGAAAATGACTATCAGACTGCGATTTCGGAAAACTACCAAACAATGTCTGACACAACCTTCAAGGCCTTGCGAAGGCAGTTACCCGTTATGCGAACGAAAATTGACTGGAACAAAATTGTATCGTACAGTATTGGCAAAGAGCTTAAAAGTCAATAGAAATAGATTTTTTTATATAATATTAAGAGAAATAATTAAAAAGCGCATTTTGCTGCATGGGTGAAGTCTGGAGGTGTGATGTGCATGGGAGCAAATGTAACAATGCTATAATAATGTTTGGTTAAAGGTGTTTGACTGAAACTCATGCATGCCACTCAAGGTTCCTCTGGACCCCTTAATGTATTTTATTGCAAGAATTCAAGCAATAAAAAAGCAACATCTTCATAGTCGTATACTGCTTAACAGGACAGGAGAAGAGAGTATTGCTATACACTGCTTTCTTTGTTCATTAAGTTCTATATTAACGACTTCTAACTGCTCAAGACGTACATTTACTACCACATATTTTATTTTAACGGAATTTTTCAGCAAATGATTCAGCTCATTAGAAAAACTCGGATACTTCTTTTGGTATTTAGATTCTTGATTTATACGTTTGTCTTCAATCAATGGATCCGTGTTACGTTTGTTTGTAAAATTAGTAGTACTTAATAATACACAAATGTGGGGTAACGGGGATCCTTGGTCTTACTTTTGGTAAGCATTTTAATTAGAATTATATTTAGTCAATCAAACCACATTAAATCTGTAATTATTAGCAAAAATCAAATATGAATCTGAAACTTGGGAATGGAATATGGGAATTCATTAATGCATTTAATGTATTCATTCAAAGTTTATCAATGAGATAGTAATCTACTTTGTTAGCATTGAACAGATATAAAATAGCTAATTTATATTTTCCCGATCTCGTGCAATAATTAACAGAAGCCTTTCTGGTGAGTTGCATTTATTGAATTTATCCATTATGATTATTTATAGGGATTAATGTCTTTCTGATAATTTGGATGAATGTATTATTCTGCTCCGTTTTCTGTACTATGCAATTTACTACAGCCACAGTTTGAAGTTGAAACTTTATACTGAACAAAAAACAAACAAACGAAAAAGAAGGTTCAATACCTTTTTTAAATTACATCGATATCGTGGTGTTTACAGTCAAGGTATAGCATAATAAAAAATGTTGCACAGTGGAAAGGAAATAGCTGTCTAACATGTGCATGTTCGGTCAGCCTAATGAAATCATCGAGTTAAAATACTTGAATCAATGGGGGAATTAAAATTTCAATTCGTTAGATGCACAATAATACAATCTCTTTTAACACATAAGCCTTGTAACACTTAAAAAGCACAATAACACATCTTGTACATCTTTAAACGAATATTACCGTACTGGTTGCGTGCTATGTACAAATATAATAGCATGCTGGGGCCACAGGTGATGTCAAAATATGTAATATCAAACAGAATAGGTATGTCTATCTTCAACTCACAATCTGGTACAGAATACCATTACGTGTTCATACCATTCAGTACACAAAGTATACAAAGGGAAAACTTAATTCTGAACAAATATTGGTGGGCAAGGCCTACTATTTTTGTCTAACTTTATATTTCATAAAGTATAAATTTATACATTTTTGTTAAGATGTATTGTTTTACGATAAGTAATGTCTATTATGGCAGATACGTTGCAAAGTTTAATAATATTGAATAAAATAAATGTTAATCATTGCAACTTAATTTCTGTGTTAATCATATTGTAGTTGTATGGGTCATTTGTATCGAGTAACGATGTTGAAAAAGAAAAAGAAAAATCTTTTGGTGCTATCGCTTACCACACATTACACAACCAGACATGTACGCGAAAACGGAAACTAACAAAGTACATAATGCATTGTACATTGTAGAATGTAGCCTATAGCCTGCTGGAGCCTTAATCTGTTCACTTTATGTTGAGGGGGTATTATGTACATATGTTATTTGAATGAATGAATGCGACGAAGCACACTACCATTTGACTTCTCAGTCTTTAGGATTCGAAACATGTTTGTAATATTATTCATATTTTGTAAGTTACATCGTAATTCAAAATATTTTATTTAACCATACCATTTGATAACTTTTGGAAAAAAATCTTTGGAGCAGACTATATGCACAATTTAAATATATAAGACTAAAAAAATCGTTTTATTAATTGTGGAAAGAAAGAATTAAACAAGATGCAGGGATACGATACAAAGAAAATAAAAATTAGTATACTAAATATTGCAATAATGAAATTTTATATGTAAATATGAACGTGCATATTATTTCCACATTGTAATTTGTGTTACGTATGTAAATTACAAATGAAGCGTTGAAGTTTCGAATCTTATCAAACTTTACAGAAGAATAGTTGCCTATGATAATAAAATTAGGTATTACCTACAATCGAGTGTATCGTAAAATAAGAAACGCATGTCCTTATGTAAAAACTTAAACCAGAATACATTTATCAGTTAAATTATGTATTATTAAATGTTATGATTGATTAAATAAAGTGACACGACACTTTATATTTTGCTTGTCAACTTTTCAAAACTACATGATTCAATGTAGAAAAGTAATAGATTCAAACCCTTAACGAATTCTAATTTTATAATTACGTAAAACAACATATGCATATTAATGAATGTAGGTAATACAATTGAAGAACAATTAAGGTAAAAAAGAAAGAAAGACACATTGACAATGTGTTAACTTTATTTTTATACTTTGCATAATGTAAACAGACGATCACGGGGTGCGTGCATAAATCTATATTTCGGTATCACGGAAAATGGTACATTTTAGCGTGAGAATTGAGATAGAAGAGAAGCGTATCGATTCTATATTATTTTTCAACTACTTGTTTCACAATTTATGTCATTAAATTGACTTTTACGGTTTTTGTGCTCTATATATCAACGTGTGGTATATATGTGCTATCGTACACGTACGGTATTTATTTGCAATACTACATACTTGACTTTAGACATGGAAATGCTCACCTTACATTGACGCGTTACAAGATTCTGAAATATCATTCCTGTCATATCAAGTCGAAAAACTATGCGTATAATTGAGAGACGATCGAAAATCCTATCCCACGAATTTTGACATTCAGAACCATGTTTGTTTACAATGAGGCCGTTGCTAATGTGCCACGGATCAACGGTCACGTGACACTGTCATGTGACCACTGGCTTGATTGCGGGACGATGTACTCCGAGTAGTGCGTCGACTATCACGGTGGGTAGACCCGGTTAAAAATTGTTCTCATATTAATTTTTAATTACCGGTAAAGAGAACTGAGATCACTTCTCAACGATGACTCTAATGCCGAGGGAATCTGCGAAGCTGATAGCGAGAATGTCAAAGAATGTTTTTATCGAAGATGAAGGCGTTAAAAATCTTGCCTGCACGGTGAGTAATCTTTCAGTATTTTCGATATTTTTTTTTTATTATCTTGGAATTGTATTTTTCATTTATACAAATTATTTGCTACATGCGTCAACGAATTTGTTTCGCTTAAAAAGATGATGAAGAAATGTTATTCTTTTTAATAAAACCACTGTGAACAATGATTTTCTTTACAGATCCTAGAAGGCCTGAAGAATAACAAAATATCCGTGAATAATTTTTCGCAATACGAGTACCATCCTTCTATGGACGATCCAAGGGCTGTCGATTGGATATTCGTTTTGGATACATTGAATTACTCCTTTTGGAGTGAAAAGGATTCCTCAAAATGGTGGACTGTTAATGGTCAGAGTGGATATTTTGCACTGTGTTCTGCTATTAAGAGGGCTATAGATGTAAGTCAATACACTTTTATAATTTTAATACAAAGCTTAATTACAAAATCTCGTTTGCTTAAACAGATATAATGCTTTTTGTTGTTTGTTACTTTTAAGATCACTGTATTCAAGTTGTTTTCATAGTTTCCTGAATTATTTGACATCTACACTTTTCTGAGGGAGCAGAGGATATTGTTGTTTGAGATGTATCTGTCTTCATGGTAGATTCAGATTCTCTTGTTGCTTCTGATTCAGCTTTCTCTTCCTCGTCTACTACCTTTTTCTGTCTCTTCTTTTTCTTTCCTTTCCCTTTCTTTTTACCACCTTTCTTACCGGTGATTGTTTTCTTCTTCTTCCCTTTTGTACCCATCTTTCCCTTTTTCTTCTCTGCTCCCCTTTGCTTCTCTGCTCCCCTTTGCTTCTCTGCTCCCCTTTTTTGTGAGGTAACATCTTTATCGCGGGATGTTGCTTTCTGAGATAAAGTTGTTATCTGGTTATGCATATTTGATTTCTCACTTTATCGCTTTGGTAGGAGATATTATAGACTTTACCTTCTTATCTCTTTCTGTGCCACCTAGAGTCACGGACGACTCCTGCAATGTAATTCATGTTATTAATAGAATGAATAACAACTGGATGTGTATAAACATCTGTACCGCATCATCATCAGTGTCGTCTACACAACAAACACGCTCTCTGCCACCATAATGTCTTGCAAAGTAACATTTCATGAACATTTTAATATCTTTCAGAAGATCTGCAAACACAGTATTTATGTGTATTAATATATATATATATATTATGTAACTTATTTATAACTTATTATAATTATTATGTAACATATACTTTGCATCCTCTTTGTTTCTTGCTCTACTTTCTTGTTGTAGGCTTCTATAAATTTTTTTCTCTGATCCTCTACACATTGCAGCAAAAATTGTTCCTTCTCCATTTGTTTCTTTTGGAATTCTTGCCTCTCTTGCCACCTTAAATACAATAACAAATATTAATAGTTACATATTGATTTCTTGTGTTACTTCAATGTGTACTTTCTCTCCACTTTTTCACGTTTCTCCTCCCTTTCTTGGGCCAGTCTCATTTCTCTAGTTTTTTTGCGTATACGTTCCTTTTTATTCCATTGTATCAGAACATTAATTATTTTATGCCTTTCGTGTTCTATCGCTGCTTTCTGTTTTTGTTGAATTAGTTCAGCTTTCGCTTTACTCCTCATAAGTCGTAACTGTCGCTCTTCTTGTATTTTCAACTTCAGGGTTTGTAGTCTTTCTTCTAATTTTTGTTGCTTTTCTTTATCTTTCTGAAGTTTCAACATCTTGGCTTGTTCACGTTTTCTGATACTTGCTCTTGTCAATTCCAGTAATCTTTCTCTTTCCTTTAATCTGACGAAATTTTTACAAATACCGTATTTAAGCAGTACACACACGCATATTATACAATATATTGTTCTTGGCATTACCGTCTCACTTCCGTCCATGCTTGTTTTTGTGCATACAGAATAGCTCTTTCCTCTGTGTCCCATTTGGACCTCCTGTTTAACTCCTTTTTGACACTATCGCAGTGTATCCTTCTCAAATACTTTCTATACATATTGTAATCACGCAAGGAACACATAGCATCCAGATTTTTCGTAACCAGTCCAGCTTTTATCAGGTGTCGAATATTGCGCGGTCTAGAGAAGTAAGGAATCAAGTGTTTATCATGAAGCGAATCATAAGCCAGCTCTATCTCGTAGCAGTATGGATCGCTTAAGTTAAAATCGCCAGCAGGTGCAGGGATCCATAATTCTTTTCCAAGTTTTCGACGGGTGAAATTGTATGCTCCTTCTGGTCCAGGGACCATGGGTATCTTTGACTCTAACGGCATCACTTTCCATTTTGGCAAACCAAAATTTGGTATTGCTCCCTTTGGCTTAGGAATTGATTCTGCTAACTTGTCCAATCCGCTAATACCCGTATAAAAGAAATTGCTTACATGTAAAATATGAATATATAGTATAAAACTGATTTATATGACAAAAAAATATAGGGGTAATAATGAAAATAGATTTAAGTTAATCATTGGACTACTCACGTGGGTTTTTTGAGACCAGTTATGTCATTTGCATATTTCTTGCACTCTGATTTCATTTTATCGGTCAAGGATTAATGTTATTAAACGAACAAACATTAAAAACATTCGCGATAACATTTTATATAGTGGTTACATTAAGATTTCACTGCATTCAGTGTGCCAATGCATTGTCAATTCAAAGTCTGTTGTCTTTTGTTTACAAACTATGTGTTCCCATTTAAATGAACAATTTCACGTCCACCTGTATATCTCGCTTCACAATCCACCATTCTACGAGCTCTACGTGGGTATTCACATTACGTTTTCTTTTTCTAATTTGCTTCGAACAGGAAGGGATACCTATAGTCGACCCCAAGTATTATTCTCGCATTACAAGGTCCGACGCCGAGAAAATATTTCGGGGCGATGATCAAACTAGTTGTATACCGCTTTTGGACGAAAGATTAAAGTCGTTGAGAGAAGCTGGAAAAATTTTATTAGGGAAATACCAAGGTACAGGCTCGAAATTGTTTCCTGTAATCGTTCTATAATTTAAGGGGATACATACTTTGATGAAGGAAATACTGGGTGGATTCTTATAGAAAAAATCGAGTTTATAAAGTTTCTTTTTGAAATTATATCGCAAAAGTATATTGAAAAATAACAAAGTTATTTTATCTTCCACATTTTTAGTTTCAGAAATTTTCTCATGAAATTTATAATTTTTCAATATACAGGGTGTCACCTAACGTTTGCACCTCAAATATCTTTGTTGTTTCTATAGATACGTAAAATATGGTAACGACAAAGTTGAATGGTACAATGGGGCTGACACGATGCCAAAAAAAAAATATTGTTTTTATGTCATTTTTTTAGATATCAAGGTCACCTTGACTTTTATAAATGGAACCACACTTTTTTAAACACCTACGATGATAGTCCCTTTCATTACGAATTCAGTGACTATAATTACTCAAGGTCATTCAAGGTCACGGACAGAGATAACGTATAAGATTTAATGTAAACGGGCTTTTTGAAGGAATGTTGAACTCTGTCCGTGACCTTGGATGACCTTGAGCAATTATAGTCACTGAATTCGTAATGAAAGGGACTATCTTCGTAGGTGTTTAAAAAAGGGTGGTTCCATTAAAAAAAAGTCAACGTGACCTTGATATCTCTAAAAAAATGACATAAAAACAATATTTTTTTTTTGGCATCGTGTCAGCCCCATTGTACCATTCAACTTTGTCCTTACCATATTTTACGTATCTTTAGAAACAACAAAGATATTTGAGGTGCAAACGTTAGGTGACTCACCCTGTATAACGAAATGTGCAATTGTTTGAATTTTACAAGGGTATATACTCCCTTAAGCCACGAGAATCTGGTGCAGAACTTTACCGACCTTGACGAAATCAGTGAACAATTTTCCGTAAATATGTATATAAAGTGAGGGCTTAAAAAGTGCCTTATAAAAAATAGAAAATATGTACAGAAAAGAAGGGCTTGAAAGGCTGTGTTTTAGACTGTAAAGTTATACACTGGATAGTACAACGCTTTGTAAATATATGTTTGTGTCTGCTTTTTGGTGACCAATTTCCAAGTTCAATTCACTACTCGTTGACGTTCAGATACAGGGTGTTTCGAAAGCAGAGAGCCATACTTTAGAGGTGCATTGTACTCGGCGCAATGTTGAAAAATGTTCTGCTGATTGCATTGAGTGGAATATGCATCTGATGGTTCTTTATGCCAGAAACACTGTGTACTCGTCAGATACGATGATAAAGTTTAACTCGATTGTAGGTACTTTTGCGGAATGTATCAAATCGTGTTCATGTTCAGCTGAGCAATTGATGAAACTCGTTGTGAACGAGTTTGAGTCGTATCAGGATGAGGCGGACTATGAGAGTCATAGAGGTATGTATAACAAACAAGTTGCATTGAAATCAGTGACACAGGTTTCACAGACGTCGTGTTCTATCTAAAATATACTGTAAGAAACGTTTATCAACTTCAAATGCAAATATTTCGAAATCAAACGACCGAAATGCTGTGGTTATTAAGGTCGTTGAATTTATTTTTATGCTGTATGCGAATATCTAAAAAATACAAGGTTTCTTTTGAAAAAAATTTCGATGATCGCGTAAAAATTTACTTTGAGCAAAAATTTCTTATACATATTTAGGTTGCCATTTAGCTGAGACACCCTGTATATTATTATCTTTACCAGTTTCAAATGTAGTCACAGGGGTAGTCAGTTTCGTATCGTAATATAACTGCTTAACTTTGAATTTCCATAGCTGTAAAAATGTTTCTCTTATTTTTAGCTGTTTTATCAAATGTGGGTGGTTAAAGGATGTCTGATTTAAAAATTGTGAGGATACCGACTACTAATTGGGCAAGAAATTTGAACGGTGAGAAAAGTAGGTACCTGTGAGAACCTGTGTTGACTTCAATGTGAACTAACAAATTCGTTTTTAATAGAAAGACTAAATGACTCTAACTGATTCTTTTTAGTCAGCTTTTATAAAAGGGCTCAAATATTGGTGGGCGATATTTGGGCTTGCTTCAAGGGAACAGGGTTGGGCGAATTCCATGATATAGACTATATCACGATGTTTGCCGATTATCGAGTTCCTCAGGTTCTTGTGCACTTCGGTGCGATGCGTTATAGCAATCCGCTTATGAGCAGGTTGCAGCGTGGTAAGTTGTTCAGCGAAGCCGCTTATCGTGTTTGTTAAGGTACCGATTATAGTCGTTTAAGTTCCTTCGGAAGTGTGAATTAATTCGCTTTCAGACCTAATCACGAATTCAATTGTGTCTTAATCCTTCGTACTCACGCTTAATCTTGTTCCAATTAGAGTTAAGCAAGACAGTCCTAATATCAATCCAGTCTTTACCAACCTCTTAATCTGATGTCTATATATAGTTATATTTAATCCTGCTCTGACAGAATCCTAACATAATCCTAGTATGCTCCTGATATACTGACAACATTTTCACATGATAACCGGTTCCAAAGATAAGAAACACCAATGAAAAGACATAGAATAATAGTAGAATATAAGTAGTAATAATTAATAAGTAGACTGCGGATTTTATACATTTATCACAAAACTGAGTAAGTCAACGAAGTGAAGATATTTCAAGAATCCAAAAATACTGTTGCATTATTTTGGATTTATTAAAATGATTAATAAAAGCAATAATGTATATCTAGCTTCTATATATTGTATTAAATATAGAAAATTTTTATTTTCTATAAAAATTCGCAGTCTATTAGTATAATGCAAGCTACTCAGTAGTTTGGCGGCTAAATGCAGTAAGATACATAAATATATATATTTTCAGACGTAGAATTAGAAAATGGAGGGGATGATGAAATAGAGATTCGTGGTTGCTCGATAGAGGCTATCGAGAGGGTGAAGGACGAAGTTAGAGCTCTGATTGAGCGCTATCCTAATCTAAATATGAAAAAGGCCGATGTTAACGCGATATTGATAGATCACTTCTTGTGGGACTATAGGCGAGAACACGCCATCGAGTTGGAGCATATACCGTTTCACAAAACCAGGTGCATATATTATTAAGCATTTTATGCTTTTGCTTCTGCCGAAATTTCTAGAGACATATTAGAAAACGTAAAGACAGCTCAGGCGACAGTGATCTAATATCGATGCACGGACAACGATCTTTTTCTAAAGCTACAAGTAGTATTATACTTACTTTGTAAAATCTAGGAGAAGATATATTTTTATGATTAAATAATATTCGAACGCAATATGATCTAGTGATGTATTTTGAAATGCTCAAATAAAACTCAACGCTATCACGAATCGTTCGAACTCCTTGGACCTGTACCCTGTGGAAGTATTCTAAGTGTGGTGTAAAACAGAAAGTTCCAACTAGTAGCTCCGGAGCTATTCGAGGCACCTTCTCCGCTTAGGTTCTTCCCCCACTCTTAGACTTGACCGTTATAATGTATAGTAGTGGGAAGCTCCCACCACGAGAGCTACGCGGCGCACGCAGCACTCACTAACTCTACGGCCGTACGTAGTAGTGGGAAGAGGTTCGATGGTGGGGACGGTGCAGTTCCCGAAGGAGAATACGTTGGGACTCCTTGGTGTAAAACAACAAGATTGTTTTTTTTTAATAATAAACAATATATTTATATAATATCGATATAGTACAGGTTTAGTGTACAGGCAACACAAAAATCGTTAAAAATTTTGGTATTCGATAAAAGGAGTGCCTCTGTTCACCAAAGGGATAACTCGTTATATACAAATAAATTTCGGTATTAATAAATAATAAATAATATACAGGAATACACGATAGTTTCCTTACACGCTGTTCTCGGAAGTGATTTATACAAATTCTTGCCAATGGAATTGATATAGATTCACTCGGACGGTGAAACATGTATTATTTATATCTTTTTATGTACATCAATAATTTTCATATACAAATCGATCAAAAACAAAAAGAAGAGAATAAAGTGGGCCGAATTTTGACTGTAAATTTGAGCCCTGTAATGCAGATATTTTGTCATATTTTCTTTGGCTAATCGCAAGCGAGTATCATTTTACACGGACGTGATCACGTCAAAAACGCGAAATGCTTTTATCTTCCATGGTACACTGCAGAACGAATCCATTGATTGGTGCCGGCATTGTTTCATATAATTAATTGACTTCGTCTCGAACGGTGTTGCGCACGCTTGCATTTGCAGCAAGGATGCCAACCCGCGTTACACGTTTACGATTTGCGATCTAGCCGATCCAGCTTCGCGCGTCGTTTTTCAGACAGCAAAGAAAATATGCAAATCATCCAGTTCTTCATCTGGATTTGTTCCACGTCGCCTGAATTTAATCGATTCCCCTCGGCTTATCCCTCAGATTCTTCGGCAGGAAGTTTACAAATTAATTACAATTCCTGACTCGTCCACAACACGCTTTGTAGGAAAAACATCGCGAGCGATTCAATTCTTCTTCTGCATCTGCTCCCAAAATATGATGTTCGACTTCAATTTTCCCGGCAAAATGACCTTCGTGTCGCCGCCAGTGCTCTCGCATTTCGCAGGGACCACTTCCGTTTGATTTTCCGGTATGTAGGTCTGCTCCATCGTCACGTGACTAGCTGGTGGTGAGGACACTTTGTTTGGAATCTGCCGAAGGCCCTCCCGAAATTGTTTCGAAAGGGACCTGGCCGTCAGACTATGCATCTGTCTCGGAGTCTCGACTATTTGGACCTCTGGCGTCGACGATCTATCCTTGTTCATGGTGGTTGGTTTGTTTATCTGAAAAGAGAAAAGTGAAAACATGGACTTGTTTCAATGATCAACTGCCGCTATTTTATATAAGAGGCGTGGCAGGAGAAAAGGGGCGGAGCTGCGGGACTGGTACCGTCCGTCCAGCAGGAGATGGCAGTGATTTTCGACAGTGGGGTGCAGGGGGACTGCGAGACCCCACTCTAGACCAGTGATGGTATATGGTCTCGGTTTTTTCGCGCATGCGCGACTAAATGGAGGAACGTGCCATACGTCTTATGTTTGTGGGGAAAGTAGAGGAGAGATGTCATTGGCGGGAAACCGGGCAGAAGAGTGCAAGACGACATGACGAGACGACCGTACTTCGAAATTTTGGTAAGTTAATGTTAATATATTCGATTTCATAATGGCAACTAGTATCGGAGAAGGAGCTACTTGTCAATTCATATTTGAAAATCGAAAAAAAATTTGCGAAACTATGCGGGGTGACCAAGGTACCCCATTTTAGCCCAACTTTGTACTTTACTGACGCTAACTGAATTACCCTTCCGCCTCCGCTGCTGCGCTGCTAACACGGCCTACGCTTCCCCCACTCTCCCACGAATGCTCATGCGTACCACGTTGGGCACGCTAACTAGTGTCCCAACTTTAACCAAACCAAGCCGTCCGTGGCGTCGCGTAGTGCGAAAGAAACAAAAGTGCACCCGTTATTTTTCCTTCTCGGACCCACAGGCGGTAGAGTGGGGCAAGCAAGGGCAGCCTTAGCAGCGCATATTGGCGAGGGGCGGATGGGTAAGGGGCCTGGCGGGACGCGCAGCTAGTAACCCTGGTGGTGGGAGACAGTGACGTCGAGCGAGTTGATTAGTTTTTTCTGCTGAATGAGTCATTCAGGTGTCTAATCATCAAATCAATTTATAATTCAGATAGCAAACAATTCCAAAGATCCCTCACCTTTGAAACGATTGAAGGAGCACGTTCCGCCTGTTTGTTGAACGCCTGTGCCAGTCTTCTAACCGACGGCAGCGGCAACGCTTTATCGCCAGCGGTTTCGTCGCTCGAAATCTTCTTGTTTCCATTAGTCATTGGCTGGCTCTGCTCCTTCTCGGAACAGTAATCCGTATCGATCTCCGATTCGTCAACGGAAGATGCGTTGCTCTTCGCGTTGGTCTTCTCCAAGCTGCTACTACTGTCTAGACTCCTGACAGACCCGTTCTTGATCGTCTCCAACTCCGTGTACGAGTTTTGATTGTAACTCTCGACTTCCTCGTCCTCCTGATTGCTGCTATTGTTCGAGAAACATCTGGCGATATTCGGCACCGACTTGGCGGGTTTCAATCCGAAGCCTTTGTACGCCTCGTCCCTAAGTTCGTTCAAAGTTTCCGAACTTTGGGTTAGATTATTATCTCCGGAAGCCAGAGTCCGTATCACGTCCCGATCGTTTCCGTAGCCATTGCGACGGGTCAGGTTCGACTTGTTACCGATTCTAGGCTTGAAATCGTCATTCGAGACACTGTTCAGATGAATGTTGGACTGTGTTCGTCGAATTCCGCCGTCGTAACCGAAACTTTTCAAGTCCAATTTGTTGACCACCCTCGGACTGGACGACGTTTTCGCGGTTTTGTTCACGCAGAACTCGTTCTCGAAACCGTACGATTTTAGATCGATCCTCTTGATCTTCTTCTGATTGTTCTCCGAGTTCGAGTTCTTCGTCTCGAACCCGTTGTAACTCTCCTGGTTGTTTAGCTTCGCGTTGATCTCGTTCTTGCTGTTTTTCCTCTCGTTCTCCAGGATCTCCTCCATCACCTGGTCATCCCAGGTCTTCTGACCGTCCCCTTTGCTCCTCTCTATCTCGTTTGCGTCTTCGCCGTTTCGTACCGAGGATTGGTACTTGTTCTCCAGACTGTTGTTCCTCTGCCACTTCGCTACTTTCGACTTCACGTCGTTGCTCTTGTTCATGAGGTACTCGGTTTCCTTGTACCGCGCGTCCTCCTGGAACAGAAAGCGATTCAAATAGAATTAAAGATCGCGCACCGCACCAGTGATTAGCGTAGATGTCTCCGGATGAGACTTTGCGGTTGTTAGTGGGCTCAGTTTTGCAACCAATAACGAAACTCAATTTTAAGCGCGATCACACGATGGACTGCGCGGGATTGTTAGCCTTTGGATTTGGATTATGTTGCACTTTGGGTAGGTGGTAGAGTTGTGCGAGAACCCGAAAATATCGGGTCGAGAATTTTATCCGGTTACAGATGGGGTTCTCGAAAATTTCAGGATTCCCGAAAAGTTCCGCGATTTTGGAGAACATTCCTGAGAAAATTCGGATTCTCGAATGTAGCGGAATTCTCGACAATTTTCGAGGTTCTTCTCGGGAATCCCGAAAATTGTCGAGAATTCGAATGTGCTTGGAAATCCCGAAAATTTTCTAAAGTCTCAACGTATTTGAGAATAATGAAATTTTCGAGAACCTGACTCGTCTCGACCTTCCCGACCTGTCCCGATCATCGCGTACGCGACATTTTCGGGTTCTCGCACATCCCTAGTAGGTAGAAATTAAGAAAATATTGAGTAAAACAGATGCTGCGATAATAGGGGAGGATTAAAAGTAATGGGGAAAATGGCTCCGTGGTGGGGAAGAATATTGAGAAGAAAAGTAGCTTTTTGGCAGAGAAGTACTGTATGTGTCTCACAAGCAGTCTCGTGGAGGGGGAAAAAGGGGCGGGTCTTTGCTCGCTCCGCCTATCCACACGCTACATAGTATACTGTGTGACAAAATGATAGCGCACGTTAAGATTTACCGTCCGTCCATCAGGAGATGGCAGTGAGAAACTTGTAGGTACCACGTGATCTCCCTTCTACGCACTACAAGTCTATCGCTATTGGCCGAATCGCGCGACAAAGATGGAAACGCGCATATTAGTGTGACTGGAACAGAAAGATGTGGTGACGCTGAGCGCCTATGTCAACCGTTCCCGCCCGAACGTAAGCGTAAGAGTGGGGTCCGCAGCTTGGCGTTTAGAGTGGGGTCTCGCAGTCCCCCTGTACCCCACCGTCGAAAATCACTGCCATCTCCTGATGGACGGCCGGTACATGATTTCAATGTCTCTTCACATTTCAACTTTAATAACATGTATAAGTAAAATCAAATTGGATTTTACCAACCTGTTTAGCTTTAACCAAATATCACTTTTGCCAGAATTTAGCGGTACAAATTGATAGCATGCGTGAATAAAATTTAAAAAAATGCAAAATGTGCTATCTTTTTGTCATACAGTTTTTGTGACCGCTTTAGCGAATGCCTCGCCAGAGCCGAAAATGCTTGCGAAACGAGGCGTGCATCTTCAACTTTGACGAATCGACTCGTGTTCCTTTCACGGGACTTCTTGCGAGTTATGCGCAGTAGGTTTTTCACAAAGAAAAGAAAGATAACAGTTTTGCAGGAAGGAAAAGTAGCTTTTTGGCGAAAGAAGAAAAATCTGGCAGTGCCCAAAATGTTCCGATCTCCCAGTCAAGCTACAGAAACCTGTTAGTATAGTATTCAGACACCTTGTTTCTAGTTGACTCCAACATTTTTACATTGACGAGTCTAGGAAAAACCGCTTCCAACCGAGACGATTCCTTCCAACCGTTGCATGCACTATCGTATTAGTATTCGAGCTGATTGTTAGTCACCGGTGCATCGATTTATAAACGCATGAAAACGGTACTTACCGAGCGCAGGATCGATCGCGTAGCGCGCAGAACGCTCGGCCACGTTCCGACCTCGTTATTTATCGGTTTTTGTCTACGATCTACGGTCTACTATATACAATCGAGTTAGGAATCGATTCGTTTCGCTTGCACGAAGGTCGACATTACTCGTGCGCGCATCTACAAGAAACAGCCATAGAATCTTTATTTACAGACCTCAACAGGGGAGGGAAATTGTTAACGTTCGTTTAACCGAACATCGTTTTAGTTAAGAAACGATCGATAGGTTCGAGAGCCTGCACCAGAAGAATACCATGCACTTTCAAGTAAGGTCGAATCATTGTCGTGAAACAATATATTTTAAAAATACAATTATACATCCTCTGACATTCTTATGCTAAACACTTTCAATTGTTACGTGAGCGGTTACGTTTATACGCTTCGTAGAAAAATATAGATTCTGTCTGATCGTTTCGGGACAAGGAACATCGGTGGCAATATGGCACTGGCGTATCGTTATAGGAAAGGTATGTATCTCGTGGAAACTGTACAGATACGAGTGGGGACAGATAAATTTTTACGAGGACAGTGATTAATTCGATCGACTTCCATGTTCACCAGATAGTGACGTTGCTCAAACTCATCACCCCCAGCTTTTTCTTCGAATCGCGGATCTTTAGTTTCTTCGATTTCTCGGCGACTCGAAGGTCTCGCAGACTCTCGAAACTCCTTTCGACGACTTGCGGCACAATCGGAGGTTCTAGCTTCAAACTTTCATTATCGTCGGACGAACGATGTTTACTTAGCGATCTGACCTTCCTGGAATCTTCAAACAACTTTTTTCGGGAGGTATTGAAGAAGTATGCAGAATTCTCGGAATTCCGCGATTTTGTCTTCTTGGAAACGTCCTTCAAGAATTTGGCCATCACCGATCCGTCTGGGACGTTCGGATCATCGTCTTGCCAATCATCATCGGAGGAACAATGTTCCGATATGGAACCAATCGTTCTGGCTTGTCCTCTGTAAGACTTACTAATCTGCTTTCTTTTCGACTTCGGTTTAGGTCGGTTCGAGGATTGTGACAATTTCGACGTCGAGTAATTGTCATCGGGATAATGCTCTCTTAACCAATGAGAGTGTCCAATAAATCTGAGATCGTTGTTTTTATTGCTCTCCAAGCCAGAATAGCTTTGAGAACTCTTAGCGTTCTTGAGCTCCTTCTGAATACTCGAAGATGGTCTTAACGTGATTTTTCTCCCCTTGCTTTTCTTGATCCCTCCGAACGTCTGGAACTTCAGTGTAGCAAAATCAGCGACCTCGACGTTCGAGGTCCCGTTCTCTTCATTTTCGAGATTGCCTTCGTCGGACTCGTCGATGGACTTTTGAGAATTCTTTATCCCTCCGAACGTGTGGTACTTGTGCCCATTGAAACCCCAATATTTCCTCCCATTGGAAGACAGAATCTGATCACTGGACCAGTCTCCAGTCCCCAATGTCTTACACCCACCCTTCTGCTTTTTACTGCCTTCTAAATCTAGCGGATCGATAGAGTACATTCCCGAGTCCTTTGAGTCGCGATCCAGTTTCAGTTTGTCCGCAGAGGAAGAAGCTAATGGCTTGTCGAGCCCGTAAAGTGGATTATAAGCCACCCTTTCCGCAGTTTCGAGGCTCCAGTTCGTCATTATCGTGCTCGAGTCGTCGATCCGCTCGAAAGCGGAGGAATTCGGATCATCTAGTTCCATCTGCCTTCTTTCTGCCTGGTCTTTGCAATCAGCGGCCCAAAGAATGGAGTCTACGGTGGTGGTATCGCTTTCTACGGTCTGTTTGCTCCCGTTATCGCTGCGAGCCAGTTTGCTACCTTCGAGCTCCATGTGCAGAAGGGGGTTGATCGCGAAGTGCGGACTGGAGTACGGATCGCGATAGGTCCATCTAGAAAGGCTGCCGCGCAGCGAAGCCTCCTCGAACTTTTCGAGCTGGAAACTCACCTGTTGTTCCTGGTCAGGCCCCGTCGAGCTCGATCCCTGGGACAGCGAGCTGCTGGGTCTGCTCAAGGTGGACGCGGCCGATCTTCGCCCTTTCTCGTTGATCGAGGATCGCGAATGGTTGATGTAATAGTCCCTGCCGAACCTGGGCACACCAAACATTCGTATTCTAGATACACCGACTTCATGAAATTGTATTTTGGTTTTTAATCAGCGACACCATATTGAGGAAGTCGAGGGAAAAATAGTGGAGGAAATGCTGAAGTCAAAACCAATTGTATTTTCGTTTTTAATCAGCGACACAATATTGAGGAAATCGAGGGAAAAATAGTGGAGGAAATACTGAAGCCAAAACCAATTGTATTTTGGTTTTTAATCAGCGACACCATATTGAGGAAATCGAGGGAAAAATAGTGGAGGAAATGCTGAAGTCAAAATCAAGTGACGTCACGAGCACATAGTGCAGTTTACGCTTGGATTACTGATGGCCAACGAGAAGCGTCACCTGACGGCAGTGGTGCCAGAAACAACCAGAAGTGGTTGTTTTTTCCTCTCCTCCTTTTCCCCTTCCACTACCCCATTCCACTACCTGAGCACACTCCAGCGCCGTCCACTAAGACCGTAGACTGGTCATGTGACGTGCCGCGCAACGTGTCACATATTACTCTGGTCATCAGAGAGGTGGTAAACTGTATTCCCCTCGATTTAGCCGATCTGGCATCACTGCCTGACGGTGTCTATTCCTCTCGAAATGCTTCCCCCTCTAATACTGAATCTGGCTCGATTCTCCTCGTAGTTCGAATAACGTGATGACACCAGTGATGGAAACTCCTTGGGCGCTGGGAGAAAATACTACCACCACTCTGGCGTACCGTCATCCCCTACTTTCTTTCTATCGCGCACGCGCTACACACAAGCGTACCTCTACTCTGTACGTAGGCAAAGTAGGGGAAGACGGTACGTCAGAGTGGTGATAGTATTTTCGCCCAGCGCCCACGGAGTTCCCATCACTGGATGTCACGTATCCCCTCGTACCACTGCTATGTGCTTCGTGCAGAGTTGCAGAGAGTCGCGAGAGAAGAATCTGTTGGTGGAGAGGGAAGCGTACCGACTGTAAACTGGCAACACCGCCCAGGACCCACACGATCTCTATCCAGCGTAGTCAGACCGGAGAAATTGAGGGGAATAGATCGAATTTTGAAAAATTTATTAGTTTTTATGGCGTGTCCACCTAATATCTCCTGTCTCTAAATTGCCAATTTAAGGTGTTGAAGTCAATTTGAAATTACCTTTTGATGTCTGGTTCTTGGGGCGTCAGAACCACTTCCAAATCCGTCCCGTTGCTCTTCGGCAATTCGGCATGGATTCTGCGTTAGACGATCAATCGATTAATAAGTGGTTTATTTGAATTTTTAATTTGGTTAGAGGAAGAAGGGGTAAAGTGGCCTTCTGCTGATAATGTGATCTTTTGTAATTTATGATGTGCAATATTACAAATAAAATGTATGTTGAAAGAAATTCAATATTCAATAGACCAACATGCAGAAAGAAGGATTCAGTGCCTCATATGTAAATGATGGACACATAGTGAGCGCATATCGTGCGAGAAAGAATATGCCTGCGATTTTTTATATAAAGAAAAAAATTTTTTTATTAATTTCTTGTTGATGCCAAAATGGACACATAGTGAGTGCACATCGTGAAAGAAGAATACGCGTGCGATTTTACATATAAAGAAAAAAATTTTTTTTACTAATTTCCTGTTGATGTCAAAATGTTACCACAAACAATGATTTCGTACGATTTTTGTTAGGAGGCCATATTACCCTCACTTTTGTAAGATGTCCAACAAAATGATTTATTTTCACAATACATATCATTGATATTATTTTTCTTTTATTTCTGTCTTTTATCACATGTGATCTTACTAGTTTATCTACACTTTAAGCAAAAATTCAAATGAATTTAAGTTATGAATCAGATTTTAGGAAGAAATATAAAACTGGGGGCCACATTACCCCTTCCACAATCGAAATGGATTTTTACCCGGGAATGTCGGACGGCCTTCTCGAGTACTGCCTCTCCCACAGCCTCTTCTGTATATTCTCCTGGCTGTAGGGGTTGTTCTCGATGGGCGGAGCATTTTCCCACTTTTTGTGCTCCCTCTCGGCTATCGTGCCTATGCAGAACACACGAAAACATGTTTACATTGCACCAGCAACAGAAAAAGTGACGCGCGAGTGTGTTTACACAACACCATTATTGAAACGCAACATATATCTTTCCCATGTGACAGAGTAATTTTCTGAGAGACACTTCGTCAATAACACAGTAGTGTTGCGATGACCGCAGCGACTTCTGGTCCGAAACATTGCGCTCTACGCGAGGGGCACGATTCCCCGAGGTGCCTTTATCGTTTGCCGCTAACATCGAGCCGATCGACCGTATCAGTGTGTCGGTGAGTCAATATTAATGCAATGACAAAACATTTTTTTATTTAATTATTTTTTCATGAAAATTTTGCCAACACATTTGTGACATTTTTCTAATTTTTCTGAACTTATACAGCCTTGTATCACTTTTCGCGACAACACTGTATATTTATCGACCTCTCGAAATTTGACACAGGGTGACAAAGAGCTCGACCATCCGACTCGAAGCTATAAATTACGCTAAGAGTCGAACTAGGAATTTTTTCATCGCGCGAAAAAATTTTCACTGCGCACCCAAATTGTCTCCTACTAAATTCAGCCACCTCCAACACAAAATTCACACCCCTTAGTTTTCATTTTCTTTTTCTGCGAGAGCCAACAAATGCGGTCTTTGTGAATCCTTCACATAAGCATCATCAACTTTGTACAGTAGCTATAGTTCAATATACTCTACCATTCGTAACAAAGGTCTTATACCGTTATTTAAAACACCTTTACATTTATTAATAATCTGTTGCTGTTTTAAGTAACTAAGTCAGAAGTGACTAGGGTTGCCAATTTTTTTTTGAGACAATTTCGGGATATATTGCCCAAAACTGAAATATATATAATTTCACAATGGATGGACACGAGGTAATGTACAATAGAAAGTGTTTTGGAGTGTAGGTGATATTGGTCGATAGCTTTCTCCGAAATTCCGAGACAGTTTGACATTCAACCGGGATTCTGAACAGCAACTTCAATTCAGGACAAACCCTCTAGTGGAAACCGTCTAGAAGTGTCGAGTGCGAGAAGACCAATCCCGTTCCAACCACAGTATTTATTCTATGAAACTTCGCGCAGTTATAACAAAGAAAATTGTACAAGAGCACTTAAAAAGAGTATGTTATTAACATGCATCCATCTTCTACTTTAAAAAGTGAAAATGTAATTTACACCTGATTCTCTCATTGCTGCATTGAACAACGAATTACTATTACGTTTACCTATAAGTAACCCGATAATTTATGGACGGTAGTGTGCGTAAATCAATCTAAAAGTCGTTATAGTCAAACGTGAATGCTATTGGTGATAAAAAAAAAAACAAAGAAAATAAATTTCTCAGTCACCTGGTCTGGGAGGAGTTGCCAGTTGCGTGTGCTCCTTCTCGTTCCGCAGAGAAAATCTTGAAACCGAGCCAGCCTTGGCGAGAGCCACAGCTTCTCGGCACCTGCTGCACAGAGGAATGTTGAAGTATGATTAAAATATCATCGACAAAAAGAAAGGCTCTTAGGACATTCGGCAGACGGTCAACGTTCACGTCCCAAAACAAACGTTGCGTCGAGACATTTCGATAGAAAAAACAACCGCGAAGCAACTCGAGTCGCACGGACTTTCCGTATTTTGTACCGTACACGTATAAATATAAAGCTCTCAAATTGTTGAATATTGGGACATAAATTATTTCATTCAGGCACACGAACGTTGAATAAATTCCGTGGGATGTTTTTAATAAATTATAAATCAATCTGTTTATTTGGTATTTTGTATGCACCGAGAGTATTACTAATCTTTTCTTTTCTTTCTTTTTTTATCTACTTGAAAATGTTACGTTTCTTTCACCTGTCCTCGTTGTCTGGTAATTGATGATCCGGTTCAGCATCGGTCGACACATTTTCCACGACAGGAATCTCAGTTTTCGTTAAACTGTCCAAGTGTCTCTGCGTCGCCGTGTCGTAATGCTCGGTGTACTCGCTCTCTTGTTGAATATCCTCGGCTGCAACGACCAATTAAAAATTCCGTTCACTTCTCCACCAGCAGACAATTTCATACTTGTTGATACGATTTGCTACAATTCTTCGTCCATTTTTAAAAAAAACTTGACTTTATGCAATCTTTACGCAAAATGAAAATAGTCTGCGCCGATTGCAAGGAACAGAAATGTATCGCGGTGTTTAACAATTTTAGGAAGTTGGAAATGATGTATCTACTTTCTTAATTTCTTTTAATGTTATTACTGTTTTAGATTTCATCTAGTCATTTTTGTGATAAAGACAGAAACTTTAGTCCAACTTTAACTGTTCGGTCTTATAACCCTCCGGTGCATGGATCAGTGTAGCCAGATCGCTGAAATCGAGGGGAATACAAATTACCACTTCTTTGATAACCAGAGTAATATGTAACACGTTGCGCGGCACGTCACGTGACCAGTCTACGGTCTTAGTGGGGGACGTTGGAGTGTGCGCAGGAGTGGAAGGGGAAAAGGAGGAGAGGATAATCAACCCAGTTTTGGGTTGACACTGGCACGTTTCAGTGTCGCCAGAACTCCTTTTCCCCTTCTACTATCCCATTCCATTGCGTGTTGCGTCCTCGTAGCGCATGCGTAACATGTGCACGTGTTAATCTGGTGTGGTAAACTGTATTCCTCTCGATTTCAACGATCTGACGACACTGTCACGGGTTGGGTCTGTCAGATCTATGAGTTGAATTTTTATTCATTTAATTTTCTTAAAATTATCTTGGAATTCCTCAATGAATTCTTGTTTTATTGGAAGCAGTTTTATGCATTATAAGAATAATAGCATTAGGTAAGAAGAGCTCCGAGTTTTTAGAAGAAATATCGCAGAAAATATGGATACCTTTAATGCGCGCACTGAAAGGTTAAACATTTATATTTAATATTTAAACATCTATAGCCATTTATTTCGCTAATCTGGCAAAAATCTGCCATCAAAGACTGTTACGCCATCTAGCAACGATTTTAGTAACTCGCTAGCACGATCTTATCTCTCAATTTCTACGACAGAGAGCGCACGTATACAATTATACATAAGTTTAAAGAGCACTAAATCAGAATTGACTTCAAATAAAATAGACTATTTATTGATTATTATTATTAGACTGCCGGTTTTATGCATTAATGACAAAAATGGTTAGGTGTAATTTGAAACAGTAAAAACATTTCAAGAATTTAAAGATACTTTCATATTATTTTTAGTCTATTAAATATATTAAGAGAGAAATTAAATTTTTATTTCAGCCCAGTTTGTTGTAATTTAGGTAGAAAGTTTTTATTTTGCATAAAGTTCCGATTAATTCTACTAATTATAATTATCTATATACGAGGAATTATGTAATAAATTGATTTCATTAGGAATATACTTTAAGACTGAATAAATACATTTCAATATTTAATGTAGAGCTGTTAAGCTTTCATATTGAAATGTTTCTAGCTCATAGAAACATTAACCGATTTCAATGAAACTTTGTGCATGTATAAACTCGTGTATAAACTTAGATTTGCGAAATGTATGTCTTAAATTTTCGTTATGAGCACAGATAGATAAAAATTGTGACCTTCACATTTTTATTCCAAATTCCGAGCAATTGCAGATTCAAAAAAGTTCTTTTATGCATTACCTAGTAAAGTAATCATTCTAACATCTCAAAAAAAAATACTCAAGTCATTTGTTCTAATTTCCCAAAAAAGTTGTTTGTTTTTAGAAGGCGTCCACTTAATTTCCGCCTCGACTGTATGACACTTTTTACTTGGAATAGTGTGTAGATTTACTCCTCGATGTATTGTCATGTGTTTATGAAACACCTTGTATACAGGTATAGAAGGAAATTACCTTGGAAGTCGTTCCTCTGTTCATCGGACTTTTCCTCCTCCTCGAACGCCTCCAAAGCATCCTCATCAACATGTATCGACTTTTTAGCACACTCCGACCAATTCAGAACATTCTCCTCTTTCAAGATGACTGCTTCCGCGTTGCCGACGCTACCAGCGTTGACTTCCTTCTCGGAAATCTTCGTCGGCGTGTACGAGGGCGTCTTTGGTACATCAGAAACATTTTCTTCTGCCTTGAAGCCTTCCTCCAGGCCATTGCAGCTGGATGGATCATTCCGCTCAAGTTCCCTCGGCTCCGTCAACGATCCTTCATTCGTCGAATCGTTGAAATTCAGAACACCTCCCGCCACCTTTTTCTCTATCTCCTCAGCAGTCGATCGACATTCCATCTCGATCTTCGGACTATCATCGACAGCGCCTGTGGACTGTGGAACTGGTTTTATCTCGACTTTCTCCGAAGTTTCAACTTCCTTCCCGGCTTCTTTGGCTTCATCCATACTAATCAAGGTTGATTGTACACCGTTAGCCGTTTCCTCGACTTCGTGTTCGATTTTATCTGTGTTTCCCGTGACGTTCGTGCGAAGGAGCATTTCGAGATCAGCCTTTCCCGTTTCTTCGATCTTGAGAACATTTTTCGAGGCTTCCAAGTGGTTGTCCAAGCCGTTCTCGAATACCAGACCTGTGGGAGTTCGTGGCACCACATTGTTTATGGCCTCCATCAATTCTTTCTCGATTTCTTCGTCGGACTGCGCCGAGGAGCACTCGGACAAGTCGGAAGTGTCCTCTGCGTCTTTGTCACCGATCAGAGCCTTGTAATCGGCGCTAGGATTCGGTACCAACATGGCCACCGGGTCCGCCTGGGTCTGGACCCTCTTCTTCTGGAACAACCAATTCTCCTCCCATGATTCTATGGGGGAGACCAGGCCCATGTGCGTTGTGGGCGTGTCTACCTCGTCTTGACTGTCGTCGGAGTCCTGGGAAGCTGAAACATTCGTTCATTTGATTTATTCAGTTACGCGAACGTTTACGCAAATGTCTGTCCCACAAGAACGTGTTGTTGGTGACATCTCTATAAATATTAATGTATTTGGAATAGAATGTAATATGAATCGAAAGTACATTTTAAATACCAATACGCTCTGACACCGGAGTAATAAAACATTAGGGGTGTGCGGCATCCCCAAATTTTGAGTCGGGTCGGGCGGAATAACGGAAGTTTGTCCGATTCATTAATATGTTTGGGTACTAGAAAATTTCGGGACCCGAAACTCAATCGGGACCTGATACTCGCTTGAGACCAGATATTTGATTCGAAATATAATTGCTAGGGGTGTGCGAGTACTCGAAATTTCGGATTCGAGTCGGGTCGGGAAATTTGTTCGGGATCGGGTCAGGATCCAGAAAGTTTATAAACTTCGGACACCCACGTTTTCGAGTACCCGAATATTGCAAACTTTCGGGACCTCGACCCGACCCGGCCCGACTACCATTTCGGGTACCGGAAATCGCGGGTACCTGAAGTTTATAAACTTTCGGGATCCCTTCCTGACTCGACCCGATCATTGTCCGACTTGAGCCGAGGCTCGGGTACCCGAAATTTCGCACACGCCTAATAATTGCTGACACTGCCCTCTTAATTTGAAATTCTCGGTAACCCGAACATATTTATGGGTCGGACAAACTTTCGGGATCCTGCCAGACCCTCCCCGACCCGAGGTTCGGGCACCCGAAATTTTGGGTTATAGGGACCACTTTTTTACCACGTTTTTATTAACTCGTTTTCTTGTCTGTCAGTCTGTTCGGTACAAATTTTGCAACTAATTTTAAACTAGCTTCCCGATGAGCTACTAGAGACTTGAAACTTTAAACACACCTCAGAATGACAATGCAAATTATTTAAATAAAAAATAATTTTTAATATACCACGTTTTTAAGGCGGATTAAAAAATATAAAATAATTTTTCCTAACCCCATACAGATAGTCCTGAAAATTTGTGATTCTGAATTTTCAATAGCTATGAAAATACTTGTAAGATTTAAATGAATGGTTCAACTAAGTCACTAACAATTTGATTGCACTGCTAATGATATGAAATGTTGTGCGAGTTTTCTCAACGGCAACTACTTTCTACACTCCTTAATGTTATCTTGCGCCCCACGTTTTTGTTTTAAATCTTACAAGTATTTTCATAGCTATTAAAAATTCACAATCACAAATTTTCGGGACTATCTGTATGGGGCTAGGAAAAATTATTTTATACTTTTCGGTCCGTCTTAAAAATGTGGTGTATTAAAAAAATTATTTTTTAATATATTTTTTTGGTATAATAAAAAAATTTTTTTTATTAAAATCATTTTTTTAATAATTTTAACTGCTTGGATACAATGTAACAATGTCTTTAAACTCTTTAAATATTTCCACAGTTCTGTATCTGATCTATCCATTGATATCATTGATGCATAAAATCCTCTATCTACTAATAATTGTAGTTAATATTTGTTGAACGAATGGATGGAGTAGTCGGTGTTTCAAATCTATCGATTATTACGAACGTAATAATCGCATTGGAGGGACGATATATAGTCACCTTAATCATTATCCAATTAGCGATGCTACGACGTACCCATTTCCTCCCTCAAACTCGAATTTCGTGATTAATGGCATTAGAATTCTAATTACGACATTAACTGGATCGAGCCCTGTCAATCGCGTAACTCTTACGTATTCAATCATCTCTCATACGCACTCGCGTTGAAGCGTATTAATTACAGTAAACATGGTCCAATAATTATCAGACGCCGCATTAAGACAGTAATTGTTAACATTTAATATAACAGTCCAATCGAGGAAGCGCTGTCTACTTACATGATTAGTTTAAAAGAAAAAAACAGGGCTGATTGATCGTATATTCTCTTGGCGAACAAGTTAAATACTTACGATCGATAATGTCCATCCCGAGTTCCGGAAATGGCACTCGATGAGTGTTCCTAATGGCCAGGACATCGTTATCTCGGGGCTCCTCGTCGGACGTGTACACTGTGGTCACTTCTTCGATCCGCTCCTCTATCTGAAACGGAAGAAAAAAGAAACGAATGATTTTCGTTCATAAATCCTCGAAAACGGGAATCTGTGGGAGTCTGCGACAAGAAAGTTATTTCTGTGCTGAATACTCAACGACGCATGAAAAGTTTAATTACAGTTGCAGGAGTATCATTCGTCCTTGGAACGACACTTCGCGGTGGCTTTTTTGCTTTGGCGAAAAAGTTGATCTCACTAAAAGATGCATAATTTCAAAAGCATACCGGTCGTAATATAAACGACATTAACATTAAACCTACCGAGCCTAAAAAGTAAACTAGCACCCATATCGTCTTAGAGAAATGACAAGATTGACTTTATTTACACTTTCTATGGTTCTTATTGTAATACTTTTCTCATGAAAGCATCTTTATAATTTTAATAATTGTAAAGTATAAAATCTTGGACAGGTCATTTTCGAAATATCAAGGAAAAGGATCTACTAGCGTAGACTATGTCTACAAACACTATATGTTTGTCTGTTTTATCTCCGAATTAGCTAGTGCTTATCGTTATTAGTTTTAGTGTAAACATAGACTTTCCTAATGCCTTTCGTCTTCCACTACGCATTTTATACGATTATACAGGGTGTTTCGTCTAAAACAGGACACCTAAATATCTCCTCTACCTCTGAAAATACAAAAAATGTTTCTATGGTAATCTAAATGGTTTCAAAAGACGAATCAGATGGAAGAACCATTTTTTATAAATTATAATTTTTTAATCGTTTTATCAAGGTCACTCGTGATTTTTTACATATATACACACATTTTTTGTTGTTGTATGTTATAGCAAACATTATTGTGCATTCATCCATGTTTAATAGCACGACCTTGAACTTTGAAATTTGTTAATTAATGTATAGAAACCATTTGAATTTTCTCCTGTTCTGAATAACGCATTATGGATCGCTTGTCGATACACTGAGAAATCTAGCATATGTGTATACATGTAAAAAATCACGAGTGACCTTGAAGAAACGATTAAAAAATTACAATTTATAAGAAACGATTCTTTCATCTGATTCGTCTTTTGAAACCATTTAGATTACGATAGAAACATTTTTTGTATTTTCAGAGGTAGAGGAGATGTTTAGGTGTCTTGTTTTAGACGAAACACCCTGTATTCATAATCGTCGTTTTACTCCTTCAGCCATCAAAACATTCTATTATTTTGTTTTCTTCGTCACAATGTTTGCTTCATCCTGCACAGCTTTATATTCATGCATATTTTTCTTACACTGTAACCTGCTCTTTCGTGTTTCTCGTTCCTTTTCTTTTATCCGCGCCTTTAGCACTTTATGCTAATTGCTCTCTCTCTCCCCCCCCTCTCTCCCCCCCTCTCTCTCTTTCTGTATACCAAAGAGCTGTCATCGCATAAATTATCATTATTACAAGAAAATGGCACTCGTAGTCGAGTCCACATATCAAACTGCAGCTTGTTATCTAAACGATCGGGAAGACCGAAACGAGATCTCCGATCGCGGAATAAATTCTCCGATACGTTGGCGAACGATCTTGAGCCAGGTCGGTCATAAACAATCGTGAAAATGACCTACCGTGAGGGATAATGGTTCCGGTTGGATCTTCAGGTGTTTGGAGCGGAACGCGCTGCAGTCGCTGCTGCACTCGTCCTGGGACAAAGGCTCCAGGCTGCTGGAGCCTTCATCGACACCTTCGTCGAGGCCCGCCTCGATCTCGTCTGCGGAAAACGAAAACAGAGAAAAATAAAAACGAACGTCGTCGTCGTCATCGGCATTCTCGCTTTCACCCTTCGCGGGTCGGTTTCTAACTCGTGAACGGTCGTTCGATTATCGTCGCTTACTTATTGCACACTTGGCCGCTGCTGTCACCGGTTTCCCGTGGAGAACGTTGCTATTGCCGTCCACCTGTTCCTTTTGGTACTTCTCGATGACCTAGAAAATCCAGTCATCGATTTATTCACCGAGTCTCGCGCGATCGCCGCGGGACATCTCGAATTCCACGAACGGACATACCGGCCGTCCTCGAGACACGCGACCGACAACACACGCTTTTTTTTCGCTGACCTTGTTCAGTATCGCAGTCGCGAGAAGATCCTCGTAACTGTGGTCCACGATGTTCCGGCCCTCGCGAGCACTTCCGGTCTCACCGGAACCGCCTAGACCCGGCAACTTCCGGGCCTCCTCCACTGCACGCTCCACGATCTCCCGCAGCGCCGTGTGCGCCATCGATGGCGAATCTCCGCTGGGATTGTCTGCGAATCATAATATTGATGTTATTCTCTCTTTCTCTGTTTCACAAAAAATATTTCAGATGTATCGCAACAGCTGTCCACTCTGTCACGATCACATCAGATCAGCGTTGCCGCAAAAATTCCGTCCGAGAGAATACATCGGCGTGTGTTATGAAGAATAACATTTTTTTGATTTGTCTCGGGGACTTCTATCGAAATGTAAAATGTCATTGTTATATAACTCTTTCATTGATTTAATGAAATTCCTTTGAAGTTAAGCTAAGATATTTTAAAGTGATATTAATTTATTATGTACGATATTTCAGGTAAGCTACTATTCGAAACGGGCTTGTTTTCAACAGGTATATTGGAAAGATGTTACTTTGCGCGGCAGATTGAAATGTGCTACTCTTCGTAAGACGAACCAAACGTGCTACTTTTCGTAACGCACGTCGACATGACGTCACGTCCCGAGAATTGTTTCAGTAACGTACGGATAGTGGGTAAATAGTGACGTCGCGATCTGTACTATAGGATAGGGTTTCCACCCTCAGTGAGAATCGTGACATCATTGGTTCCCATCTTCACTGCTTTATCTCGAGATTCCCTAAAACATTTCGTCGATCTGGAATAGGCTATACCAGGGAGTTCCAACGTATTCCACTACGAGAAATGCAAGGTCCCCACCATCGAACCTCTTCCCACTACTACGTACGGCCGTAGAGTTAGTGACTGCTGCGCGCGCCGCGTGGTTCTCTTGGTGGGAGCTTCCCACTACTATACATTATAACGATGAAGTCTAAGAGTGGGGGAAGGTGCCTCGAGTAGCTCCGGAGCTACAGGTTGAAACTGCCTGGACTATACAATAAGATCCTGACGTCACTCGGCTCGGACTATAGCATTTCCCCCCGCTATTTCTCCCTCGATTCCACTGATTTGGTAATACTGCTCCAGATTAACGATGGTTGTTCTGTGCTTTGGATTGGTGAAACCGTAATTTAGGTTGTGTGACTGTTTTATTACTAGACTGCGGATTTTATGAATTATTGCAAAAACGAGTAAATCAAATGCAAAAACACGAAAATATTTAAAGAACTTAAAAATACTACATCTATTGTATTATTTTCAACTGTAGTTATTAAAAATAGAAGTTATTAAAAAGAGAAGTAAATGTATAAGTAGCTCCTGTTAAATACAAATCCGCAGTCTATTTGTTACTTACATTACTTTCCGGCGGCTATTTAGTAGATTTGAAACCTTTACGATTCACAACTGAGAATTTGTGAGAAAATGGTTTATTTATAATTGCGATTTTGGTGATGAATCAATAAGCCACCCTCAGGAATGTAATCCAATCGTTTTTGCAAAGATTTTCTGATGATGGTCATCCAAAATCATACTACAATAGGCTTTCCGGAAAGTAATGTGTTAATATTATTGTACTGTGAATGTTTATGCAATTTTCTATTTTGATTGTCAAGTTTGAAGAAAATGGAGTTAATGAAGAACATAATTAAGAACGTAAAGATCCACAATTTATATACAGTGGATGATCAAATGATTAGAGCCACTTATACGAGTCGAGGACTTTATATTATAAATTGTGGAACTTTATGCAAAATAGAAATTTCCTACGTCAGCTGCAACAATCATGAATCACATAGAAATGTATTTCCTCTTTTAATAATTGAAATATGTTTCTCACAATATATTGAGAATTTTAAATTCTTTTAATTCATCTACTATTTTAAGTGGCACATGCTAATTCTTGTGATGAATACATAAAATCTTCTTAGAATTCTTATTATTTTTTATGAAGTATCGATATGAATAGTTTACAAATACATATTTAGCAATACTGTAATAAATACATTTTTTGTATTGTGCCTCCAATAATTTGATCAGTCACTGTATTAGATGTATTAACGTAATTGATGTCCACTTACATACTTTTAAAAATAAAGAAGAAGCATAAAAATACGCTAATAAGTAACAATATGTTGTGAAGTGTCAAGAGTTACTTGGCTGTAAAGAACTTCAGCTTTCAACAGTGAACGTGTTAATGATTAATAAGAAATAATCTTATCGTAACCCGGTCGAAAACCGATATTGTTTTCCCACCACTACAATGCTTTCGACGTCATCGATCGTCTAAAACTCAGTATAATAAGAATGTTAGTGGAGTCTAATACCCAGACACTGGAAGTTTATGGCAACGTACATCTTGTATCTAGATCAAAGAACATTTTTTAACCTTTTGTTTATTTTAGAAAAAAGACTATAATTTGGTTGTATTATAATGATAATGTCTGGAATTTAGACTAAATAGAAATGCATGAAAGGAAATGGATAAATTAAAGACGAACTTAATGAGGAAACTGGTGGGATTCATACTGAATACATTTATTGCATCATTCAAATATTAGCGAAACAGTTATTCGTATCTGTTGCACACTCGTTATCAAACGTCTGTTTAACAGTTTAGAGGAATGAAAACGAAATAATGAAAAAACTGGTGATAAAAAACTTTGATAGACTCGAACTATTAAGTAGTCTTCTTACACATTCGAATTCTGACAAATAGATTTATAACAAATTTGGGTAGGTAAAATCTGAAACTGTGAGTACATTAGCAAAATGTAAGACTAAGTTTATTAAAATGATTAAAGAGTCGAATTACATTTTTATTTAAACCCCTGTTTCCTGCTATAGATGCAGAACAGTATTATTTTGCACAATGAAAATAACTGTTTGAAATAATATATTTCACATCGTAATTTGAAAATAAAAATAATATTGATTCATTTGAAATAGTAGCAATTTCAAATAATGTATCATTTCGTTATCTGTTTTATTTTAAATTTGTCAAAAGGAATAATCTTTAAAATAATATTGAACAAAGTATGTCGGTATAAATTATAGACCCAAGCCAGATAATTAGGTCACTAAATATAATTTCGAAGAACAATTTCACAATTATCTTAAATAATTATTTCATCTAATTATGAAAGAAAATAACAGTTCATTTGAAATATTATTTAAAACAATGTTATTTTAAAAATTAACACAGGCATCGAAGTAATTAAAAAATAAATTTAAATGTTTTCTGAAATGATAGTTCAAATTACGTTATTTTCTTTACTGATAAAAGTCTGTAGTCGTATCAAAACAAATACAGATCGCTGTGAATCTGGCTTCATAGTTCATGAAGCTAGTTCAAAGATGGCGGAATCCGCGCGATTTCGACCACGCGGTTTGAACCTAGTGAAAATTGATAGTTGTTCAGAAAGAGGCGAAAAAAAAGTGAAAAACATAGAAAAAGGCACTATTGGGTGCATCCGATATTATCTCCAAATAACTCCACCAAATCTTTCCAAGCTCGATTCTTAAAAACTTCAATTATTATTTTATTATCATATTATTCAACAACTGAATAAAACCTCGGCCCTCTCCTGCATGTCCACACGGTTATCACCGCTTCCTGAACGACTGCCAATTTTGACGCGAGGAAACAGCGCGGCTTTTGCTTCCTGCGGTCCATTTGCGGCATCCACGCGGACAAATGTGAACGAATATGACGCCAATATAAACTAACTCAGTGCGGTTGATCCGCGCGGTTTTCGCAGTGTCTGAACTAGCCCTATAAACTCCTCCGGCATCTCGAACCTGTGAAGAGACAGTCGACAAACTGCTTTTCTTCGGCAATGTCGTCCGTAAACTCTGGCGAGAAGTCGTGTCCCTAGAGTGTTTCCAGGCCCGATCATGCGAGAAACGTGTTCGATCGCTGCGATCGGTTCGAGGAGAAACCTCATGGCGAAGAAAATAAATTCCCTGAAAGGGTTAACGAGTGCGACGCGATGGGAAAACGCGCGAGCCGATGGCGCACTTTCTTTGGATCGGTAATGGATCGGACGATGAGTCCACAGTTCGTCCAGGCGTGCCTAACAGCGCGTAATTTCTCTGGCGCACGGCCTTGTCGACCGTTCCTCATTATTCTTTTTCCTATTTCGTTCCTGGGCATCGGGTGAAATCCATCCGGACGACCCGGTGAACTCTTTCCATGGAAAACTCGAGCCTCCAATAGGGTTTCTCGAGATCTCGCGAGATTTCCTCTCTTACATCTTCTACCGGGGCTCTAATGAGTTGTACAGGCTCGCTCAAGGAAAGTGTTACGAGATGTTCTCTTTGAAACTCTTGCATGTCGCAACTTCAATTTCCTTTTACATTAACCCACTGCCCCGTTAATTCAATCGAAACTTCACGCCTGACCTCGGCTATCCTCTTCTTAGTCGAAGAAATTTGTAAAATATTAATGTCTTCATTTGGGTCGTTTAATTTCTCTGTTTGGTTTAACACCACGTTTCAAGTGTTTAATCGTTATTGAATGACATAATCGCAATCAAATTTTAACGTGGATTGTATGAGACAAACGTGACATCCTTTGATTTTACTCTGTTTTATGGAACTTTTACTTAATTCTTCATTATTCAATGATTTTGATTTCACCATTTGTTTTTCTTTAAACGGCTCGATTATCGTGTATTAGAACACTTGAATTATCTGACGGTTTTGCAATCATCGATGACAATTGAGAACTCAACAATTTTTGTTATTTATATCCGATAAAATTGAATTCAGTCGCTTCGATTGATTGGCACTTTTAGCATGTGCCGGTGGAGCCTAGGTTTATCAGAGTATTAAAATCGTCATTTAATTACTCAGTTTTTAGCGAATTAAATTAAACGAACAGCTGTTTTGTTAGGGGCAACAGAAAAACTAAAATGTCTACAAGAAGTACGACTATGAATATGACTAAGAAAAATGGACAAATAAACCAGTAAATAGTCTTAAATATCATCGATTGTAAAATTGTAAGAATACATCGCCGTCCGAGGGTTAAAGTTTATGAATGTAGATTTTGAGCGTAAGATGAATTTTTTCATTCAAAAAGTTGGGGGGCCTTCTTGATCTTTTAGAAGGCACAGAAAGTGGAACATCGAGTGTGAAATGAGGGGAAGATACTCAGGGATTGAAGAGACCCGAAGACAATATTAGTTGGAAACTCCTGTACAAGTTTCTTAAATAGCCGACTCGACTGGGAAGATTGTAAGCAATACTTCTTAAGATGGGAGCTTCTCGGAACTCTGACACTGACAGGCCTCGAAGGAATTTTCTTTTAGCAGTATATCGCGTTTCTGAACGATGATGATGGAGAAGCTGTGGGATGTCCTTAAGCGCGTTCTATTCTCGCAGCGAATGCAACAATAGAAATATTCTCAAAAGCCTAACTTTATTATTTCATTCAATCAAACCAACTTCGTTTGTGCTCGAGGCTTCGGTTAGATAAGGTTCGTTTTAATAAAAAAAATGTCACGAATGTGTTGGCAAAAGTTCATGAAAAAAATTACAAACAAAAAAGTTTTATCATTGCAATAGTATTGGGTCACTGACAGGCTGGTGCTGATTGGGATTCGCTCGGCTCGACGCTGGCGGAAAAAGATAAAGGAATCTCGAGGAATCATGTCCCCCGCGTAGAGTGCAATGTTTCGGACTATACTCGTATTTTCATGCTCGAATGCTACTCACACAAAAAGCTGTGCACAAAGCTTGATAGCGATATAGGTGTTTTTAAGAGTACATTAGGTATTGTTAACTATTCTAGTATAGGCTAAACTTTTTCAAATATAATTTGCTCATGTATTCAAATGGAAAACAGTTTCTGAATACAAATTAACCAGTTAGCTGTTTTTGCCGAGTATACTCGTCATGGAATAAAGATTAATTGCTTGCTATTTATGTTGAAATTGTAGTGAAAATTAAAACGCATTATTAATTTGTCGACATTTTAGAATTTTTCGAGTCAAAGATTAAGTAAAGAAACGAAACAAAGAAATTGACGAGAGGTCAATATGTGATAAATAAAGTTTTCAAAAATTTTTGGTAGCTACATACAAAGTCGAGGTACACAGTTAACTGGTTAAGAACAATTTCTTAATAGTTCTGTGGTCGTGCAAGTTGCAACTCAATAACCCTTCTCAAAATTCATATATGGACATCTTTCTTCTCGCGATCTGGGAGCTGTACGAAAAGCTGCGCCGCTACCAAGCTTGAGGCTAATTACTGATGGGCAATTTCCTAGGTATACAGGGTGTTCACGCTATTAATAGCCAGCGTTTTTCTTGCCAATAATAAATATTAGAAAAAAATGAAAGAGGAAAAAGTAATACTGTTTTTTGCAAGCAACGTAATGGTGTATGTGATTTTTTTGTATTTGCACTATTTTCATGAAATTGTCGGTGACCTCCAATTTTTGTAAATGGAATGCTATATATTTTTTCATACCATATGAAAGTAATTAATATAACTACCTTGTGCATGACTACATATTTCGACTCTATTAGTTACATCTTTAATAGCTTCTTCTAACGTTGTCCGAAATATTAATGCACATGATTGCGTTAGTTTCCTTTGTAAGTCGTTTACATTTCTGGGCGTTGTGTATCGTGAATGATATCTTTACGAAATATTCATAATTTTCCTGCCATTTCTGACCTTGTATGACCTTGAAGAGGTCATTGCGTTGTATACGAATAAATTTGTTTTGACACACGCTTTCATATGATATAAAAAAATACGTAGCATTTCATTTCAAAAAATTGAAGGTCACCTTCATTTCTAAGAAAATAATATAAACACAAGAAAATTACATACACTATTATGTTACTTACCAAAAACAGCATTACTTTTTCCTCTATCTTTTTTTTTCTAATATTTATTATTTGCAAGAAAAACGCTGGCTAGTGATAGCGTGAACACCCTGTATACTTTGTGTGTAACCCTCCAGAACGTATGCTAACTCGCATTCTTCGTCTCCGATTAGAAAGACGGCATTTCCCCGGGCCCGTGTACCAAACACAGTCGCCGTCGGCCAATGGGCTTTCTAACCCTGATCTTTCGCTAGAAGGTGAAGGTCGCTTAGGTACATTTATTTCCTGTTACCTGTCTCCTGCCGCTCAGCTATCTCCGCGGCTATTCATTAGCTAGCAACGAACATTTGCCTTTCAATTAATTATCCCTCCATCGATCTTCCTGGAAAAGCGTTCTACATCCGATAGTGGCAATTCATTCTAATTCTATTTCTGTTAATCTAATAGTTTCTTACCACCGATAATTTTTCCATTGAATTGCGCGACGATAAATGGTATTGTTACTAAATTAGCGATTCAATTATTTCTCGAATCGTCTCACACTGTCTTTTAGTACTTATCTTTTAGTACTTATCTTTTAGCATTATTTAAAAATTGAAGGGTATACCTAATCCCGCACTAATCATATGGAAAATCTATCCCGGTCAAATCAATTGGATTTTTCTTATGTTGTAGCTTATGATCTAGTGAACAAAAGATGTAATGGGCACAAAGCTCAATAATGGGCAGTCATCGAGTTATAATCAGTCTAACATAACAAATTTGAGCTGCCGAATACTCAAATCTCGGGAAGTATTTATTTTTTGGAAAAATGTTTGAAACAAAAATAGTAGGGTTTTACAAAATCTGTTAGGTGGTGTCATTATTTTTGAATTTTGAATTTTGAATGACCTTGAAAAGGTCTGTGAACATAAATCTTTCACAAAAATCATTGCGTGTCACAGAGATAAGGATCCCACGGTTCGTCACTCCCGTAGTATTTTTTGACTCCAATCCCTCTCTACTGTGTGTGTGTGAATTAATAAAAAAATGATCTTATTACGTATTACCAAACAGTATGGAGACCAAAATGTATGGAATACACTGATATCAATAATATAAATATCGGAAGTAGCAATGCCAGAAAGTAATAGCATTCGGCAGGAATAACGCTAGTACGTTGCCAACTTCACTTAGGTCGCGCAACTTGAAAATCGAAGGAGTGGGGCGGCGGGAGTGGGGATGCGGCAAGCGTGTCAAGTAAATATACTTCCCGAGATTTGAGTATTCGGCAGCTCGAATTTGTCATGTTTAAGTGATTATAACTCGATAACTGTCCATTATTGAGCTTTGTGCCCATTACATCTTTTGTTCAGTAGATCATAAGCTAGAACATATGAAAAATCCAACTGATTTCACCGGGATAGATTTTCCATATGATTAGTGCGGGGTTCTTCATGTCGTTGGATTCGTTTTGATATCAGCTACAATATTATGAAGTCAAAAATATATGTCAACTTTTAAAAATTCAAGGTGACCAATTTTTTTATGTATTAAAATCATAATTTTTGTCAAAAGAGAACCTGTTTCCAGAATTTCAATCAATTCGCAACATGCGGGTTTTCGGAAACACAGCCAATTTATTTTTTGAAGAAGAAATCGGAGAACAGTTTATAGTTGGCGCAGGGGCGTCGACAAGCGTCCAATGTTTCGCACATAAAAATGAATTTATGTGCTCGCATCGTGCCTGCGACGATCTTTTCTGTCGTCGTCGCAGACAAACACCGCGCAAAAAAGTTCCGAGCCGCATCTATAACAGGCTTTTGCTTACGAAACTCCGCGCGTCGTTTGTCGTCCGTTGTTTTTTCACTTTCAATCGATCGCGCAAGCGTATAGGATATTTGTATTCATAAACTTACGCAATCACGGGTCCCGTAATTAAAGGATACAAGAAACGTCAGTTTGAATAGGATCGTACTTGGCAGTACGCGCTTCCGAGAATACGATTGACTCAATAATCGATTATAAATATTTATAAACACCGATGGATCGTCTGTCAACGATCGGAGAGTGTTGCTTCCTCAACCTTTCTACAGATTTTTATAATCCCCGTTCATTTGCAATCCGTTACATAGTAACGATAAACTAATGACTACATTGTAGCGTGTGAACAATAGTACGATCATCAGTAGACTGCAGATTTTTATGAAAGATAAACATTCTCTGTATAAATTACAAGGTTCACGAGCTACAGGGACGTTTGTTACTTTTCTTAATAATTTTATAGAGTTTAAAGCAGTGCAAAAATATTTTTAAATTCTTTAAATGATTTTAATGTTTTGCATTCCATCTATTAATTTTTATCATAAATGCAGTGGCGTATTACCGTATGGGCAACTTGGGCAAATGCCCGGGGCCTCAAGCAAAAGGGGGTCCCGAACACAAACCAAATATTTTGTATTTTTATGTAAAAGGTTTTCATGGATGAAGGAGAATTTATTTCACTTTTTATGCAATAATAAATATGTAGATGATTTTACAATCATTTTATTTTTTCCAACGTGAAAGTTATTTAGTTTTGGTTACGGGCCCCGAAATCCTACTTTGCCCAGGGGCACCAAGCAGTCATAACGTACCACTGCATAAATACATAAAATCCGCCGTGTAATCATCAGAATAATTTCTATCTGTGTCAACTTTTAAATTCCAACAACGAAAAACAAGAATAAACATAAAAAAAGAATGGAAAAAGACCATGCAACGAACGAATATTTGTATAGTCTGCACATCCATTTTTGTCTCGTGTTATTCGAAAAACTCGAAAGAGTCTGTTCAACTGACGATTCGTGAATGTTCCATTAAAAGTCCGAAAGAAAATGTAAGAACGCGACGTGGCGCGAAATTTAAAATGCGGGCGATAAATGCTGTTCGACAGCGATTTCAAAAGAACCGTTTCGAAAGTTGATTTGTGAGATCGCGTGGAAAAACGGAATTCGATGGAGGTTTGACCCTTCAACATGCCTGAGTACATGTTCCCACGTAACGAAATTATAGTGATTATCGAGCAGCTCGCGTAACCGCCGCGCGGAAAGGTTTCTCTCTCAGTCGAATCGGCTGTCGGACATCAGCTCGGGAAAATCGAATTTCCTAGGAAGTTGACTCACTATTCCGTCGTCATCGTGAAATCCTGTGTCAATGGACTAACAATGTAGCGAGCAACTCGCTGCGCGTTTAGTATTACATGTACTGGATTCTCTAATGACTCTTTCGGTGAAAGGAACGATGACAATGCCCCGACGACTTTCCTTTTTGGAACGGAATCGATGACTCCCGGTGTTTGTTTCCCTTGTTTCCGATTAAAACTTTTTTCCGGGGCGATAAGATTGCTGGCTAATCTCGAGCATTGAACTACGGTTGAGACTCAATTCAATGATAGTTTTAACTCCTTATTGTAACTTCAGCTTTGTTTACATCAGGCTTTGGAATTACCCCCACTTTTCGGCGGACTCGCGCAAGCACCGCACACTGGCTCCCGCGTCGCACAGCGGTCCCAAATCGCTAAAATATGGTCAAACTTAAAACTTCTAACTTAACACGTTGACTGCCATGGGGGTCACCGGTGACCGGCACTCGACTTGGCTACAGCGCCGCGGGGGCCACCGATGACCGGCGACGCAGCAAATAATAAAAGTACATAATTAGAGTAAATATGGATACTGATCAATTTTTCAATAATACCATTGTTACTATAATGGTTTAAAGAAATTAATGCACGAAAAATGCTTCAAGCATGATTTTATAACTCACTTTATTTGCTGCAAATATTATTTCGACATAATATGCATCGCATAATGAAAAATTTACTTTGGCGCCTTGGGCAAACCATGGAAAATGCGCCTGGCAGTCAACATGTTAAACTTTTTCTAAAAGCAAGATCCAATATGGCGGGTATTTTAAAAAATGATTTGGTCTCTACAAAAATTAGTAATACAATGTTTTCAGGATCTCTGATTATGTATCTGAACTCAAAATTTCTAAAAATAAAATGGCGGATGGGTACTTTATCTCATATGGATTTTGTGAGTGCCACAAAATTGTTTATAACAAAGGAAAATATGTGATTTTTTACAAAAAATGCATATGACCTTGATACGACCTTGATGTATTGGTTTGAAAAATTGTATCAAATCTATTAATAAGGTCGTCCAAAATTATAGAATATTGATTTGGCTGGATTGAATACCCGATAGTATAAAAAATGATTTCCTGAAAACTGAAAGTTAGGAGTACTAAGTACAAGCCTGAACAAGAATCATAGCAGGATGTTGTAGGATGCACATTTTTTGATCTACTTCTTTAACCAGTTAACTGCGTTCGACGTGTATACACGTCGATCCAAAGCTCTATTGTGGTTCTTTTCAACAACGAATTGTTAACTTTTTATCGAATAAAAATGTAATCCCTTCTCATTTTGCTTTATAAAAATAATTTTTAGTAATGAGTAATGAAACAACTAAAGTGGTATGAACAACAACAACAACAGTATTCCACAAAAAAGTCTGGAAAGATAAAGAGAACATTGTTGAATGAATGGCCTTCTAGAAGGCGAGCGACGTTATCCCTATCCTACTGCGCGATTGCGATCGATTAATCGAATCGTCGATAATAAATCCGCGATTGTGAACGCGATGAAATAAAGGAAGACACCTAAGAGGCCGATACGAGTCACAGCTAGCAAAGAAGCAGTGCAGATAAGGTCCGAACCGACTGAAAAAAAAGCGAAATTACAAAGCGTTAGAGTAACAATGGAACGAACGATCCTAAAAGGACTCGCGGCATTGTAGCGCGTTTCTTTCCGCGCGAAACGCGACCGACTATTATTACGAGTATCCTATGAAACCGTAAAAGGAGATGCGACGGATAAGGATGATAGGGAAGGTGGCAACAGCCTAGGGATTATTACGCGCAACCGTGCCAGGGACGTGCGCACAAGTCTCTTCAGTGACAATTTGCAAGAGTCGTGATGAATCTGTGCGGTCGACGGTGATGCTTTCGCGGTGGAATCTGGATCGCGATTTTGTAACCTGTTTTCAATCATTCAAAACGCATCATTGTGGACGGATTTTAGAAAATTTGTCTTTCATGCTTCGTAGAATCCCACGGTTGCATCGAACGGCGAACATGAAGTTATACTATTCGGATACAAGGACCCATGGAAATCGCCGACACAAATTTCCCCGACACGGTTTTCACCGACGACATTTCACCGACTCCAGATTCGACCGATATCACCTTTAACCGAAAATGACTATGTTCGACAACAATTTTGACCGACAACGACTTTATCCGAAGGCAGTATTATCCTATTATGCCTCCGACAGTGGGCGTTAGGGGTTGCCCACTGCCGGAGGCTGGGGGGAGGATGGGGTCTGTCCTCCCCCCTGGGAATGGTAACGGACCGGGGTGCCGCGGCGAGGAGCCCATATCTCTTTACTCCTCGCCCCGACACCCGGCCCGGCCGCAGCGTCCCCCCCTCACCGTGGGGGGGAGAGACATGCGCTGCGGGAAAACGGAGAGCGGGGGCCCGCGGAGGATGGGCCTCCCTCTCCGTCGCGTATTGGAGGTGCTCGCCCTAGGCTTCGGCTCGGGGCGAGGCCTCCAGGGGCCACGGGCGACACGCCTTGGGGGGCGTGTCGTCCATACCGGCGGTCCCCGGGATGGGGGGCATTGCGCGGGAGACCGGCGCAATGCCCTGGTAGATGAAATTTGGGGGGTCATGCACCCCCCCGTGCCTGGGGCGGCGGCCTACCGCCGCCGCCACAGCGGGGGAGTGGTCCAGTAGTGTTCTACAAGAGTTCCTGGCCACTCCCCTACCGCATAGGCAGGTCTCCGCAGGGTTTTAGTGGGTATACCCCCCTTCCCCTTCCAACCAGGAAGGGGGGGAGTCCCACATATCCCCGCCCCTCCCCCAAGGGGGGCGGGGAATGCGTAAAGCATTTCCCTGCGTTAAAAAAAAAAAAAAAAAGTATTATCCTATTGTAAAATTGTTTGAGAACAATGTTAACCGACTGCGTCTAATTCTTCTTATTGTGTAATAATTATATTTCTATACAAAAGTAAAGGTGTCAGTGCAGTGAATAGTTAAAAATAAAACTGTCAGCACTATTTTTACAAGGTACAAGCAGTGTCGCCAGATCGGCTAAATCGAGGAGAATACAGTTTACCACCTCTCTGATGACCAGAGTAATATGTGACACGTTGCGCGGCACGTCACGTGACCAGTCTACGGTCTTAGTGGGGGACGATGGAGTGTGCTCATGGCAGTGGAGTGGGATAGTGGAAGGGGAAAAGGAGGAGAGGATGATCCACCCAGGTTTAGGTGGATCTGGCGACACTGGGTACAAGTTCTGTTGAATGTGCACTAGTACTTTCAGCGAAACGCGTACCATTACATAGAAATTGGCTGTCGCGTCTGATCATGACCAACCAATTCTGCTATGTGCCTATACTAATGCACGCGATCCCGAAGAATCTTTCAACTCGATTTTCTCGAAAACGAAGCTTCAAATGAAAAATTTTTATTCTTTCTTTTCGACTCATTTTTCATGTAGAATCACCAGCTAATCGGTTGACCATGAGTCGCGGGACGCTCTGTATATCTTTACCTAATACATTATGTATATTTTCCGTGCATATTCACATATTTTTCGTACATATATGTGCACATTTTTCGTGCATTAATTGCATATGCTTTTTGCATATTTTAAGTGCGTATACATCCGCAGTCTAGTGATAATATTTGCTAAGAGATTAATCGATTCGATTTTATGACATAACCACTTGTTCTACCCGCTAACTCCCGATTACTCGGGACATAATAAACAAGAAGGTCGAACTTGGGCAAAATGTATGCGTCTTATGACATATATATTTCGGCGCAACGAAAGGAATTGTGAAATAATAAACACGTTTGGGCACAACTAGTACTTTTAAGATGTCTGGGAAGTAATTATGATCATTCATCGGTGAACAAAAATGATTTATAATTTGAAAGTGGATAATGTATCAATAACAATTTGTAAATTAATACTTCATTTATATTAATAATGTTTTGAGAAATCTCGTAGAAAATGAGTAATCTTCGTGTTAGTGTTGTTTACGTTTCTCACGAATGAAGTATTGTCCGCGCAACGACAGTTAGGACAAAATCTCGTCACTGGGGTGCAGGGGGGGACGGCGAGTCCCCACTCTTGACGCAAGACTGTGGGTCCCACCACTGATCAGTGGATCCCACTCGTACACTTACGTTTTGGCGGGAACGGTCGACATAGGCGTTCAGCGTCACCACCATCTTATTTCATGGTCACCAAATCTCTCTGTTACAGTCACACTCAATACGCTCGTTTGCTGTCTTCGTCAAGCGATTCGGCCAATCGCGGAAGACGTGTAGCGCGTAGTGGGAGCATCACGTGGTACCCACAAGTTTCTCTGTGCCAACTCTCGTTGCGCGGGCTATTCAACGAGCCAGGCTCGTGTTGTTTACGTTAGGTCCGAACGAAGTACCACGAGTCAAGGTCATTCTTATTGTTTTTGGCCCAAATTTCTTACCACGAGTCTCACTCGTTCTTGTAGGCCAAGGGGTTAATGGAATTGAAAATACGTAATCCTCGTTCTTCATGGTCCGACTATGAACGGGGCATACTCCTTCATTTCTTGCAGAGAAACTTGATCAATAGACAAATATATGTATGTCGCATCTCTAAATAATTTTAGTAGAAATATTGTACGCGAGGGATTAAAGTTGCATACTTCAGTTTATAATCTGTTATTATAAAATAAATGATTCCAAGAATATTTGCCGTTCATCTTTATTAGTATCTGCGTGCCGCTTGGCTAAGGCCAAAGAATGGTTCGATGATCATTAATAAATGAAACAAGAACAGAATTTAATTCCGTTAAACGTTTGTTCGTAGTTTTTTAACAACCGGAATGAACGAGTTGAATGGTAATACGTGGTCACGAGCTGTGCGATTTATCTTAATCATGCTCAATGTCCAATTGAATGATTTATTAACGACCTATTCGCGTGTACAGCGAAGTTAGCTACGCAAACACCGATATTTACCAGAGACCATAATTGTCATAAACGAAATAATAGAAATTGTGACGTAAGAGTTAATATAAGAGTTGGTAATTCATTAATAAACGTATAAAAATATGAATTCTATAATTATTTTTACACCGTGCGTAGATATTAATTTTTAGAAATTCTATAAAAACGAGTAATAAAATGATTGAGGGTAACCAAAACGAAAGCCTCGCCATCGATATTGGTTACTTCGTAACCAAAACGAAATTCATGTTATCGATAATGGTTAGTCGTAATCGAAAACAATTTATCGTTATCAATAATAGTTATTCGTAATCAAAAATGAATTCCGTAATCGATAACAGTTACTAATGATCAGACAAGTTTTAGTAAATCATAAATGAGATTGCGGAACTTTAGGCAAAATAAAAATTGTTTGCATTAATTGCAAGACGTAGAAACTAAATAGTTGTAAGAGATAAGTTGATATTCTTAACATATTATCTACTGGCAATTATTTCATAATTTTTGAAAGTCTATGGCGCATAGCTAAGAACCTTCTAGTTTTAATAGATCCTCCAACAGTAATAGCAACTTCAATTGTATTTAAATAATAAAGTCAACCCTAGTAACGTAATCTAATAATTTTGTTTGGAATTATAATATAACAGATTTTTAAGCTTCCTTCTTATACAGGGTGGGTCGCCACATTTTGCCATCTAGATTTACGTCATTATTATTACGCATAGCAAACAATGTTTCAGATGAAGTTGAATGGTTTTGAGAGGGGCACATTCTGATATTAAAATAGACATTACAATTCAAATATCTCCTAAACTAATGATTTTTTACACATATAGATTAATACTTTTTTGTAAAGAATATGAAGGAGCATCAGCTGATGCAATAAAAAATATATGATTCCATTTAAAAAAACATTAATCACCTTCACATGTCCTTTGCGCGTCCACCTACAAAAAAATGTACCATCAGAATGTGCCCCTCTCAAAACCATTCAATTTCATCTGAAACATTGTTTGCTATGCGTAATAATAATGACGTAAATCTAGATGGCAAAATGTGGCGACCCACCATGTATAGTATACTACTATTCTTGAAAAGCCTATTAGTAGGCTTCCGGTAGACAAAGTGTTAAATTCTTTTAATCTCTCCACTGTTTAAAATTACACCCATCTATTTTTGCTATAACTGCATGAACTCCGCAGTCTATTAATAATGGTTATTTGTAACCGTAACAGATGAATCGTAAAAATTTGTAATTCCTTCGTTATTCGAAAAATTTCAGGAATATTTACTATCACCTAATTTCCAGTCATATTTTGTTAATGATTTTTTTCTGGTAAAATATCTAAAACAACATTTGATTTCCGATATTTACCATTTTTGCGGGTGATCAGAACATAGACGAAGTAGATGAGGATCAGCGCGCCGACCAGCGTCAGCATCTCTGTGATGAGTTCCAGCAACATTTATCTCCTCTTTCGCATCGTATCTCGCCGCGACGAACATTAAATATTTGTTCACACTTTTCACTATTCGTCTCAACACGCGATTCACTACGGCGAGTCGCGTATCGTCGCGGATCCCGTCTCACGTGTCCAGTCTCTCCTATTGTCCGTCATCTCGAACAAAGTTTCTGCTTCCATCAATCGGTGCTGCCGTTGAAGAAATCGATTTTCACTTCGAGTTTGTTACGAGGGAACCCGACAATTTCCGGGGTTCGCCGGTGCGTTTATTATGCTAACGAACAGCTTTGACGCTCGAAAACGTCTTCCTTTCCGTCGGGGAACGTTTCTACGAAGTTATGCGAAAGTTTCGGGCACACGGATGCTTGGACCGATCACCTGGGAACGCATCGTTTAGAGATGCTACCTAGCAGCCGTAACTTTCTCGTTTTCTCATCATCGGTTAATACCGGAAGCCTTCGGACGTGCTTCCCCGGCGTCCGCGGTTAACGGCCGGCAATTTCTGCTGATTACGGAAAAAATCTCGCTGGACGACGATATTTGGCTGTCCCGGAAGTCATCGCTCTGCGAGACGATCGAAATTTTCGATCGAGGGATACCTGACTTCCCTGATTACCGTCCATTTTACTTTTTCGCGTTCCCCGCCGAAAATGCTTGACTCCGACATTATTGGACTGCGGATTTTTATGCAAAATAATAATTGTCCGAGTCGGTTTTAAAAGATGGAAGTTAGATTGATTTATATTTCTTCGATAACAAATTTTAATAAGTCAAAAGTAATGCAATGATAATCTCAAATTCTTTTGATGTCATTACAGTTGTGTTTGGCACTAATCCAGTTCCGCCATGAATGCATAAAATCAGCAGTCTAGTTATTACGATTTTGTACGGGATACGGGAACACTTACAGTGGAGCCAAAATGTATTTGAAATTAAATCTACGATTTTCGAGAAATTGTCAATATGTCAACTATGATCATTTATTAAATCAGAAATAGTACAATAATTGATTTTGACTCATTTTAATACTCGAAGCCTCTACTTTCTCAGACCATCGTTCATTTTTTGTTTAGGGTATTTGTGCATGATATAGCAGCTAAAAACTGGGGACATGTTTTTGGTCGAAAATTCTACAAATTGAATTGTCTGTAAAAGCATTAAAAAATGTTTTTCCAAAATAACCCATTTCAGATTTGAAGGTTGAATCTCTCCTTTCACAACAACTGCTTAAAATTTAAACTACGATTTCGTTTTGGTTGTTTTATAAAACAAAAACGAGGCTGGAGGTTTGGTCGTGTAAAGCCTTCATTGTGTACTTCAGGGATGGGCATTTTTGTCTCAATTGAGACAAAACCGTCCCCATCATGGCGCCCACTGTCCCCCACCAGCATCCGCCGTTACCATAGTCGCGAACAGTGCGCAGGCCTCGCGCATCGAAGAGAGGTTGGTGGGAGAAGCAGGCGTTTGAGGGGCCCCTATTGTGCCCATCCCTGGTGTACTTCATATTAATGCAAACATGTCAGTACTTACACCTTTCAGCCGAAGTTCAATAAATCAACCAAAAGAAATTTTTGTTCAAATTTCAAGCATTCGTTGTAAAGGGGAAGCTTCAACTTTTAAATTTACGGTGGGTTCAGTCACTAGAAAAACTTTTCAATATTTTTACATACGTTTCAACTTGAAACAATTTCGATTAAAAAATAGTTTTCAGTTTCGCAGTTGCTGTATCATACAAAAATATCTTAGACAAAAATGAACAATGGATGACAATCATTCCACAAATTTTTTTATCGAAATTATTACAGTTTAAATATCGACAATTTCTTAAGAATGGGTAATTTAGTGTTCAAATACTTTTTGGATCCACTGTGTATTAGCCAAATAGATTCTGTTACGCTTTTTTTTAACTTACAGACAGACATCACAAGTCAGTTTACTTTTCTATTTAAAAATGTCAGATTTAGAAAATGCGTACAATCCACCTTTATTGTAGTTACTTCATTCTTTGTTATCGGCTGGATTTTATGTGTCTATTTAAGCAATGATAAGAAAAGTTAGAGGCATAATTGCTCGGTTATCTTGTTGCGCGAGGTTCAATGTTAGTTTTATCTTAAAAGTGATTTTGAGAATTTTACTGTAGTCATAGTTCCGAAGAATTTGACCCAAAACCGTCCTTACACGCTCGCACGGTTTCCTGCCATTGACGTAGCAATGTTACACCTTCAACGACACGCTTAATTGCGCGCACCTGTATACACTACACAGCGTAAAAATGTGTAGCATGATCGCGCATCCTCGTGGAAGCGGACGCCGTGCGCGTCAGTGGGGACATGGCCTTTAAACACTCATTTGAATAGTCGCTCGACGACGATCATCTGAACTTTGAAATTTCCTGACCGACGACTTTTTATTGAAACCCGTGTCCGCGCGCTGTCAATCCATTTGTTGTTGCAATTGCGGATAGAATTTGCCGATTTCCGCAACTGAAGCATTAGGTACACTCGATTTGACCGTAGCGTTAATTTTAGTTTCAATTTTTCCCTTCCCTTAGACAATTTTATACGCTTTCCTTAGGTAACTAGCGCTTCGAGTTTATTTACAACAAGAGCATTATACAAAATAAACCTTGTCTGTATTAATTGCAAGGCACAGAGGCTACATAGACATTTATTTTTTAAATTCTTTAAATCCTTTTACTGTTTTGCATTTGATCTACTTATTTTTGTCGTAAATGCATAAAATCCGTCGTCTAATTATATTTATACTTCCTGTGATTTTTTAAAAATATTAAATTTTCCAAGGTTCAATTGTTAGTATTTGGTTGCTGTATATGAAATTTCTGATTTTTTAACGAACATAACCTCTTCCTAAATAAATCTTCTTCGACAAAATAAGCACGATTTTAATTAATACAATCTGTTAACGAACCACAAGTTTCTTGATTGCATTAAGGTAAAAATTAAATTTTTTTATCGTTCACTTTCCTCAACTACAAGACTGTCATCTAGATTTTGGAGTGTTTGCTATCATCGATGAATGCTGTCGTTAACATGTTTATTTTTCCACTCGTTTAAAAAGCACACATAATTATTTAACAGTAACTAGTAGGAGAATAAATTTTATTTAAAAGTAATATTAGACATCTAGATAAAATGGAAATAAATCTAAATAAAATAAAGATCAGCTTCGTATCTCAAAATGGTAGACAGTTTTTGGTGTTCCAAAAATGTTGTACTCCCTTGAAAGGAGTGATTCCTCAGGTCACTTGAAGTAACTTTTTCCTTTACAAAAATGTTCTCTGCGGCTTTGTTAAGGAGTTATCAACGAAAAACACGGACCAATCAGAGCGCAGCTACAGCGGATGGTTTCCGACTGAGCCAACGCTAACGTCACGTTCTGCTATAGCCGCGCTCCGAACGGTCCGTGTTTTCCTTTAATAACTTTTCGACAGAGCCGTGGAGAACATTTTCGCAGAGAAAAAAGTTTCTTGGAACGACTTCAGGTATCATACCTTTCAAGGAAGTGCGACATTTTTGATTGAGCTAAATTTTTTATAGTTTTACTCATAAAGGGTTAAGCTATTCTAAAATAATTTTTTCTACCCCGATAATTACCTTTTTAATGTCGAAAAATGCCCCATCACCGAAAGAAATGCAAAAAAAATTTGTTTACATCTTTCGATATTAAAAAACTGATTATCGAAGTAGAAAGAATTATTTTATAATAGCTTTACCCTTTATGGATAAAACTATGCAAAATTTAGCTCAATCGAACAAACAGTTCCTGAGATAAAAATTCGTAAGTGAAGCCTATTTTCGCCAAAATGGGCAAAAATTCTCAACCGGCAAAATAATGACTTAAACACCCCCTCCCTAATTTCACATGGACTACGACGTATTTCATTTAAAACAAAATCGCCGATGGTGACGTCAAAAAGTGATCTGTTAACATGAACGACAGATGAATCTAAAAGTATGAAACTGCAGATGAGATTTAAAAATCAATTTAATTTTTTTATGTGAACATTAAAGCAAAACGTATTCGTGTACTACTGCCCTAATTAGATGCTACAACGTTTCCGATTGAATGATACGCGTTGTAGATCATTTGTCTTCATAATTTCGAAGTACCCAGCAGCTCGATCAGTTTTAACGACCGTGTCTGATTGTAAATTATGCAACGCGCAGTAAGATTCGAGCATTTCTGCTATGGTTATGGGCTTAATGAATTGGTTCAGTAGTCCGGATGGAAAGAAAGCATGCGATGGTGAATTTCAGGTTTCTCAGGTGATAAAATCCAGCCGGCTAGCATTACGCTCCGTTTTTCAGGCGCCAAGCGAAAATGGCCGCGCCGCCTTTTTTCCCTTCTCTGTATTCGCGACTCCGTGTTCTTAATCCCCGCAATCGTCGTAATTACGGTTGCGCAACGCATACTTTGATATTTCAACCGGGATTTAGCGAAACACCTAGCCGTTTTCAACGGGGGACGAGAGTTATGATTCCGGGGCAACGTTTTACCGTCGAGAAGTATATTTAGACGTTACTGAAAGCGACAAAGACGCTTTAATATCCTTATCGCGTTATGATTAATGCGTTTCAGAGAGATTCCCGTAGTCTTTAGTCGCACATCGTTTACGACTACTTTTCCTGAAAATCAAGACGCAGATCTGACGTTGAATAGAAAGTATGCACACGGTTTCTCGTTCTCGAAGAGGACACCATGCCGTGTTGCGAGATTCAAGGGCATTTTCAATTCTGTGCAACGCTCGCGGATCTAAAGAAATTTACCGAAGATGCAAACGAGAGCTACTCGAGTTTAAAGAAACGATGAATAGCATGCGTGGGTGGAAAGACTAGTTTAACACACTGAGGTGTCAACAACTCAGCGACCATAAAAATTTGGTAAAATCAAAGCAGCTCATTTGCTAAAACAAAAACCGGAAATTCAAGATATATGGTGTTAACTACTTTCTCAATTCTTTTACACTTCGCAAACCATAAGCAATGAACCACGCACTAATCATATGGAAAATCTATACTCGTAAAATCAGTTGGATTTTTCATATGTTGTAGTTTATGATCTACTGAACAAAAGATGTAATCGGTACAAACCTCGAGTTATAATCAGTCATACATGACAAATTCGAGCTGCCGAATACTCAAATCTCGGGAAAATAATATTCATGGAATAAATTTCATTTATTCAAATTGAATGTTTGGAAAGTGTGCTTGAAAAATTCATCGAACGAACATCCCAGTTAGAAAGATATTAACTTTCTAGAATAAAACAAGATGTTCAGTTAAAAGGATTGAAAAATCTACTTTGACGGAGTCGTAAAAGATCTGATTCTTGTTCAATAAAAGTTGAGAATTATTTAACAAGAGTCTCCTTCAACTCCATTCAATAAAACGAACCTTCAAGCGTTTCTTTTAAAGGCACAGTGCGAGCAAGCTACTTCTACGTAAAGATTAACAAAGAGCCTCGAATGGCTTCGTTCCTCCCCTTCCTTTATCCTTCTTTATCGAAGCCAGATACCGAGCTGTGGCTGTTTATGCAAATTCAAATTCTTTCAAACTATATTCATAAAATGGAAAATCTTCCGACATTTATTTCCTTCGTAATAATTTATAATCTTGAAAAATAAAACGAAAAGTCTGTTCTATATTCTACCAGGAGATGCTCCAAAGTATAGATCCAAGAAACTCCAAGGAGATAAACATTTCAGTAAAGTCTAATTAAGCGTTCAGTTTGTCAATCATTTTCTGCCTCTCGACATGTTGAAAAGAATGACAAAAAATTCCAAAAAGCTCCAAAAATTCGCCCGGACATTTATTGTGCCGTCACGATCGTTTCCGTGCCATATAAACGCATAAAATTCAGTCCACCAATTAAGTCCTCGATACTACTCAGTAACTGATTACGACATATTTGCAAAATGTTCCTGTTCGCGTTCTACTATGCTATGGACAAAAATCGAATTTATTATTGTTCTATTTTGATCTAATTGTGCAAACATTAATTCTAGAAAAAATCGATAGAGGATTACTGTTCCGTCGTATAACCCTCCGTGTGCAGTGACAAACGCGCAACTGAGGTCAGGTAAACTTGCTAGCTACGCACCAATCATAAATCCAGAGCTGCGAAGTCGGTAGACAAAATTCATAACTCCGACTCCGACCTCAACTTCTCTTTTTTTTACCTCCGACTTCGAATCCGAATCCGAATCCGAATCCGAATCCGAATCCGCATCCGAATCCGAATCCGAATCCGAATCCGAATCCGAATCCGAATCCGATTCCGATTCCGACTCTCAAAATTGAAAAAATATGTACTCAAAATAATTAAAAGTCGTAATAGAACTGGATAAACAGTTGAAATATTGTATTAGTCTAAGAATATGGAACAGATAACTTTGATATAACACAACACGACTAGCTTTTTTACGCGTCCTCCGATTTTCATGTGTATTTGTACATTTATAAATGTTTATTCTAAATTTTCGTTAAAGACACAGATAAAATCCTTAAAATTTGTCACCATTACTTATTCCATCGCAATTGCTATCAAGAGCAATTTAAAAAGAATTATTTACATTTTACCTGGTAAATTAATCCTTCTAACAGCTCAAAAAGAAAAAACTGGAGCCGTTTGGTCCCATTTTAAAAAGGCTACTCGTTTCTGAAGGATGTACGAATACATTTTACACTGAAAGTATGTACATTTCTTTATTTTTGTCACGAATCCCCATTTAAATGCCGCACTGTGCGGCGTCCGAACACGCTCGAAACGGATCATGCGTGTAAACGTGTTTGCAGTAATGAGCGGTGGTTTGTTTACATCGGTTAGACCGATCGAAAGCGAGAGGGGTTTCATTGCGTGCCAAGTGAGGCAATTAAAACTTGTCCCGAGATCGCGGCAAGGCTACCGAGATTGATCCCCTCGATCGCGGGACGCGGCTTCTTCAATTCTCCATTTCCTTTGACGAGTTATCTTATCTCCCAAGGGCGCGATTTACAGACAATTAGTACGCCCATGCGATAATTACGAGCATTCTCCACACGCTCGTACAAAACGACACCTTTTCTTTCTTACTGCTGTTAGTGTTAATGATCAAGAAACACTTTATTATAGCCTGTAGGATTATTATTAGACTGCGGATCATTATGCAAAATAGAAATTCTCTCCATTAATTGTCAATATCTGTAGTCAGGCAGAAATGTCATTATTCTTTTAATCATTTTAATAGAATGGGAACGGTACACATCAATATTGTGATATTCTTTTAATATTATTTTCACTGTTTTCAATTTCTCCTACTCAGTTTTGTAATAAATGCCTAAAATCCGCAGTTTATTTGTTACATAACATTTTGAGGTAAGAAGCCGACCTTGAAGATCGTATCTTCAGTTTTTATTTAGATATCTAATCTTACTTTTAAATCAAGTTTATTTCAGTGTCAATCAATATGATTGTCGTGTACGCTTTCTGTACGAGTGGAAAAAGAAACACATTGATCACAGCAATGTAGGAAATGAACGCACTATTCACAGCGATGGTAGGAAAAACTCAAAAATGGAAGCGACAGGCTTGCAAATGAAAAAAATGATCGACCAAAAAAATTCAAGCTCTATCCTAATGCAATCAAGAAAGTACAGTATTTTATCGATAAATGTCCCAATTATCTGGCTTATAATTGTCCCAGAGCTATCCCCACTACCGCGGGGTATACCCCGTGAGGTGCCGTAACATTATATGGGTCGAGTATATCGATGAGACCACTACTAATCCAATGACTTAACTTCTTTATTTTCTATTATTTTTTTAGGGAACTTTCACCAACATATTCCTGGCATTTTTCGAATGAAAATGATACCAAATATGATATAGTTCTGATAATACTTACTTGTGTAATGAACGATAGAAGTTTCGGACACAAGGAAGGACAGCGTATGGGAAAGAAAGAGACGCGAAGAGTCGCAGTCGCCGGCACAATTCAAAGGCCCGCCTTCACAGTGTAATGCCGATAAAAAAACTTTTTTATTAATACTAATTTTTTATGAGTCTTTCACCAATATATTTGTGACAATTTTCTGATTAAAATAATACCAAACACGATATAATTCGGATCATATTTACAATAATTTTCCGTTCATTGTCCTTCCTTGCGCCTGAAACTCTCATCGTCCATTACACAAGTAAATATCATCGCAATATCTTATTTGGCATCATTTTCATTAGAAAAATGTCACGAATATGTTGATGAAAGTTTCATAAAAAAATAATAAAAAATAATGAAGTTTTGTTATTGGATTAGTAGTGGTCTCACACCGATATACCGGACCAGTATTGTGTTACACTTCTCGGCGACCGAGGCTTTTCGAGATTCGCTGTCCTTTTCTACGTTCGGTAAAAGTCAAAGAATAATATACCTGCCCCGTAATTGTCCCTGGCCGGACCCGTGGTTGGGACATTTATCGATAAAATACTGTATGTTGATTACAAAGTTGCGGATTTTTATGCAATTATGGATTCGGAAAATTTTCAAAAAATGCTAGAATATTAAATTCAGCAGAATTTAGTACGATTTTAAATTATTACGAGTCTACAAAGACTACTACCACGGAAAATAATATTTTATTTGCTTTCACTTTCTTAAAATTCATCCACAAAAATTGCGAACTGCATAAACATCCGCAGTCTATTGATTACAATTGTGATTAGTGCGGTAAAATTGCCATATCATTATTCGAAACAGTTCTCATATTATGAAATTCGTCTTTATACTATAAATTGCTAAACATTCAACTGTTGTATGAGAATACGGGTTTAATTTCTAAAAATGATATATAGAATAATAAAGTTCTAGGTTGAAAGAAATATTTTGATTTTCGAATTAAAATTGGTTAGTGTACAAAGGGTTAAGTTTGTTTGACGCCACCGCCAAAAATCAGACATTTCATGTGTAGCATATTATTAGATTTATATTTTACCGTAGACCCTCGATATCTGCGAATCTTTACTCGTTTACAGCTTCTGGAAATCTTCGCGAAGCAATAGAGCTAAGAATACCACACAATCTAATCTTTTCACGTACCATCTATTAACAATCCTGCAACCTCAAACATTCTATAAAATCAAAGTAATTTATTAAACGAAATAAACATTAAAAAGTTAAAATCTTCAAATTTCTTGCATTTTCCAGATCTTAATCAAATTTGTCACAGTTTCCAAATTTTGCGTACACAAAGTCAAATTAATTTGTTTAATATACTTGTTCGAAGTTGTGGCCAGGTTATGGATTTCTTAACAAAAATGTATGTGTCAGACTACCTTTTCGATGAAAGAAACTCGAATTTTATACAGAATTCTATTTTCAAGATCTCGCTCGTAGAAATGTGATTTCGATCGATCGATTCTCGAGACTATATCTTATAAAGAATATACGATGTATCTGATAAACGACATAACTCTATTAGCGAGAATAGTTACGTTAGCGAACGCTTCTACACAGGAAACATAATTATATTTCCTCTTAATTTCTTAATAATTACCGATAAATTCTACATCGACTGTCGAATGAAGTCGCACCTCGCGAGCAGCAAGTAGGAGCGATCGATAATCACGTGGAAATTAGTTTTTCCTTCAATGGAAACCCAGCGATGCTCGACTAACAGGAATCGATCCACAGATTTTATTCATTTTTTTTTCCCTGTATCCGCTTTTAGAATAACCTTTCGAGACCGTCACCTCGATTTTTGCACGAACGTTCCCTCGCCAACTCGAAGATGAAAAACGAGTATTAAAATCAGCGTCGTTTGAACTCGATCCGGATTGCCGTTTGCTCGCTCTGCTATTTAGATTCACTGGGACACTTCACTTGTCACTGAGGGTGAGCGATTTCGAGAAGGGTGAAACGAGTCCGAGGACGGCCGAATTACACCGTAATCTGCGAGGGGAAGCGTCTACGTCACGACGATGCACGGATTCGGGATGCCCGCGACTAGATAGCCGTGGATAACACGGATATCGTTGTTAACCGGCCGGATCAACCGAGCGCACGCGATGTGTGTGTGTAATCGCAGGCTTGCGCCGCTCGCGACTGAGCGTTTGCCAAAGCGGCCTGATACGCGAGCTACGTACCCCACATACGCCGCGGTACGGCTTCCTTTTAGTGGGGGATACTTTTGCAAGAGAACCTACATTTTCTAAAATCGCCAGACGTGTTTCGTGCGTCCGCGCGACAACAGGGGAAAACGTCTCGCTCCACGGAACGAGCGTGTCTCGATCGTTAAATCGTTCGGGACTATTGGCCGTGTCTCGGCGCGGCCTGAAACGCTCGAGCTGTTTTCGGTTTCAGCGGGATCGAGGCGCACGTGGCGCTGCACAACAAAGTTTGGGGATTGTTCAAATAACGAATAACAACGAAAATTTGATTCGTCGTTCGTTCATTCTTCTTTTTTTTTATTGTACAGTTGTAACCTTCAATGAGAGGTTATTCTGCAGTCTGTATTACATACATAGTATTACAATAATCTTATTTTAAAGGGGTAGATAATGTAATAAATATATAATTATATATGAAATATACAATCTTTCAGGAAGGAACATAAGATTCGTCGTTCACGAATAACGAATAAATCGAAATGTAAAGTGTGGATTTTATAATGTATACTGTATAGGATTCTAAAGGATTTGAAAAGTGCATTGATGTCTTCACAAAGAAACTATTGTTGCGCGTGATATCATGCTATTTCGTGCCAAGATGAGAGTCAGTTTCTGCAAGGCAGATAATGGTGCAGTGATAAGAATAGTCTATGTTGTGTGTTCTCTACAATATTATTTTGCAAATGGTTAAAGGTTGCTGTACTATCTAAAGGATAATAATGATGTCTGTTATCAGGCCAGGTATAATTGTCCAGTTCTTTAAAATAATTACTTGCTAAAAAATTTAAAAATATTCGACTGTTTCTGGAAATTGGCACACAAAGGCTGCTACATAGGACTGATAAATAGGCTGAGTATTTTGTGTATTTATAACATCAATGATTGCTTAAATTCGACATTGCATTTCGAACTCGATAGAATATTTAATTTTTATCGAATTCCACGTTTTGAAAGTTGCAGGCTAAAATATTTAATATTTGCATAAATATCCGCAGTCGACAGATTGAAAGTACCGCAAGAAAGTTTAAAGTCTAAGGGTTAAAAATATAAGAACCCGCCATTTTGACGGATCCCGCAAGCCTAGCGTTCAAATGATTGTTCAAAATTTTAAAAATTGGTTTCTAATCAACTGCCAACGAATTATGAATATAAGATGAATAAATATAAGAACCCGACATTTTGACGGGCCTTGCGAGCCTAGCGTTCAAATGATTGTTCAAAATTTTTAAAATTGGTTTCTAATCAACTACCATCGAATTATGAATGTAAGATGAATAAATATAAGAACCTGACATTTTGACGGGCCTTGCGAACCTAGCGTTCAAATAATTGTTGAAAATTTTAAAAATTGGTTTCTAATCAACTGCCAACGAATTATGAATATAAGATGAATAAATATAAGAACCCGATATTTTGACGGGCCTTGCGAGCCTAGCGTTCAATTGATTGTTGAAAATTTTAAAAATTGGTTTCTAATCAACTGCCAACGAATTATGAATATAAGATGAATAAATATAAGAATCCGCCATTTTGACCGGCCTTACGAGCCCAGCGTTCAGTTGATTGTTAAAAATTTTAAAAATTGGTTTCTCATCAATTGCCAACGAATTATGAATACAATGATTAATAAATATAAAGACCCGTCATTTTGACGGGTCCCGTAAGCCTAGCGTTCAATTGATTGTTGAAAATTTTAAAAATTGGTTTCTAATCAACTGCCAACGATATATGAATATAAGATGAATAAATATAAGAACCCGCCATTTTGACCGGCCTTACGAGCCCAGCGTTCAATTGATTGTTAAAAATTTTAAAAATTGGTTTCTCATCAATTGCCAACGAATTATGAATACAATGATTAATAAATATAAAGACCCGTCATTTTTACGGGCCCCGTAAGCCTAGCGTTCAATTGATTGTAAAATTTTTTAAAATTGCTTTCTCATAAACTGCGAACGAATTATGAGAAGAGTCTTCATTATCAGGCACAGCGGAAATATTTGCGAAAGCAACAGTTCTGTTTTCTCCAGTTTGACGCAAGGTGCTAGCTGAAATACTTGTTCACTGATAAAGCTTTATTAGTACAGACACGGCGTGTCTGTTTTACGACCGGGACGTAGGTTTAATGTTCGCGACGCGTCTTCTTTGGCCGTGGCACCGACCTCGATTCGAATTTTTGATTTGAAACGGCAAGATCGATTGTAATGAACCGTCGGAGGGTCGTCATTCCATGCAAAGCGCGCGGATTTAATCCGCGATTAATATTTGTCGGAGGAAATTTATTGTTCGGTCGACTTCATGTGACGCGTTCGAACGTATTAATTCCATAAATATTTACTATTTTTAATTATTGTTACACTTACTCCATTTTCTACAACGACAGATCTAACGAATCGGTCCCAATCGTTTGTAGGGGAGAGTTGACTAATTTGCACCGTTGTTTAATTTGGACCGTTGCCTAAATTGGACTACCATTCTAACTTGATCAGTATAAGACATTTGTTTCGTAAAATAGACAATACACGTTGCTTGAAAGTATATTTGCCTGTTGCATCCATTATTGCCGAGCAAGCACCTTGTGGTTATGGTTAATAAAGTGATTTTAGTTTTTCAGAAGTCGTAGATTAAAGTTTTTATTGAAACTGAAGAACCAGTCATGCCATTTAAAACTAAGTAACAGAATGTATTATTATATGTTCAGAAAGCAAACCTATTTAGGTGTGAATTGCTATTATAGTTTCATTAACCTGAGTTGAAAGTAAAGTTAAGTAAAATTTTTAAAAGTACAAGTTGCCCAGATTGGATCACATTGTAGTCTCCTAAATTGGGTTGATCCAATTCCGAGTTTCATTAAAAATGTTATGAATAAATATTAAACAGAGAAAGTTCAAGTTTAATTAAAAGTTTTACTAATAAATTTTAAATTTTAGGGGAATTTTAAGTTTGATTTATATTTTTAAAAGACTTTTATAGGAATTTCAACTTTCATTAATATTTTTTAAGAACTTTTAGAGGAATGTCAAGTTTAATTAAAAATGATGTTAATCAATTTTAAACTTTAGACGAATTTTAAGTTCCATTAATATTTTTAAAAAACTTTTAGAGGAATTTCAAGTTTAATTAAAAATTTTATTAATAAATTTTAAATAGAGGAATTTTAAGTTTGATTGATATTTTTAAAATAGTTTTATAGGAATTTCATCTTTCATTAATATTTTTAAAGAACATTTAGAGGAATGTCAAGTTTAATTAAAAATGATGTTAATCAATTTTAAACTTTAGACGAATTTTAAGTGTCGTTAATAATTTTAAAAAACTTTTCGAGGAATTTCAAGATTAATTAAAAACTATATCAATAAATTTTAAACCGTAGAGGAATTTAGTCACACCTGGCTCCATACATAGTGTGCCGGAGTAAGTCCAAAAATAAAGAAATACGTTTGCATCAATTCTAGCTAACAAAATTGGTGGTCCATCCTGAGATACCATACCTCCATATTAGGAAACCAGTTTCTTTGATTGGACCGATAATTCTAAATAAATGGAATTTTTGGTATTTTAAAACCACTTTGACGAGCGAGCCTGAAACTAATTTTCACCTGTTTTTGCCATTATTATCAATGCATCAATACATTGCACAGTTTTATAGAAAATTAATCACTTAGGTATGCCCAAAGAACAGCTGAAGTTGCAGACCACTTTTTTGAAAAGTAAAACAGTTTAGCATTAGGTGTACAAATTGATTCGTAGCGAATGTATTTCTTAGTGAATACTTTCTAAAACAATCTCCATCACTGGCTAATCATTTACCCCGTCTACAAGTAATTAATATATTGATTGAAAGATTCGAATTGAAATTAAAGTTACAATCGATTAATAAACTGACAAAATAAAAATTGAATTTTATTTTTTTGAGGAGGCATATGTCTTTTTGTAATTTTATATTTGAAGATAGATTACTTTTATTTTTTTTATTATTATTAAGTGAGGGGTAGGAGAAAAACGTGTAGAGGCCGCATATTATATAATATTTTATACTTTATTTTTTTAATTGCCATTTTTAATTTTTTTATTATTATTGATAAATGAGATAATAATTGATTTGATATTAATAACAGAACTTAAAAGATCTAGTATAAATCATTATTTTTTTATATTTATAATAACGACTTTTTTTATAAAAATTCCAATATATTTATTTCATGAATAATTATTAAAAGCTCACGTAGAAGCTCCAGTATTTGGGTCAATAATTTTAGCTTCAATTTTCTATTGAAATTAGGGACTTATGGGTTATTACAAATAATATTAATGTCTTTAGAAATTTTTGTAGAACTAAAAATTTATATTATATAATTGCAAAACTGCATCCATTGCAAGAAACAGTAAACATATTAAAGTTTCGTTCGTTCTTCAATAATCCTACTATATTGAAAATAATATATGTATTCTTCAAATCTTTCAATTTTGCTACTGTTTTAATTTGCTGCAACTCTTTTTTGTCATACATGCGTGAAATCTGCTGTCCCTATTAATAAATATCCGTATAAAACCCTAATATAGTAATAAATATAAACTGATTGGCAGTTTAGTTTGCCGTAAAACACGGTTTGCCGACGGTATAAATGTTTTCCGCTGTTTTCCATTTGAAAACGATAAGTAGGAGCAAGGCATGACAAAAACTCATAAAATTTGCGAGCTTATCGCGAAAAACCATGTCGAGAGGTTACGCGAGTCGCATAATTCTATTCCAACTGGTACGTTCTTTTCCGACTGTATGCACGCTCCGAATACAATGAGTTCGCGAAAGAAAATCGTGCTCAACCGATGGAAAATCGACGTCCCGAAGCTCTCGGCTAAACACACGGTGAATACATAATTAATTTGAGTGACGTCACTCCAGCCGATCACTTTATTGCTTCTTCTCAAACGATGGAAAAAATGTCCCCCCCCCTTTCCCCTCGAAATAACTATAAGGTAAACATCATCTGAATTTCGAGTCAGTCATTTCTTATGCAATCGGGGAACGTGCCAGGTTGTATGTCTAGTTCTAGATGATTGTCCTCGGATCGTTGCATTCTCCATTGTTGCCGGAGTTTTGGCCTTGGAGCAAGGAATTGTGAATCTGTATAATATACTGTATAATTTTCTACACTACAATTTGTTTTATAAAATTAAATTTCACCTATTAACTGTTTTGCTTAATTCTAAGAACGTGCACTTGTGTGTTTAATTATTTTTAACCTAGCATTATTTTTGTGCACTGTTTCCGTACTACACCGCACTTAAATTATATTTAATAGCGAACGCAATTTTTTCCCCACATGACGAGTACATTCGTCATTAGACAAAAACATGCCATCTTTTCGTGACGAGCATAGTCGACATAAAAAGTTAGCAGGTTAACGTGTTAACACTAGATCTACGGATCACTAGAAGTGACTTTTTTACATTTCTTTATAAGTGTCACTAGAAAGCTTTAACTCAGAAATAGGGAGATTTTTATTACAATATACAGTGACTCGCAATAATATTTGGACACTCTTAAAAAGACGATAACTTGTTTAACACTAGATTTACGGGGCCCGTCAAAATGACGGATTCAAACATTTTTAATTTACGATTATGAAGAGTGTAAGGAGGCATTCGTGAGGAATTATTAAATAGATTTATTTTTTTGTGTACATATTACAATAAAAATCGCGGAAGATCTAAGTAAATACAATTTTATTATTTTTATAAAGCAATGTAAAATAATCAATTTTAGTGCTCCGTAAACCTAGTGTTAATATTGGACCATACAACTTGAATTTTTTTTAGAAGTTAGGACAATTAGGTCGAAATTGCAAAGAAAATGCTAGAAGCTGTTAATTACAACAATTTTATGTGGGCCTATATTGCAAATTTAAAAAATTCATCCTGTAGATCTGTGTCAATTATACGTATTCAGAAAAATTCATTAAAATGTACTTTTTAAATCTTCAATATAGGCCGTCATAAAAAGTAATAAAAAACCACTTCTACTATTTTCTCTGCAATTCCGATTAATTTTTTTCAAAATTTCATTTCCACGTCATGTAGTAAACCAGCGATGTCCAAACTCGGCTCTGGGGAGCCGAACGCCGTCCCCACCACCGTTCGCCGTTCCATAGCACCGAGACGCGGCGAAGCGATTACCAATATGCTCGCTTCCTGCGTTAGGACACTGCGCCTGTGCAAACTGAAGGGGAAGGGGAAGCAGGCGCGTGAGGGGCCCCTACGCTGGACACCGCTGTAGTAAACTATAGTTGTTCTAACTTCTCAAAAAAATCCGGGTCGTATGGTCCAATAATAAAAATGTCATCGGCTTTTTAGAGTGTCGAATATTATTACGGATGAATATACGTCCATACAAATAAATTTATTAAATGTCCCATGAATGCTGCTTTACAATCTCAATAATCGAAAATGAATAAGTTTTGGGACCCGACATTAGTAGACATAGGGTGAAAGTTGATGCGAGTCCCATGAGCTACTTCTTGAGTAATCTCACGTCCATTCGTTTGACAATTTATTGTACAAAATTATACTCATTACTGAAACAACTTTGTTTATTCGTAGGCTCTTTTACTTTATAACATCCTGTCGTGACATTGATTTCTATTCAACTTCAACTAATCCTAATTTTTATGTCATCCTCTTGCGAAATGCTACACGTTTTTCAAATTTGTAAATTATCCTCTTAAAGCAACTTCGTTTTTATATTTCCATCGTATAAATGGAATCATGTTATCTGAATAGTTGACGGATCAATCATTTTCCTAAACAGTTGCAGTGCAAGTTTTACGAGCGCGTTTAGCACAACGTTCACTTCTCCATGCAAATATGTTTTTATTCAAATATCTCCACATTGGCTCGGGAAAGTATGCAAACGCTTAGGTTTGCAATAGGTGAAAGGTGTGTTTGACTGAAATCATTTGAAACAATAATGAGTCTGTAGAAAGTTGATTAAATTCCGTCAAGAAAACATATTAAGAACAAAGCTTTTATTCTACATTTTAACTATAATAATTTTACGTATGAATAATTCATGACATTCACGTTGACGCCACAAAGAATTAGATTTCAACTTTCTACTATTGTACCCGATATCAAGATTTGCACTATGAAGACTCACCATCATCGAAGTCATTAAAAAATATTTTTAAGAGTAGGGCAGTTGAATGGCAATTTCTATTATAAAATGCTAAATTTCGGGTAAAATTTTTTATTTTTTGGCCAATTTTGAGAAAAAAAATCAAAGGCTGTATTATTGAAGAGTTTATAAATTTGTTTAAAAATTTAAAATTTAGCTGTTAGATACTGTTAGAAAAAAATTTTAAGAGCTATAGTTTGCGATTTTTAAATACTACATGCTAAAAAAAAGCTAAATTCTAACTGACCTAGTTACACAGGATGGTGAAGGGAGAGGGTTTGTCGGGTTATTTGGGGAAAGGATGGGGGAGGGTGGATGGCAGAGGGTGGCTAGATGTAGGCTGAGGAATGGGATGAAAGGGGGGAAATATGGGATGGATGAAGATGCGAGAATGTGTGGAGTATGTGGTTGGGAGAATGAGACGTGGGAACATGTATGGGAGGTATGTATGAGGGTAAATGAGGAGAGTGGATGCCAGATGAGGATGGGGGAAGTGTTGGAAGATGGGAGGGGGAGAGAAGTGGATGAGGAGGGTGGAGGAATGGAGGGAAGAAGCGAAAGGTAGGAGAATGGTTGAGAATGGGAGGGGGAATGAAGTAGGAAGGTCTGGGATGAATGATGAGCGACCGAAAGAGGAGGTCCATGGGTAGGGAAGGGTGCGGAGTAGTTTTATGGTAGTTTTAAGGTATCTTTTTTTATATAGATTTCTCTCTCTTTAGCTTTTTAGTTGTTTTAGTTTTTAGTTTTAATTAGATTTAAGTTAAGTAGACAAGGTAACGTAAGTTAAGTTAAATTAAGTTAGTAATAAGGTTAGGATAAAGAGGAAGGAAAGGAGAATAAAAGAGGCGGGTGTATATGAATTATAACCCTTAGGGGGTCCAATAAAGCTATATATATATATATATATATATATATATATATATATATATAATTGACCTAGTCATGGGTTGTGTCTCAAATTTCAAATAAATACTACATGAAACAAGTATATTTTATTTTTCTAAGATTCATTGATTATGTGTCATTACCTACCCTTCAAATTACACAAAGTGCTCCGTCGAAATTCAAAGACCCTCATAGTGCTCCATCAGAGAAAAAGATTGGGAAACCGTGGCACAGACAATCCGTAGACAATATCGGTGATTTATTTTCTAATTTAACAGGTATATGTGAAAAATGAGACATTTCATACACAGCAACCTAACCTATTTTTGCTATTGGATGCTCGAGTCGTTCGGTTTGACCCGAGCTTTTTCCACGTGATCCGCGAGCCGCAAAATCTATCGATCCAATTTATATCGATGAAACAGCGACTCGGAGCCGTGCGAAATCGTCCCGCCGATTTCTTGCTGCCTCAAAGTCGTTTCTTCATGCCCGGTTTCACAGGTATTTATCAAACAGTTGCAGTTTCTGTTCAATGTTTATCCCTCGCTGACATAATGGTGATTCCCATGGTCGAACACGCGTGAATTGCGCTGTTCAGGAAATTCCGTGGATCGACGTGTGGGAATCGCGAGTTCGTGAACTTTCGCGCACCGATTGACAATTTTCATGCCCCGTGGGAAGGAAAACCATTTTTTCCGGAGAAACTGTCGGCGACGATTATGGTTTCTGCGCCGTGTTATGCAACCCGTCGAGCCGAGGCGTTCGAACGTAATGGAATTGCCGCGGACAGAGCGGAAAGACAATGTCGACTGAATGTTAGTCTTCTAACCAGCTTTAGGCGATGTATTCTATTCGAGGATCGATACTGCTGACCTCGATAATACGCTGGTCATTGGAGATTTTGTGTGACGTTTTATGAAAACACTTTCAACTGTTGCACTGAAGTGCATTGAACTGACTGCTTATTACTAGACTGTATATTTTATGCATTTTTGACAAGAATAGAATTCTAAAAAGGAAAACAGTAGAAAGATAAAAGAGATTTGGGTCTTGATATGTAGGGTGGGGCATTTATCCTGGACACCTGGAATATCTCAAAAACTAAATTCCGGAGAAAAAAATGTTTCAAATAAAAATTTTAAGTCAAGGAGGGGCTGATACAGCAGTCGTATCCATTTTTAATTTTCATCATGTTTTCAAGGTCATTTCAAGGTCAAATTTATTTTTTCAAATGGAAACATATTTTTCATTACAGATTCTTAATCTTCGACTTCAAACAAATAACTTTTATTTGAAATGTTTTTTTCTCTGCCGATTATTGTGTATAATATTGAATTTTCAAAGAAAATTCACAATGTCGTTTTAACGGAGAAAGTCGTTTTATTTATGATAAATGAAATTAATACCCAATTAAAATAGTATCAAATAAACATGTAATCTAAATGAATAATTAAATAATAGCTAAATATTAAAATAGGCAAAACAATTAGATATAACTTAGCAAAGAAATACAACGCCGAGCGTACACAATCTGTTCATTATGCGTAGGGATACACCAGTTTTTTACTGTCTTTTCTTTGGAATAAGATTACACATTCTCCCGCATGCAATGCAAATAACATTAGAATGTTACTGAATACTTGTTAAATTGATTTTATTGTAATTAAGTTGCAATTCTCCTGCATTATTATTAATAAAAAAATTTGCCTTTCCGTTTAATTGAGATTATTATTCCCTAATAAAGTAAGTATTATACAAAATAATCGGAGAAGAAAAAAACGTTTCAAATAAAAGTTATTTGTTTCAAGTCGTAGATTAAGAATCTGTAATGAAAAAAATGTTTCCATTTGAAAAATAAAGTTGACCTTGAAATGACCTTGAAGGCAGGACGAAAATTACAAATGGATATGGCTGCTGCATCAGCCCTTCTATGACAAACTTATTATTTGAAACATTTTTTTCTTCGAAATTTAGTTTTCGAGATATTCCACGTGGACAGAATAAATGCCCCACCCTGTTTCGTCATCAACCTATTAACCTTTCGCAGTCGGGTGGTTACTTTGAGCCATCATTAGAAATTGCAATAAACTATTCAAAATATTGTTCAAATTATTAAATTTGTTTGTATCTAATAAATTATTGAATATTTAAATATTGTGCGAGTTAATTGCATCAGTTTCATATGCATACATTTAAAAATCATAAAATCGAATTGAAATATTGTATGTCCGATTAAATGTTTCGTTTTAAATCTGAAATAGTTCCGACTGCAAAGAGTTAAAATTATTGATCGAAGAAACCAATTTTTATTTGGTTCCAGTGGCATGTAAATAATATAGAAAATTTTTATTTTATATAAAAATCCGCAATCTATTTATTACTCTTTTCAAATTGAGGAAGCTTGTTACTACTGAAATCTGTACGAAGAAGATGAATTGATCAGCAGAGATAATGGTTGAAATCTGTTATGATTGGTATTATGACGAGATTGACTCTATGAAATGTATTTGTGCAGTTGCGTAACTGAGCGAAACTGTCGGTGTTTAAACAAAGAATGATTGTGAAGTTGATTGTTTAATTTTCTTACCTGTAATAGTATGGGTAGAGATTAATATTAAACCTACCGACCATTAAAACGCACTAGTATGCATTTCCTTATGAAAATGACAAGATCGTATTTATCCAGAATTTTTTTACAACTTTTATTTCAGCATAAGCTCGAGGAAGGAAATTTCTATAATTATTACCTATGAACGCATTTTTCTAGTGTAAATAATTTTAAAATAAAAACTTTGAGACCGCTCTGTTTGATCGGCACTGGTAGGTTTAGTGTTAATTAATTATGGGTGGGGTTTACTTTGTTTAGAATAGAAATAAAGTACTAATTCTTAAAGTGATCAGTAGACTGCGGATGTTTATGCAATTTTCAATTTTTATAGGCAAATTTTAAGAAAATGGAAACAAGTAAACTGTTATTTTCAGTGATCGCGGTACCTTTGGAGATCTGAAATTAATAAGAATCGTATGTAATTCTGTCGAATTTTATATTCTAACATTTTTTGAAAATTTTCAAAAGCCATAAATGCATAAAGATCCGCAGTCTGGTGATCAGTATTCTAGAACAAACCTAAACAGGCAACAAACACAAAATTCGTTGTTTTAGATTGACTAATTAACGGTAGTCTTTGAGCTTCAGATAAATTTCCTCTTCGAGTACTTGGATCTTAAAAAATGCAGATGAGGCTGCGTTTCGACCTATTTTTTTTTTTGTGAATATTGAAGCAAAGGCGAATAACTATGTGTTCACATACATATTCGAATGATGCACAGAGCGCGCCTGGAACGCGCAACCCGTGCTACACGGCAGCACGCGGGGCGCGTCGTCAAGTATGAATTATGTTTCCGTAATGGCCGTAATGTATGGAACGAGTGGAATCAAGGGAGGAGAACCGCAGAATCATGAAAAATATAGAATGATAAGCTTATATTAACAGAAATATTTATAGAATTTAAATAGAAGAGAGAAATACAAACAAAAAGATTCTGTGACTGCGTTAGAAGCTACTTACTTGACAAAGACAATTGCAGGACCACGGCCATACGAGTGAGAGCGTCGACCAACGGTACAATATGCTTTTCCAAAAGCTTGATATCTGTTAATGGGCGTTAGTCGAGTGGTTAGTTAACACAACACAGCGTTACAATACATGTACGATTTTCGGATCGCTCTTTTGACGCTTCCCAACAAGCAATTCAATACACTCCGATATACTCAAGCAAATCGAAACGTTCTCCAAAAATTCATTAAAGGGAAATTCTCGTGTGAAGCAAGAAAATCGACTAATATTTCAACATTATTTTCTAGAAAACTATTAGCTATAGAATTTTAGTATTTTATAGACACAAAAATACATCTAAAAACTAAAAAAAAATGTTGTATTCATCTTTTTGTAACTATTACACCAAGTTGCATACAATTGTTGATATTCTCTTCGGCAGTGTAGCACTTGTATCAATGATTAGATCTTAAAAAGTAAAACAGTTTTTTTTAAAGGTAAATAGTTTGTGCTAGGGATTACACTAAAAATCTGATAAAAATCACAAAAATCAAACGTAGTTTCACGCTTTTAATACAAAAATTAATTTCTTTTTCAATCATAAAATTGGGTCCATACGAATTGAGAAAATATTATAAATGAAAAATGAAATCAAAATCTGTAGTACGACCCCTACATAAATGTATAAGGAGCAAAACAAACGTTGATTCAATATGATTTGTTAATTATAGTTATTGAGTTATCAGAGACAAACGCGTTTAAAGTTTTGTACTGATATTGCTACTCCAAACCATCGTTCTCCTACAATCGTCATAACTTCGTCATTTTAATGTATTTTAAATGAAACATACGATTTTAGAAAAATCGATTTTTTGCTCCAGGTACACAAGAATCCCCACTTAATGATGAAATTCATGAACTCTATAGATCTTGCCAGAAACACGAAGTTCTGAGATAAATAAAGATTCGAAACTTCCTTCGCGTCGAAGGTTGAATAAGAAATCTTTGACATGGAGATAAATGGCTTCGATTTTTGTTTCTATGGTGTAACAGGGCAACATCCACGGTCCAGTAATTACTATCTTGCTTATCCCGTTCATTCGTACGGACATTTTCCATCGAAGCGTCGAAGAAGCCATCGAGATGCTCGAGAGTTAATTGCCAGGTGGGCAACGTCGCGTTTCGTGGAGCGATCGAGGGTGAAGATGAAAAATAATAAAAAGCAAACCGGCAATCAAGGCTGTCGAGAGTTAATTGTTAAGTAGGTAATAGATAGCATGCGGAAATATCGTCGGCGCAATCGCGGAACGAGAGACGCGCCAGTTTCCGCGACGTATTCGAGCCATCTTCAGCAGATGGCAGCATTTGTTGGTCGAATCGACGCGACAACACGCGAAGAGATGGCTCGCGGCTCCGTTTGTAAAAGCGATGTAACTTTTTCCACGAGGTCGACGAACACCTCTCGATCGCGCGCTTTTACTTTTTTTTTTCTTTGCTCGATTTAGCAGAAGATCAACCCTGGAAAGACCAACCAATCTGTTTTCGTTCACGATCATTGATTTTTTACGCCTGGTTGCTCGTTGCTTAATATTCGCTTCTTGTTATTTACTGCAAATCACTCTTCAATCACAAAAATTGCAATCTTCTTGTAGATTTCTATTCTGGCAAAGTACATTTTAACCGTCATACACTCCTCAGAAATAATTACATGAAAAATCCTAAGATTATGTTTCACCCATTTTTGTTTTACATTTTAAATAAACATGAATTTTGTTTCATTTATATGATGTCACTTTTTAAAGTATACATCTCACAACACAGACAGGAAGAAATCAATCGTTTTATTGTATACAATATGCAAAAAATGTAAATTGACAAATTTTTAACTTGAGGAAAGTATGACGGTTAAAAAAAATAAGATAAGGGCTTCATTTCGTCGATTGAAAGATCTCTTGTGAATGTAGACTGTGGATTTGTATGCAAAGTAAAAATTGTCTGCGATAATTATAGGAGACAGTAGGTACATAGACGTTCATTTATTTTCTTTAATAAATTTAATAAGTCGAAAATAGTACCAATATTTTTGAATTCTTTAAATCTTGGTACTGTTTTGCATTTTACCTACACTTTTTTTGTCAGAAATACATAAAATTCATGGTCTACTTAGAACGGAAACAAAATGGAAAAATCATCATTATTGGATGTTACGCATTTATGACAAACACGGATAAATGATACATAGAATAATAATAATATCAAAAGAATTTTACTAGAATCTTCTTTCTATTAAAATTATTAAAAGAAGCAATGCGTTTATATTTTGTTTTTGTTTCTTGTAGTGAATTTAGACAATTTTTATTTTGCATGCAGATCAACAGTATTTTCTTGTATTTCGCGTATTCCATTGCTAATTTTGTGATTTGTTACTAATATTGGAGATATCTGTACCTTCGATAATGTTTTAAAAATATCTTGAGGTTGCAAATAATATTTGTAGCATTTTGGAACGAGTGTTAGTCTTTCTGGGGTTTATATTTGAATAGAAGATAGTAAGTATAGTGTCGAATTAGGCGTACTTTTTAACTTACATGCTGGATGATCGTACAATCGATCGATCGGGACGTCATCCACCTTGCCGATCAAGCCCTCCACGATCTTTTCAATGAAGTCTCGGACGGTTTCCATCGTGTTCGCCTCTTCTTTCGGACGGGCCGCAGCCAGGCCCGAACTGGCAGCTGCATTTTCCACTCCTGCAAAAATATTTTTGCGTGTACAGGGTGACCCATGAAACTGGTATCGCATGATCGTCGTTCAAAACTCGCAGCATTCTTCCAATTTGTCTGCTTATACTCTATTGTCTATCCATTATACAGTATTTCATCGATAATCGTCGCTACCACGGGTCCGGCCGGCGACAATTAACGTTCAGATAATACTATTCTTTAACTTGTGCATTACTCAAGTAAATACCATCGGAATTATATTTTATTTGGTATCATTTTCATTAGAAAAATGCCACGAATATGTTGGTGAAAGTTCCATAAAAAAATAATAAAAAGTAAAGAAGTTTTGTCATTGGATTTGTAGTGGTCTCACCGATATACTCGATCCGTATTATGTTACACTTCTCGGCGACCGAGACCTGTCGAGCTTCACGGTCCCTGACGGGGTATACCCCGCAGAAGGAGGGATTGTTTTGCGACAATTATCGTTTAGAATTTCACGACAATTAACGATGAAATACTGTACTTGTTAGCACCCGAAGACGAAACGATCGACGTTCTTTACTAATTGTAAGCGGTGTCCGTAGGGGACTCCATGGTTTTTTTCGTGTTACTTTAGATTGTATATTATCTTTTGTTATTATAAACTATGTTTATAATATGTCGTATATTTTACGGAAACATGAACTACGAAAATCTTGCAAACATACACAAATATTTCTAATCTATTCTCTAAAATCATTTTACCAGATTTCTTCTAGAATCTGCTTTTATTTATCGGAATTGATAATAAGTAGACTGCGGATTTTTATGCAAAATAAAAATTATCTGCCATACCAAGAATTATCATACTTTCTTTAACCATTTGAACAAGATGAAAATGATATATTTGTAATTTCAAACTGTTGTAGTTCTTTTACTGTTTTCATCTTCATCTTCTTATTTTTATCATATCTCAATAAAATCCGCAGTCTATAAATAAGACACAAAGAAAAATTCTAATCAATGCATATTTAATAATTACAAATTGCCACGAAAAAGAATATTTATCGGGCTTTCTAAGAAATTGTCTACGTTTCTGTCGTAGCAAACAAGTTACAAATAAAACGATTTTGTCGTAACGCCTCTCCACGTGTAATCGGACATCAACATATTCGTGGAAACGGAGACCCTTACGCATACAAATGTAAACACCAGTGTTGGTAGTCTGTGTCATCAGTAGACTGTGGATCTTTATGCAAATTCTAAATTTCATGTCTTACTTTATAAAAACCAAGATGAGGAACAAGTTCAATTTGTCAACTAAAATATTCGTTACGATAAGCGTAGAGTACAGATGTCATTAATGTTTTTTACTATACATGTTTCGTTGTATTTTAAACACGTGTAGTTTCTATAAATGCACAAAAAGTCTTAGTCTAATTATCAGCTAGAGCTATTATGAGAGCTGCAGACAACTTTTCGAACATGATCGATCATTACAGATTGATCATTGATCAGAGCATTTGATGCAATAAAATGCATTAAGAAACATGTTATTTTCTTCAAGCGTAGTAGTTGGTTATTCGGTCTGTGTGACCTTGTATGACCTTGGACGACCTCGTACCGTGGTTAATGAACTCGTCATACAGGACACTATCAGACTATAGGGCCAGAAATACAGGGTTCCGTTTAGAAAATTAAATAAACCTTGAAATTAACTAGGTCCGAGCACTATATAGAATAAAAAATTATTTGTATGTCCATCGATTTCGGAAAAAAACTCAATCGGTCACTTATAAGAATCACCGTGTATACGTGAAATAGGGACCCTATCCTAAAGGTCTTAATCCGGCACTGATTGTGCATATGTTAAGTATTAAATTTTCTGTGCCGGTTTATACATTCGCTCGACCAACAAACTAGACACAGTTATTTCTTGGTAGTTCTTTAATTAATATTCGTCATATCTACAAGTGTGATCGGAATCCTCTTTGAATTATTAGAGAAAAAGACTGTTTTGCAATCAAATGAAAAATTAACGCAAACACGTTACATTGACGACAATTTTCTGGCTTTCATCTACGCTTCAGCGACAGAACACTTAATGATAGGTCATTACGGAATCTAGGCGCAAGATGTAACATAAATAATACTGGCCTAGCATCATTTGCATAATCTCCGATTCTATTACATTCTTTCGAACATTGATGACATCATACTTATAACTCGTTCTCGAAATTTCAAGGACGTAGGAATTCTAGTAACCGACGAAGGCAAGCTTACTTGCGAGAGGCTTACAATTTTCTTTCCCGTTCGTTGAAACATTTTACACAAGGAATGTATAAACTATGAGCGAACTTTCTACGGGCAGTCGATGGGAAAAGGATTATAACAAGTTCCGAAGGCGATCCGATGCACAGCGTAAAACAGCTGTTCATACGTTGTCATTTTGAAGTAGGTCATCGGATAGGGGGGCCTGGTCGGACATTAACATAACTTCCACCTTATCAGAGCGGCACATAAATATTGCCCAGTGCTCGGAGACACTCGGGGATAAGATGCACGGTGGCCATTCTACGCGTGGCATTAAATAGACCAGAACAAGAAACGGCCTCGGAAGGATCCATTAAAACGAACCGATCGATGGGACACGAGAACTGCAATCTACGGGAACGTTTCGAATTCCTCGTTATTTCTACCACCAATTAATTCTCCGTCACGCGCACGGTGTTCGATTAACAGCTGCTTCTCTCACGGAATGAAGAAAACCACGAAAAAAAAAGAAAAAACACAAAATAAAAAAAAACTTACTCATTCATGCGGCAAAAAACTTTCTCTCGTCAGGCACGACGTTTGTTCCTGTTCGAACCGCATCGCCGTCTACATCGGTTTCGAAAAACTGTTTCGATTCGGGCACGAGCGCGGCAAACTCGAGCTCGAGTGCGTTCCGAGGGGCCCCGTCACGCAGTTTCGCGTCCCGCGATGCACCGCGATCGCGAATCCCTGTCCAACTGACACGGCCGAGCGCTTTCTAAACGAAAGTATCGACAACCATTAAAGATCTACCGGCGTATTCCTTTTTTCCATCGTGTTTGTAACCGCATTCTCTTAGCGGGTACCGCAAGACCGGTATACATTTATCAGTTATCACGGAGGCGCGGGCACACGTTCATCCTCGCTCGAGGATATTCTGCACGGTCTACCAGACCGTCGCCAGTCCCCAGTCCTCTCTCTTCCTCTCTTTCTCTCTTTCTCCCTGACAGGGTCCGGAGGATCGTGAAAAGCTGTAGTTCAAGGCCTCAACCTTCTGACAGCGTCTGTGTACTTATATCCAGGTCGCAGTAGATCGTTTCTGCTAAATAAGTATCCTGCGCGATCTGGTGCGATTTAATTGGTTTCTAGGTGACCAAGTTTCTTGCGGTGATTTTTACACAACCACGGGGTCGTTAAAATTTTATTTTTCCAACGGTGGTCAAATTCAGTTGATTAGCAACGATTATATTATCTTCCAAGATGCTGTTCGAATGGTCCCCAGGTCACTAAGATTGTCCTCCATGAATTTTATTTGATCTCTGGATGGTCGAAAGTCCGCTTTTAAATTTTTATCGACACTGCTTTAGTCTAAATCGTTTCATTCAATTATTCTAAGAAATCTAATTGAAACGGAAGCTATACGACTAGATTGTGGATTTTATGCATTTCTTATGAGAATGATCAGATGCAATTTTAAATATTAAAAGGATTCAAAGATTTTTGAAATGTCCATGTACTATTTTCGTCTTGTTGAAATTGATAAAACAAGAATGATAAGTTTATTTGTAACTTTTATTTTGCATAAAAATCCACAGTCACCTAATGTTTGCACCTCAAATATCTTTGTTGTTTCTAAAGATATGTAAAATATGGTAAGGGCAAAGTTGAATGATACAATGGGGCTGACACGATCCCAAAAAAAATTTTGTTTTTATGTCATTTTTTTATAGATATTAAGGTCACTTTGACTTTTTTAAATGGAACCACCCTTTTATGAACACCTACAATGATAATCCTTTTCATTACGAATTCAATGACTATAATTACTCAAGGTCATTCAAGGTCGCAGACAGAGATAACGTATAAGATTTAACATCGATACATGCCTGTAAACGGGCTTTGAAGGAATGTTGAACTCTGTCCGTGACCTTGAATGACCTTGAGTAATTATATTCACTGAATTCGTAATGAAAGGGACTATCATTGTAGGTGTTTAAAAAAGGTTCCATTTAAAAAAGTCAAGGTGACCTTGATATCTCTAAAAAAGTGACATGAAAACAAAATTTTTTTTTGGCATGTTGTCCTTACCATATTTTACGTATCTTTAGAAACAACAAAGATATTTGGGGTGCAAACGTTAGATGACTCGCCCCGTATATGATTATGGTGTCCTCTAATGTTTACTTTGGTTGTTAATAATCTCAAACTTCATCAATTGTAAGAGTAGACGATGTAACAATACTACTACGACTACTACAGTAGACTAAGTACTAGCTGAGCGATTAGAATCGATTTCTTGATTTTTATTGTATTTCTCTTGGAAGCTCGTGCAATCTATCAGAAAACATTTTGATCTTGACACTCCACCGATTCAGATAGCGATCGAGGAGATTGTAGCTGAAGATTTGAACATTCTGAACTAATCTATGTTTGTCGCCCATTATTCTTTATTTCTGTTTTGCCATTTTTAAAAGGCTTCGAGTGGTCATGATCGATCAGCCTCTCTGAATCCTCTGACAAGTTTCTTTCCTTCCAGATATTTAAGAATTTTCTTTTGAAGTCTTAAGGGGCCCCTGGACGATCAATAATATTGTCAATAGGCCCATCAATAATATTGACGAGGCGCATTGAAAGTGCATATTGACCGTTTAGAAAGGGTTCAAACGCAGTGTCAATATATTGAAGCATATTGATAGAAATTTTGATTGAAGCGCATTGGCGGGAGCCATATTGATGCGCGCAATGACGCTTAGGAATTTTAGTTGTCAATATTTCGTCAGCCTCGACTTGGACGTCATCTACGTCGTACTGGTCGTACAGGCAAAATGGCTGGCAGTGTTAGTGTCGCCAGATCGCTGAAATCGAGGGGAATACAATTTACCATCTCTCTGATGACCAAAGTAGTATGTAACACGTTGCGCGGCACGTCACGTGACCAGTCTACGGTCTTAGTGGGACACGTTAGAGTGTGCGCAGGAGTGCAATGGGCTAGTGGAAGGGGACAAAGAGGAGACGCAAATCAACCCAGTTTTGGGTTGATCTGGCGACACTGGTTAGAGTACACAACTGTCTTTTAAAACAACAATGCGTAGTCGTCGTATTGATAGCTAGATTGACGAAATTATTGAAGCTTCAATATTATTGGTCAACCAACATTGACAATATTATTGATCGTCTAGAGGCCCCTTTAGACCTATCTCTTACAAGAAGAGGACGCGGTCGTGGAGTCTCAGATTTTCTCGAAACTTTGAATATTGGTAGATTTCGTTCTCCTGTCTATGAAAATGTAGCATTATAGATGTCGATACTCAACAACTTTTAAGATACGTTAAGATTGATTAAGTTAGTGTTTCCTTCATATTATGTTCCTTTTCAATAAAATTTTAATATTTTGTTTCCTATAGATATTATTGTAAGACCTCATCAGCTACAACCGCGAGGGTACCGGGTTCGATTCCCGGCGCGGAATTCCTCATTTTTCCTAAGATCCTACATTTGGGGGCTCGTCCGGGATGGGGGGAACACCGATGCCCGCATGGTGACAGACGACGTGTGTGATTCGAGACGTAAATTGTAAATCTCAGACGGAGATTGAGACGTAAATAGTTTAATTGATTGTATTTGCTGTGATTTGTTGTGTTAAATTATATATATTTTCATATTTATCGTCTTTGATCCTACGTTTTTGGGTATGTGTAAGAGCTGATCATCTACAACCGCCGGGGTCCCGGGTTCGATTCCCGGCGCGGAATTCCTCATTTTTCCTAAGATCCTACATTATGAGTGTATTTTTCATGTGCCAAATACAACTAATTAAAATAGATAAACTGAACAGAAAGAAAGAAAAAAATGGAAAAAAAGGAAAAAGGGATTTGAACTTTGGCCTTAAGGGTAATGATTCTAGTACGTTACCATCACGCCGTTCGGCACTTGACAAAAACTTCATCCAAAACTGTACTTAACGGCTTAACGAGTATAATGAAATTTAAATTGAAAATATTTAAAAAATGATTGAGTATCGACGCCTATAATGCTATATTTTCATAAACTTGAGAACGAAATCTACCAGTATGCAAAGTTTCGACAAAATCTAAGACTCGATGACCGCGTCTTTTCCTTGTTAGGAGTCTGTATTCCCCGTAGAGAATTCTATGATCAGCCTATCAATCCGGAGTTATTGAGGAAAAAGAACACTGTAATCCAAGATTCGTCCCGAGGCTCCACATCCAGCTCGGAATTGTTTCTTCCAGCGAGCTCGTGGAATCTGGCGCAGCTTACACGGATTCCAGTTGAACAAGATCGATTATCGGATTTCAAACTTGGCTCGAGTCCGCCTCAATCTTATGGAACGTTCAACTTCTGTTCCTCTCGTTGTTGTACGATCAATATTATCCTCGGTTCTTCAAATGTGTTTTCGGTTCTTCTATCCCCTTACCGAGTTTGTGAAAACTATTCAGTGGATCTCACATTCTCGTCGTCTCACTGGTTTCACCAAAGTAAGAATCTCTTTTTATGGCCTGCAGCTAGAGTCTCCGGTAGACCAGATCCTAGAACAAGATTACTCTCTGTCTTCCAGATTTGGTCTCGAATTTGCTTTCTGTGATTTCCAAACAGAGGAATTCCTCGGATTCTTACATTCCACTTTATGAATACTTCGGATCACGGGCCTCTTTGTGCAGTGCCTGCCATTCTTCTCGCAATTTTTACCCTTCCCAGGAACCGTGCAGCGATGTCTAAATATAGATCATAAGATACAGATTCCCACTAACGTTATTACCGTCCCGAATTATCGACGAGATCCTCTGTTCTTGATATACCTGCTTGGCCGTTCATTTTTTTTTTTGCGTAGATCTCGAGATTCTCAGAGTCGCACGATCATTGTGACTCGTTCAATCTCAGAAATCCACTTTCCGTTCACAGAGTTACTCCGAGCCGTGGCGACCGACACCGAGCGTTTTTTTACCGATGCTCGTTTTCAGTCTTGATTAGGTATCGCAACTTTCGCGCGTTTCCCACAGGCCGGCGACGTCCTTGCAGGTTATTTTCGCACTGCGCCGGTTGTTGCATAAAATCGCCAATTATTCGACAGAAAATATCGCGACGTTGCGTACAATCCTGGCGTACACTCTCGTCTGTAAGTGTTTTTCGGTAATTCGACCTTACTGATCGGTAGACAGCGGATTTTATGCACTTATGACAAAATGGGTTGGTGTAAGTTAACCCTTAGCGGACAGGGAATTATTTTTAGAATATTTTTTGATGGGTCGAATAAATTTTCTTTGTGGAACAAAATTGTTTGCTGAGGAGTTTGATGTATGAATTAAATGAAGGGAAACGTGTTGGGTTCAGTAAATATTTGTTTCATATTTTTTGGGAGTATTAATTGCTTTAAAAATTATTCACAGTCGCAGAACGGTAAAATTGTTTGGGCGAATGTCAGCAGACACGCGTTCGCAAAGGGTTAACTCTTCGACAGCGGAACTTGGACCTAGTTGACTCGGAATATCAAAATCGGACTGTTACATTAGAAAAAAAGGAAGACTAACAAAGTGTCTACATGAAATATTATCAAATAAATATGTTTCCAAAAATTGATAGATAAAGCAATCATCAATTGGGTTAAAAAAGTGAAAATATAAGGAGAATTTCAAAATACTGTTATATTATTTTCAACCTTTTAACAAGTTGGCTGCCACGTCACCCATATATGGTGACAGAATTATTTATTCAGATTTAAAATAAATTTTTACGTTAATGTATTCAATGTACCGATTAATATTCAGAAAATACAAGAAGGTTGAAGCACTTCTCAGTGTGACACATTTAACATTTACAATGTTTATTTCCTCAAATAAATCACTTCAATTTCATTGAATTTTTGAGGTTGCTGGATTGGCACTCAACGTGTTAAATATATTAAGAAAGAAAATGAATTTCTGTATCACTTGAAAATTTAATTATACACTTTGTATTTTTGTATAATTTGTATACACTTTGTATACACTCTGAAAATTTCACCAAAATCGGTAAACGTTTCAATGAGCTACAGCTGTTTAAAGATTGTAAAAATTGCAGCTTTTTACAATTTTTCGGCACTAAAACTGTAATAAATCGAAGGATTCTTACATCCTTCGGTGCCTGTCGCTGTTTCCCATCCGATTTTGACGAAATCTTCAGAATGTGTATATAATTGACACAGGTCTACAATACATATTTTTTAAATTTTCAATCTAGACCCACATAAAAAAGTTGTAAAAAACGACTTTTAGTATTCTTTTTGCAATTCCGACCAATTACAATTTTCTAAAAATTTCTTTGTTGCATCATGCAGTAAACTAATTGTTCTAACTTCTCAAAAAGAATCCAATTCATATGGTCCACTATTAAAAAAGTTATCGCCTTTTTAAAAGTGTCCCAATATTAATGTGACCGACTGTATGTATCCAATCACAATAAGGCTAATCACAATAAATATAGAAAAGAATAAGACACGACAATCGTTCGTGGAACAGTGCACAAATTAAAGTGTACGCCACAATTCCGCATATCGAAACGTCACGGTGCTCATGAACGACGGTGTACCTTTAACCGAACTAAACCAGGAACAACCGTTAAAAATAAAAATAAAAAAGATCTGAATGGCTGGTCGGTTCACAATAACGTGTTCTTTTTCGTTCGGCGAGTATCGAACCGCTGTTTTCGCGCGGCTCAATTATTAACGCGATTCCGCCTGCGGAAACCTTGACCGTCACCTTGCACCACTCGCGTTCGTTCGATCAGTTGGATCGATAGGTCATTGCGGAACGATCGCTCGGTCGCTCGTGGATACACGCGATGTCCAACGATCGAAGAAAATGACAGTGGACCGGTAGCCGCTCGGAGATTCCGTGTTCGCGAGTAACGATGCGGATAGACGGCGCGGATGCCCGGTGAAAGACAGAAAAGAAGGATTACGGGAGTGCGCGATGTTACTCCCATGAGTACTGGAGCAGAACTGAGGTTCGCCACCTCGGGCCCGGGAGACAATGAGACCGATCGCGCGCGAGTTCCGCTTCCAAGGGGACCGAAAACCGAGCGGAATCCGGCCCCAGGCTGTTCCCCTAATCGATCCTGCCGCGCCAAGATCATGGACCCTCCTCTTCGTCCTAACGACGCGCTCGGTCTTAAGGGGTAATGCCACAGTGACGGGCTTAAAAACACCGATAACTTGTGCAATTTTGTTCAGTATAAAAGAAATATTTAATATAAAATCAAATCCAAGCACTGTTTACAACCTGTCTTAGAGTTTTTAAAAAAATTTTTGTTGTATTTTTTCGATCTAAAATGGTGGCGCTACCGCTTGCGGAACTTAATACGGTTTCTGTTTTAGGTGCTCCGGAGCCTGACATCTAGCTAACATTTTTTAAACTGGAATAAAAAATAATTTTGTTCGAACCTACATTCAAACGCCTAGAGAAGTTCGTAGTGTTTTTTTTCATATATAAGAAACTTTTTATTTTATGAACGGATTTTCACGACATTTTTCAGCAAAAAATGGATCCGTGACTTCAGATGCGTGCCATTTCTGGAGAAATCAGTTTAACAAGCCCTCGCGTACTTTTTTAGGCATTTTAATGTAAATTCGAAGGAAATTCTTTTCTTGACAAGTTTCTTCAAATTTCTTTAAAAACAGACAAGTTCACGCTCTTAATACAGAAATTGACTTTTTTCACTTGAAAGATTGAGTTTATATGAATTGAGTAAATATTATAAATGAGAAATGAAGTTATAACCTGTACTACATAGAATCTCTAGAGAAACGTGTACGGAGTAAAATAAGAGTTGGTTGAACACGATTAGTCAATTAATTATCGATTTATCCTGCACGCTATTTTAAAAAATATAATTTCGAGAAAAGCGAGTCTCAAGTTTTGTACCGTCACACCAACTCCGAACCGTCGTTCTACAATCGTCATAACTTTGTCATTCTAATGAATTTGATTATAAAATTTTCGGAAAGCATTTTTAAGGTTCTATACTTTAGAAAAGTACTGTACACAAAAAATCGATTTTTGGACCAGTTACACGAGAGTCCCCCCTTAACACTAAATCTACCAGCGCGGGTCAAATGACCGCTTTCAGATTTTTAATTTTACAATAATTGAAGTTATAAAGATGCTTCCACTGGAAATTGTTATGCACACTTTTTTATTCAAATATACATTATTATGAAAATGGCACAGAATCGAAATAAATTCAATTGTGTCATTCTTATAAGGGAGCACATAATAATCACGTTTAACACTAAACCTAACAACCATTAAAAATGTCTAGTACGTGCTGCCTTATAAATTTGGCACGAGCGAATTTATTTAGATTTCCTGCGATTTTTAATATAATTTATACTCGAATGGAAAAGTGTGGATGATCATTTCCAGCGAAAGAATCTTTGTAACTTCAACAATTTCAAAATAAAAAGATCGGAAACCGGTCATTTGACCGGCGGTGGTAGGTTTAGTGTTAAGTTTCACTATACTTGAAATTCTCTGAATATCGGACGGCAAACTGAGAGCATAAAATGGATTACCCGCGAGTGCACATATTTCACAGTATCCCGACCGAACGGATGGCACAACGAACAAGGTTGCAGACCCAATTAGTTCGCAAGTAGCATGTCCCGCTGTACGCCTCGAGAAAAAATCACTTACACTCTGTAGGTTTGGCTTGAATCTCGGAGGATCTGGTTTTCAGAAACGCTGCCGGCTGGAATGCGAGCCGTTTCGCGGCCCCCGCTCGTTTCCTAGAAGAAATAACGAGCACGCATTTTTCGGCTCGCGAAAAACGAAGAGCAGAGACAAAAGTGTTCGGCACGACGCTGTCTGACCATGTTTGGCCAAAGTTCTGATCCTTGGAATAGGCCGTGGTTAGCGAACTCAGAAACCTGATGCGCACCAGGCCGCAAAGAACTTCTTTTCGATTTTACCCAGTTGGTCTTTCTGGATCATCCGGGGACTAGATCCTAATTGCTTCCTTGATATTTGGATACTTTTCATCTTCTTCGTTCTTGAACTTCAAGACGTAAATATTCCTCTGCGGTAAATAATACGCTAGTGATTTTTCTCTACTGACTTGCTATTTTCTGTTTTTCGCTATTTATTTCGGACAGAATGACTTTCTGATTTGTTGTCACTGAAACGTTAATTATTGTACAATATCAGGTGTTTGTGTCTACATAAGACATAGTGTTCCTCACTTGTTATCTGTTTTGCTTCGTTTTAAGAACGTGCACTTTTGTGCTTCATTATTTCGGTAATCATACAGTAAAGGGGACACCTCACCGATTTCCATGACCTTGAAATATGTTATCCAGGTCATTATTCTGAACAACTTTTTCCTATACATGTCACCGCCGCTCGGCCTTCGTTTCCTAGATATTCATAAAAATCTACGAACACGCGGGCCCCGCCCATTTTAAAGTCTGCCTGCCACTGCACCCCCACTCCCAAACCTAACTCAGACCTAATCAAACTGCGTTTAAATTGGCGGGGTTCGCTGCAGCGAACCTAAGAGTTTTTTTTAAAGATATCTCGGAAACTAAGCTCGAACAGTGGTAACATGTATAGAAAAAAATTGCTCAGAATCATGCTCTAGATACTATATCTAAAGCTCATCAAAATCGGTAAAGAATATCTAGATTGTTATCGCACGGAGGGTTAGGTTTGTACAGTCTTGAAACTAATTTTGGTTGGGTATAGGTTAGGTCTCGGTTAAATTTCTTGGGCCGGTGGTGAAAAAGGACGGGTAGAGCCCCTCCCATGCCCAGAAGAACGAATTCAGTCATTGGGAAAAGGCGGAGTTTGCTATAGTCATCCTAATAGTTTTTTGCGAATATCTAAAAAAAACTATGGCCGAGCGGCAGTAATATGTCTAGAGAAAAGTTGTTCAGAATGATAACCTGGCGACATGTTTCAAGGTCATTGAAATCGGTGAGGTGTACCCTCTTCTCTATAATTACCATTATTTTTCAGCTAACATTATTTTTGTGCTTTTGTGCTTCCATAATACATTGCCTACTCGATGGTTTACTGTTCAGTGTTTATACACAACGTTCTGAATATTCTCATCCTCCACTGAGCTCGAGGCATTAAGTAAATCAGGCCTGAGCACGGTTAGGGCTCCACAAACGCTTGCTTCCCCCACCAACCTCTTTTTCGTACAGCGCTCATGTTCGTCGCGTTCACTGACATCTCGCGTCTTCGTTGCCCCACCGTATGGCGCTTGCTGGAAGCTAACAATTAGCGCTACGGTGGAGACGGTTTTGCCTCAATTGAGGCAAAATTGCACAACTCTGAAATAAATGGTAGAAGAAGAGTGGGGATGGGTCGTGGACATTTAACCGTGCAAATCTCAGAGACATTTAACCGCAGTTTACTGTAGTAAGTCAATCATGATGCTAACGTACAAAAATGTATGTATCTCAGAAACGGTTATCTTTTCGATCTATGTTTACCAAGGATTTTTGACTCACTACAGTGTGCCCTATATATCATATAAATATTGAATGATTTTTTTAACACCTTGTATAAATAGTCACACAATATTATTTGAAATGCTTGATTCGAATGTACTTTTTACAAACACATAAGGCTTCCTATCACTTAATAAATGTATCTTCGGTCGAGTATACATATAACATTCTACAGAATCATCCTCTTTGCACAGAAAAAAATTCTAGTACATTCTTTGAAGATTGCCAAACATGATGACAAATCTTGATCTCGCTGTGTTCATCAGTTAAAAAAAAATTCCCAAAGGTGACCTTCCGTTTAAATAGCTGAAGTAGACAGGATTCTTAAATTTTCGGTGGCTTGCGTTTTTATCGGATTCGAGTCGTAAAAAATTCTGCCGAACGGAATTATGTCGCGCGGATAGAGGGCTCGTGGATCGCAACCGATTGTGATGCTAGAATTTTTCGCCGAGCTTTAAGAAAAGTCGGTTTCCACGGAGACGAGGCCGGCGCGGTGTATCTTTGCTATCTGGCGTTAGAGCCGCTCGTTCCCGATCAAACGGTCTGATACGATTCACAGGAAAAGATCGTAGGTTGTGCAGCGAACAATGAGCATTACGGGGACTCCAGCGTGAGATATTTTGCGGGGCCGTTCTTATTGTTGCTCTTCCGTTACACGACTTTTCTGGCGAGGAAAAAGGACGGCCGTACTCCGGCCCCGGAGACGGCACAATGGGACCCGCGGATCCATGCAAAATGGAATCACCCTCAATTAACATTTCGTCCGCGACTTTCTCAGCCTGTCGTCCGGGTTAATCTTATTTTTCTCCGTTCTGTCTTCTCTGGCAGCGCGTGTCACAGATTCTCGCGCGCTTGTGTAACGTTTAGGCCTCGTTTAAGATATTTTGTCGGAACGGAGAAACTGCAGTCACCTAATTTACCGTCGCACAAAAACAGATCATCTTTTACGTTGCCACTCAGCAACAACTCTGGAGTGTTCCTGGGTACTTATTTCAAAGATAACGAGTGTTGTTATAAGAAATAAATTACCGTCAACCATGTCCGGACGCATTCCTTACGAGTCAGAAATTTCAGTCGAAGTACGTCTTCTAATCGAGGTAATGTACAGGGTGTATGAAAATTATATGTGAAGACTACCATGGCGGGATTCTATTCCAGTGTCGCCAGAAACACCCAAAACTGGGTGAATTTTCTTCTCCTCCTTTTCCCCTTCCACTATTCCGTTCCACTACCATGAGAACACTCCAACGTCCCCCACTAAGACCGTAGACTGGTCACGTGACGTGCCGCGCAACGTGTTACATATTACTCTGGTCATCAGAGAGGTGGTAAACTGTATTCCCCTCGATTTAGCCGATCTGGCGACACTGTTCTATTCTCGCGATCGGTGGAGATCTGTTTAAAAAATGTGCAGCAAATTTGACCTTGGCCGTTCTTTCAAGGTCAAAATTTGTTTGAATTGCGTCGTATAGTATTCGTTGCGAGGAACAAAAGTCTCAAACAAACCATGGGTCTCAAGTTACCCATTCTCTTAAAAAACGAATTTACAGTTTCGTAAACTATTTTATTCCACACGTGTAGAAGGTGCCCCAAGATGATAGAAACGTGGAGGTGATTCTACATGAGAAAATGACTCGAAAATATAAAATAATTTTTTTTCGTTTGAAGACGACTGAATTTCGGAAATGGAAATTTGAATTTTCTTTGGGAAATTATGAAACGGAGTGTGAGGAAAGTGTAGATTCGAAGACTTAATGCAGGGATGGGAATTTCTGTCTAAATTGAGACTAAACCGTCCCCACTATAGCGCCCAGTGTCCCCCACCAGCATTCGCCGTTACCATAGATTAAGGAAGTGCTTCGCCCGTTGCGAACAGTGCGCAGGCCTCGCGCATGAAAGAGAGGTTGGTGGGAGAAGCAGGCGTTTGAGGGGCCCCTACCGTGCCCATCCCTGACTTAATCTTTCGATGGTCGATATTTATCAGTAGACTGCGTATCTTTGCGGAAAATAAATTTTTTTATTTCAATCTTCGGAAACGGAAATGAAATAAAAATGTGTATTTTTAACACATTGTTTACCAGAGACGCCGATTGGCGTCTTACGTTTTTCTAACGTTGTTGGCTGGAGATGCCAATTGATACATTTCATTTCTCAGGGGTTGGTAGCCTGAGATGTTAAGTGGCATTTTGTGTATCTTAAATTTTTCCAATTTTGAAAACGACAGATAATGCAATCGGCAATGTGGTAACAAATGTATTAAGTTCAAAATAGCGGGATGATATAATGTAAAAATAGAAATTTTCTTTACAAATTATTTTCTTACTATAATAATTTTAATAAGTTGGTAGTAATGTATCGATATTCAATTCCTTTCATTTTTATCCTGATTGAAACGGCACTCATTCTTGTCATTAAATGCATAAGATCTACAATCTAATAATATTAGTAAATTACGTTATTTATAAACGAGTCGAATGTGTAGACAGTATACGTAGAAATTCTAATGTATTAATTTTCTCGTTGCTAACAAGCTAACGGTGTCGTCAACGAACATTCTTATGTTCATTGAAATTCAATGAATTCTTAGCTTTATCTTATTCAATCATTGACTAAGAATCAAACAATGGGAAGCCCGATATTGATGTAGCAAAACACAGAGATTCAGTTCTGAAAAATCAATTTTTCAGATCGCTTATCTATCGTATACTCCGTTGTATCATACATTTAACGATAAGACGATAAGACACAATAGCGGAATAACCTCGATGAGGTTTAATCAGACTTAAACTTAATTACAAGAATTTTCTAATATATTTATCCTGAAGTGTTAGAGTTCGGAAGCAGAACAGTTTGATGAATTTCGCACTTGTTGCACTCGTTCATTTATAATTAAGGCAAGCCATTAGTGTGTATAAATATTTATTTACCATTAGCAATTATGCCTACGTTTTATCAAATGTAGATTCAATTAAGTAACGGCTCATTGATCATTTGATTAATTGATCTGGAATAAGATCTTTCCATTAGACTGCAGGTTGTACGCATTTTCGACAAAGGTGAAATCACAGTGACAGACAATAGCAGAATTTAAAAACACCGTTGCACTATTCTCGATTTTTCGAAATTTTTCACATTTTGAATGAAATTATCAACACCGGTCACCGGTGACCTGCGCTATTAATACTACCGAAATTAAATCTGCTAATTATTAATTAACTGCCGAAAAATATATCTGACTAGTATTCAGTGGAACTCTGTTTATATGAACTATATTTGAACAGTTCCTGGTTAACTGAAAATGTAGCTGGACGATAATCCTTTTATGTGAACGTGAACTGCTGTAAAAATGAAGAATAGTCACAAAAAATCATAGTCAGCAGTGGGAGACCGGTGCAGTGTCGTCAGATCCACAGAAAACAGGGAGGATTTTCTTCTCCTCCTTTTCCCCTTCCACTATCACATTCCACTACCTGAGCACACTGCAACGTCCCCCACTAAGACCGTAGACTGGTCACGTGACGTGCCGCGCAATGTGTTAAGGGGCCTCTCGACGATCAATAATATTGTCAATACGCCCATCAATAATATTGACGAGGCGCATTGAAACGGCATGTTAGTCGTTAAGAAAGGGTTCAAACGCAGTTTCAATATATTGAAGCACATTGATATTGATGCGCGCATGGACGTTTGGGAGGTTTAGTTGTCAATATTTCGTCAGTCTCGATTCGGACGTCGTACTGGTCGTACAGGCAAAATGGCTGGCAGAGTACGCAACTGCTTTTCAAAACAACAGTGCGTAGTCGCCGTATTGATAGCTAGATTGACGAGATTATTGAAGCATATTGACGGGAGCTTCAATATTATTGGTCAATCTACACTGACAATACTATTGATCGTCTAGGTGCCCCTTTACGTATTACTCTGGTCACCAGAGAGGTAAACTGTATCTGTGGTAAACTGTATTCCCCTCGATTTAACCGATCTGGCAACACTGGACCGGTGGACTCCTATTATATGAACTATCCAAGTATGGGAACCCACTTTTATCTCAACAGGCTCATACAGGTGGAATTCTATTGTTCATTGCTTTGTAATAATAAAAAAACTTCATATAATTCTTATTACAATATGAAAATTTCTGACGAAAGAATTTTTATAATTTCAATAATTCTGAAAGAAAAACTTACTTAGAAATCAGTCAATTTGACTGGTCTAGTAATTCTAGTACTAAATTGGTTAACAATGATCGTCATAAAGTGATCATCATAAAATGAACATTATAAAATGAACATCACCACTGAACATCAATATATTAGTAAAAAAATGAGCTAACAAACATTTGTATGTACTCTTTTAGATAATGACTGTATTTATCTTCGTTCGCCGACGCAAATTGTGGAGCATCTACGTAATTAGTTTAGTAATTGATAAATGTTTACAAACCCGTTCAGATAACTTTGTGAGCTTGTTTTAGTGTGAAGAGTGGATTTTGGGCGTCCAACAGCCACAGCGTGGAAACTCGTTCGAATGTTTCGCGCAGAGCGACGCAATTAATTCCGTTTCGTCGAATGCACGGAGTGCATCGATCCGTCGATCATTCACCGCGCCCACAGACTCCCACCTGCAAATCAATTCGCTCGAAAGGACAAACAATTGTCCGAGTGCCGTTCTCTGTTCACGTCCCATGGTGCCAGCGACCCAGGACAATGTTTTCCCCGTCGTTTCTTACAGGGGACCGCATTAGAGAGGAACTCGTAGGAATGTTCCAGCCTGGACAGCCATCGACGTTGCATTATTTATAAGGGATCGCAGATCGTCGTCGTAGCGATTGATTTCCACGACGCGATGGATATTTTCATCCTCTCGAGCTTCGTACCTTGTCCGTTCTTCGATTTCACGAACATTTCCACTAGGAAAAGGATTTCAGATTGCGGGACATCGAATGAAATCAAACGATAATCACATCGAAGATTTATAGAATGCTAGGCACAACAAACGTTTCGTCCCAAATAGCAAAGACATCTTACGTACAGGGTGTATAAAAATTATATGTCAAGACTACCATAGCGGGATTTTATGTCTCTCGATCGGTGGAGATCTATTAAAAAAATAGTCCACAAAATTGACCTTGATCCCCTTTTCAAGGTCAACAATTTTTTTTATTTCATCGTGTAGTACTCGTCGCAAGGAACAAATGTTTCAAAGAAACCATGGGTCTCAACTCAACCATTCTCATAAAAAACGACTTTAAAGTTTCGTCAACTATTTTAATCACATCGAAGATTTATAAAATGCTAGGCACAACAAACGTTCCGACCGAAATAGCAGACATCTTATGTACAGGGTGTATAAAAATTATATGTCAACACTACCATAGCGGGATTTTATGTATCTCGATCGGCGGAGATCTATTAAAAAAATAGTCCACAAAATTGACCTTGATCCCCTTTTCAAGGTCAACAATTTTTTTTATTTCATCGTGTAGTACTCGTCGCAAGGAACAAATGTTTCAAAGAAACCATGGGTCTCAACTCAACCATTCTCATAAAAAACGACTTTAAAGTTTCGTCAACTATTTTAATCACATCGAAGATTTATAAAATGCTAGGCACAACAAACGTTCCGCCCGAAATAGCAGACATCTTATGTACAGGGTGTATAAAAATTATATGTCAAGACTACCATAGCGGGATTTTATGTATCTCGATCGGCGGAGATCTATTAAAAAAATAGTCCACAAAATTGACCTTGATCCCCTTTTCAAGGTCAACAATTTTTTTTATTTCATCGTGTAGTACTCGTCGCAAGGAACAAATGTTTCAAAGAAACCATGGGTCTCAACTCAACCATTCTCATAAAAAACGACTTTAAAGTTTCGTCAACTATTTTAATCACATCGAAGATTTATAAAATGCTAGGCACAACAAACGTTCCGCCCGAAATAGCAGACATCTTATGTACAGGGTGTATAAAAATTATATGTTAAGACTACCATAGCGGGATTTTATGTATCTCGATCGGCGGAGATCTATTAAAAAAATAGTCCACAAAATTGACCTTGATCCCCTTTTCAAGGTCAACAATTTTTTTTATATCATCTTGTAGTACTCGTCGCAAGGAACGAATGTCTCAAAGAAACCATGGGTATCAACTCAACCATTCTCATAAAAAACGACTTTAAAGTTTCGTCAACTATTTTAATCACATCGAAGATTTATAAAATGCTAGGCACAACAAACGTTTCGTCCCAAATATTAAAGACATCTTATGTACAGGGTGTATAAAAATTATATGTCAAGACTACCATAGCGGGATTTTATGTCTCTCGATCGGCGGAGATCTATTAAAAAAATAGTCCACAAAATTGACCTTGATCCCCTTTTCAAGGTCAACAATTTTTTTTATATCATCTTGTAGTACTCGTCGCAAGGAACGAATGTCTCAAAGAAACCATGGGTCTCAACTCAACCATTCTCATAAAAAACGACTTTAAATTTTCGTCAACTATTTTATTTCGCATGTCTACTGAGTGTCTCAAGATAGTGTCAACGTGGAGGGGGGTGATTCTACATGAGAAAAGAAGTCTAAAATGGAGAATAATTTTTTTTCATTTGACGTCTCGTTTTCGAGAAATGAGAGTGTGAAAATCCGTCACGTTCGTTTTCCAAGCGTTTGTTACAAGTAGATCTGGTAGATCATGAACGGACGCGTCACACGTTTCATATTCAATATCAAGCGTATTCACCGAATTTTCAAACTGTAATGAACTATTTGATCGAATAAACTGATCAGGATTTAAAACCGTTAGGTATTATCAGTATTACGATAGTAAACGTGTTTATTTACATTTACGCTCTTAATTGTCGAACCTTCAAGGTCATTTCAAGGTCATGTTATTAAACATATCAGAAAGTACTTTTCGATCAGCTACACAATTCAATAATAAAAAAATGTAGTTATGTGTCAAAAAACACCGATGACTTTGATAACTCCGAAAAAAATGACCTTGGGGAAAAAATATTCTTGCCAGATATTTAGGTGGCCATACTTAAAAGGGCCACCCTGTATATGTAAGAGTAAATTGAATAAAAATTTCATTTATTGAAAACACGTAGATTAGGTACATATTACAATATGTATAATTATACATATAACACAAATACACCATTATATTATAGCGATCAGACCATCTTTTTTCCAAGAAAGTAATTTCCAGTTGTCTTCTGTCCCTTCCGATTAGCACAGAAAGCTTTAATTTTGCATAAACATTTTCTGTCTATAATAAAAATTGCATTCTGGTAGATAAAATATTTATGTCATTACTTAATCAAGCGTTTAGGTTGTTAGAAGATCATAAGAATTAAACTGTGAACGTTTGCATGAATTGAATACGTTAGATTCGAATTTACGGGTGCAAAAATATAACGTTTATAGCAACGTACATGTGCCAGCTGTTATTATGTTTTTTGGGTTTCAAAGAAGCTATAAATGTACAAGTATTCACAGTCAAACGGTAATAAAGGAACATCCGATACAACAAACGGACAAACTATTAAAACTGTTTTTAGAAGAGCATGTATCTTTCACGAGATTCTGCCGCCGGGACTTTACTAACGAGTTTCTGTTTATTTTCTAGGGTAAGGCGTAGCAGCACCGCAGCTTGCGGTTACACTCACAAGGTCGTATTCAAGGATATGGCTTTCCCATTAGAAAGCTGTCATCCTATAAGCCAGCCTGTCATGGAATTTTGCAAGTTCCACATTTTACATCTGAGTATTAAGCACTTAATTATTCATTTTCGTATCATACCTATTTTATATTATTATTGAAAGGATTTTATATTTTTATGAAAAAAAAACAAGATGCAATTTAAGACAGGAGAAACATTATACGAGAATTTAGAAACATCAGTGTAGTATTTTGAAATCATTAAAGGAAGAAAGAACTTTTTATTCAGTTCCCATGTTTTGTAATTAATGCAGAACATTATTATTTTGCATAAAGATCCGCTAAATTATTATCTTTGTCCTAAGAAGTGTTATGCAAATATACATTTCCAGAGACTAATTTAGAACAATATAAGTTAAATTTATATATCCTATCAATGATTTATTTTACGATTACAATGATTAGAACTTTTTTGATGCTTGTAAGTTACCAGGAAAAAAGAAAAATTTATATTTTTTGTATGCCCAAGTATTCGCCAATGCCTAAATATTGACTACAAAAAAATAGTATTTTATTTCAATTTAAAGGGATTTTACAACATACATATTTAGCAGTTCTGTTCAAAATCTTCATCAAGATTCCGACTCAATGTTATAGGACAAGGGGTTAAAAAATCAGATGAAAATGTATTCATTCTAATTTTACGATAATCAAATGCTTAAAAATATAAATGAGAATTGATAACATGAACTCTTATGGAATATAGGAAATAAAAATATTATACAGGATGGTCCACGCAACTTGTTCGCCCTCAATAACTTCCATAGTATGCATTGTATGAAAAAACTTTTTCGAGAAAAGTTGTATAACAATAAGTGGAGGCGTTTCGGAGATTTGAAGATCAACTTCGTTTCTTTTAATGGAATGCTATAGTTTTTATTCTAAAATACCGAAGAGCGTTAAATTTTGTGTAAAAAACTACCGACCTTTATTAGCCTAACCTAATAGTTAACGAATAATTTCAATTTGTTTCTTAAAAATGGTCTGTGAAAAGATTTCCGTAAGACTGCGGAGTTTACGTGACACAGTTTATCAACACCGATTCATATTATTCGTTAACTAATAGGTTTACAGCTAATAAAGGTCAGTACTGTTTTACACAAAAATTAACGTTCTTCGATATTTAGGAATAAAAAATATATCATTCCATTTAAAAAAACGAAGTTGACCTTCAAATCTCCGAAACGCCTCCACTTACAAACAAAGTATATGAATTACTTAATGTATCCCTTCAAACTATACAATTTTTCTAGAATAAGTTTTTTCATACAATGTATACTTCGGAAGATATTAAGGGTGAACGAGTTGCGCGGTCCACCCTGTATATTGGAATTTCGAGACAAACCTGCAACGTAGACCCGTGATTTAGCCGTATTGAAGTACCGGTGTAGATCCTTCTCGTCGATCGATCCGTCGGCAGCCTGGAGCCCGGTTTTATTTAACCAGTGCCTGGTAAAGTATTTCTCGTTAAAGCACCGTTAGAATGTTTTCTGGCGATAATTAAGTAACGTTTTATTGTACAGTTACGCCGTGAATTATTATTCGGTGAGTCGTTAGGCGAAGTTCATTGTAATCCAATCACCTTAAAACCGCACACGGTGTGCTATACGCGTTTTTCGAAGGAGAATACCTGACATACTAGCTGCTATAATAGCTGTCCATTCTACTAAAACTCACTCAACACTGTCGACAATTATTATGATTGTCCCTGTATCTCAGCATCTTCTTCTTAAAAAAAAAAACCAATTCTACACTGTATTTCGCCATTCTATAGGCGATCTTCATGCACTGAATACTAATCTAAAAATTCTTTGAAAATCTGGAAGAGTCTATAAGAATTGTCTGATGGAATGGCGGAGTATACGAAGCAAATTAAATTTAAATCGCGATTAACCAGTTAGCTGTTTTTGACAAGTATACTCGTCATGAAGAAATGGCACAGTTTTTTGTTACGACGAATATGCTCGTCATGAAGAAATGGCACAGTTTTTTGTTACGACGAATATACTCGTCATGAAGAAATGGCACAGTTTTTTGTTACGACGAATATACTCGTCATGAAGAAATGGCACAGATTTTTGTTACGACGAATATACTCGTCATGAAGAAATGGCACAGTTTTTTGTTACGACGAATATACTCGTCATGAAAAAATGGCACAGTTTTTTGTTACGACGAATATGTTCGTCATGAATAAATGGCACAGTTTTTTGTTACGACGAATATACTCGTCATGAAGAAATGGCACAGTTTTTTGTTACGACGAATATACTCGTCATGAAAAAATGGCACAGTTTTTTGTTACGACGAATATGTTCGTCATGAATAAATGGCACAGTTTTTTGTTACGACGAATATACTCGTCATGAAGAAATGGCACAGTTTTTTGTTACGACGAATATGCTCGTCATGAAGAAATGGCACAGTATTTTGTTACGACGAATATGCTCGTCATGAAGAAATGGCACAGTTTTTTGTTACGACGAATATACTCGTCATGAAGAAATGGCACAGTTTTTTGTTACGACGAATATACTCGTCATGAAGAAATGGCACAGATTTTTGTTACGACGAATATACTCGTCATGAAGAAATGGCACAGATTTTTGTTACGACGAATATGCTCGTCATGAAGAAATGGCACAGTTTTTTGTTACGACGAATATACTCGTCATGAAGAAATGGCACAGTTTTTTGTTACGACGAATATACTCGTCATGAAGAAATGGCACAGATTTTTGTTACGACGAATATACTCGTCATGAAGAAATGGCACAGTTTTTTGTTACGACGAATATACTCGTCATGAAAAAATGGCACAGTTTTTTGTTACGACGAATATGTTCGTCATGAATAAATGGCACAGTTTTTTGTTACGACGAATATACTCGTCATGAAGAAATGGCACAGTTTTTTGTTACGACGAATATACTCGTCATGAAAAAATGGCACAGTTTTTTGTTACGACGAATATGTTCGTCATGAATAAATGGCACAGTTTTTTGTTACGACGAATATACTCGTCATGAAGAAATGGCACAGTATTTTGTTATGACGAATATACTCGTCATGCGTAAAATGTAGCTACAATTTGCTGTTTACATTGCAATTTTAGTGAAAACTGGAATATATTCTTAAATTTCAAGATGTTTTGAATATTTGGAGGCCCAGACGAAATAAAACGCACAAATACGAAAATATAAATAATTATTATGAAAAAACTGTATACAATGTGCACAAAATAGTTCGCTTACTTTTTGCGCCACATTTTAGGTGCCCACTTATCAAAGAGGTTGCAACAGCTAACTGGTTAATAGAAGATATTGTGTGTTAGAAACCTTTGCTGACGACAGAAGATACAATGCCAGGCTTTGTCCCACGGGTCCCAGCGACAGCAGCCTTTCCTGCAGGATCTTGCACCGCAATCGTTGCAACGAACCCCGCGAGTCAGCAAGAACGGATTCAGACAGCACGCGCAACGATTTTCCTCGACTGGGATCTGCTTCGCCTCTTCCTTCGATCCCCCGGACTTTCTGTAAAGTGGAATACAATGCACTGCAGCGATGACATTGTGATCGGAAGCCAAGTGTGAGTCATTCTTCCATATGAATCACTCATAGTTACGATGTTTACTGATTAGCGTTAAATAACCGCGTCTGGCTATGGGAAAGTCGAGAATTGATCGTTACCGTGTGGGTGGTATTTTCTTTTAAATATTTAATAGTATTTATAATTCACCCCTCGGTGCTCGTTACTCGTTAATCAATGTATATTTCTCAATTACTGCTACCCTGTTGTTCAAATCTTGATAATCATTGGTAGACGAAAATTCCCATTTTCATAGACTGAGTGTTTTTTCTTTAAGTATGTTGAGACTTGCTTATTGTATGGCCGGCTCGAATTTCGGTTTGAGTCCATGCTAATTTCGTACAATCTGAACGTGCAATAAAAAACTGCAATGTCCCATTAAAAAGCACGTCTTCCGGTCTGAAAATCCTATTTCCGGTTTGTACCGGAAATTGCAACTGCTACCATTCGATAGAGCGTACACGAATTAGTTGATAAAATTTTTTTAGTTTTCAATAAAGATTACTCTCCACCAGTTTAATAGGGGTGGACGGGTGGGTCTAGGACACCCTGTATATTTTACAAATCAAGTAGCATTGTTGTAACAAAGTAACTGTTTTATTATTCGATCACTTACGTTTTCCTGTCCAGTTCGGATAATCGAGGTTCTTACTGTATTTCATTGGGACTACTCATCTCTGTTGATTAGTTTTCGGTTTAGTTCGGTTTAGTTCGGGTCAGTGTTGGGATATGGTCCAACTTTTCTCGCGCATGCGCGGCCAAAACAGTAACGTATCTATATCATGATGACAGTATCGAAACAATCTATTCCGGACAAAAAGACTTCAGGACGTGTCCTACGAGTTACAAAATATACCCAAATACACATGTTATACATTCATTTTTCAGAATCAAATCATACCAATATTTTAAAATTCTGCTGGGTACTCAAGGTACCCCATTTTATCGAGAATCTTACTTTACTGAGGCCAAAATTTGGTTCGGGTTAGTTCGGTTTAGTTCGGTTTAGTTGATGTTTATTGCGAACTGCATTTTTCTACACTCTATTTGCTATGGACCAGTGCGTGTTAGTACTTTAGCATTGCCACCTGTTGCTGCGCCATTCTGCATCCTTTACAGATGTGCAGAATCTAATAGATTACTTAATACTGGATAAAACAATAATATTCTATTAAACCATTTGCAGTTACGTTTCTCACTCTATGAAGATTAAGCATTATCGTCCAGCAGAATTAATGCAAATATGATGTATTACTTACTATATTCTTCTTATTATCTTGTATCCGATTAAAACTGAGCAGACTCTGATGCAAAATTGATAAGCGATGACTAAATTGAGAATTTGATGCATTTATAACAAAAACAGTTGAAATATGTGAGACGAAAAGCTTAAGAAGAATTTCAGAATATTTATATAACATTCTGAATTTATTAAATCTAGTAAGAGAGGAAGTACGTTTTTATTTAACTCCTGCAGCTCGTAATCGGTGCAATAAATTTTCACAATTCTGCCACGAGTATCAAATATTCCAATATATTTAATGACAGTTTATAATTACTCCAATAAATTGCTCACAAATTTCTTCTTGAACACTACACCCAACACCATTTTCACACGGTAAATAATTTACAAAAAAAAAATCCGTGTAAAAAATGTAATGAAAACTTAACTACACAAGTTCTGAGATACAGTGACTCCCATAAATATTCCAACACTCTAAAGAAGACGATAGAATTTTAAATATTGGTATTTTCTTTTTGGAACCGTGTTATTTCGAAATCGTATAAAAAATGGTTGACTGCGAAGATTAAATGTTAAGAATTTTTCTATAAAACTAGATTTGAATAAGAATATTTCTATAAAACTAAATTTCAATGTATGCAATTAATTCCAATATATATTTCTACAATTGCTCAAATGTTCGTCATACTCTGCGCATGGTAGACATTTCGGGTTTTGAAAGAAGCGACACCGATCGTGTGAGGAAATAAATCAAGTTTATTCGAGGATCGCCGTACAGCGAGCGATTATTCAATTCTCGTTTATTTACAATGATCGCGTACAAACAATCGCATCGCGGATAACTGTACGCGTGCGTAACGCGACCACGTTCTAAATCGGAACTGTTAGGCTGCACGCGCTGTGACTTCTGCTTGTAACCGAGCGCATGTAACACCGCGTTACGCAATAACAGGTTTAAATAAATACACTTTCGAAATGCTTTCTTGTGTTTAATCCAGCCGGCTTTCCTGGACCGCTCGGTTGCGCAACGGTTTCTATACGAAGATGTTTTCACGCTCAGCCGGTGATTAATAAATTTCAACATGGACGAATTAGATATTCGACCAATTTGTTCTGCGACGTATACGATCATCTTCGAGTTCTAACAATGATAATTTACGTCGTTAATTTAATAGCTTTTTGTACATCGATGATTGATATGAATGCAATCGCGAGTCAACAAATCATTCATCAAATCTCCTCACCGTCTACCAGAGCTTATTCTTTATTTAAAATATAATTTATACACAACATTTGCATTCCAAATTGCATAAATCTGCATGGAATTATATCACGCCACGCAGCGTCTACGAAAAAATTCCTCCATAATCTTTACCCTCCTAACACACCTACAAATTGAATTTAACGTAAAGCCTAACGCGTGTTATCTAACGCAGCGTTACCATCCAATCGTTATATAAGAAATTCACTCCTTTTGTGTCCTTCGCAGTTCCTTCGCAATTAACTGTACATATCTTTTACAGTTTTATCTTCCGGAAGTTATTAGTAGGCATTTCAATGACTTCGCTAACGTAGGAAGAACCTTCGTATTTTTCTTCTTTAAATAATAATCTTGGTAATGAAACGTCCTTGTTACTCGAGATAGTGCGTCGAGTCATAAATTCAGAAAATGAACGGGTATTTAGACGATGCACCAGCCATTTTGACAAGATACTGTCACTGACTTTTAAAGCCTGTTATAAAACTACCAGAAGATAAAACGTTCGAACCAAACACGAAATAGTGAAATTAATCAAAATCTTTTTGCTTTGCTCCTCTTTTTAACACAGAAGAATTATTTTAACAAATGTTTTTAAGGAGAAAACAATGAATATCGATCAATTTAAGCCCAGGAGCATGAACGACGCCATTTACTTCCGTTGCATACGAAACTTTCAAACCAAATGTGAAATAACGAAATGAAACGTAATATCTTTGTTTTATTCTTTTTTAAACAAAGACGATCTATTTCAGTGAAGCTTTCCGAGGAGACAACGATGGGTTCCGATCAACTGAATCGCAGGAGCGTCAACGACACCCTTTACTTCCGTTCTAATCGAAGCCTTCAAATCAAATGTGAAATAATGAAATGAACCACAATCTTATTGTTTTCTCCCGTTTTTAAACAAAGAAGAACTACTTCAATAAATATTTTCCTGTAGAAACCAATGGATTTCGATCAATTTAAGCGCAGATGCATCAACGACACCATTTGCATCCGTTGCATTCGAAGCTTTCAGACTAATTGTGAAATAACGAAATGAAACGCAATCTTCTTGTTTTTTCCTGATTTTAAACAAAGAAGAAATACTTTAATAAATGTTTTTGAGTAGAAACCAATGGATTTCGATCAATTTAATAGCAGGAGCATCAACAACACCATATGCTACCGTTGCACTTGGAGCGTTGAAGCTAAACCTAAAGTAGTGAAATGAAGCACAATCTTTTGCTTTTCTCTTCTTTTTCTTGAACGAACAATTATTTTGACGAGTGTTCCTACGAAGAAAACAATAGGTTCCGATCAATTCGATCTTCAACGACACCATTTTCTTCCGTCGCATCTCAAACGCTGAAGTTGAAGCTAAATATGTAACAATGATATGAAGCACAATGTTTCCGTTTTCTTCCTTATTGAAAAAAGAAAAATTGCTTCGACGAACGTACCCGAGGAGAAAACAATGGGTTCAATTCGTTCTTCTACGACACCATTTTCTTCCTCCGCATCTGAAGCGCTGAAGTTGAAGCTAAATATGAAACGATAAAATCAAGTACAATATTTTCGTTTTCTTCCTTTTTGAAAAAAGAAGAATTGCTTCGACGAACGTTCCCGAGAAGAAAACAATGGGCTCGATTCGTTCTTCAGCGACACCATTTTCTTCCACCGCATTTCAAGCGCTGAAGTTGAAGCTAAATATGACATAATAAAATGAATCACAATGTTTTCGTTTTCTTCCTTTTTGAAAAAAGAAGAATTGCTTCGACGAACGTTCCCGAGAAGAAAACAATGGGCTCAATTCGTTCTTCAACGACACCATTTTCTTTCGTTGCATTTGAAGCGCTGAAGTTGAAGCTAAATATGGAACGATAAAATCAAGCACAATATTTTCGTTTTCTTCCTTTTTGAAAAAAGAAGAACTGCTTCGACGAACGTTCCCGAGATGAAAACAATGGGCTCAATTCGTTCTTCAGCGACATCATTTTCTTCCACCGCATTTCAAGCGCTGAAGTTGAAGCTAAATATGACATAATAAATTGAATCACAATGTTTTCGTTTTCTTCCTTATTGAAAAAAGAAGAATTGCTTCAACGAACGTTTCCAAGAAGAAAACAATGGGTTCTGATCAATTCGTTTGTTAACCACAGGATTTACGTACTTCCATTGCAACTGACGTTTCTTTCCGTTTTCTTCCTCTTTGAACAAACAATTATTTCTACGAACGTTCCCGAGGAAAAAACGACGAGTTCCGATCAATTTGCTGGTAGGAGCTACACCCTTTGCTTCCGTTGCATTTGCGAAACGTCATGTCGCTTCGTAACTTTCATCCTTGACACGCCGACTTTTGTTCATTGTTCGTGGCGAACACGCGTGCGATTAATTATTCATACGGCTTCAACGGATTAATAGCCGCGCTCGCCTGGATTCCCGCCTCCCGGTGCAAGCATGATCGTAAACCGCGAAACACGAAAGCGAGCCCCGTTATCTCCTCGGTGTTTCCTACTATTCTACACACTTTGGTTGCATTTTGGTCTGCTTTCGTCGCTGCTCCATGCATCTCACGCTCCTGAGATCGAAAGAGAGACTCTTTCTGTACGCTCGCAATTTCGCTGAATTATTAATTTCCACTTTCGATCGATTCACCGTATTTCGCAAACGTGCTCGTCAATTCAATATTTCTGGAACTTCTCTTCATAGGATAAAACTTTTCTGCTTTAAAGTTTGTGAATATTATATTAGGTCGTCCCATAAGTTCGTGCTGTTTACTGTTTTACTATTTAAATTAATATTCGAAAACATACTTTCAGAAACGAAAAAATGGAACCACCTTCTCGTTCTATAATCTCTTCCCACCTTTTTGGTAAAGATATTATACCGTCACTATAAAATTTCTGTGGTTTTTCATTAAAATACTTTTCAATTCGCGGCACGAACTTATGGGACGACTGAATACAATTATCAACCTTTCAACGGAGTGACTATTCAATCATGAACATTTACAGACACGTAACATAAGGTGAATAAATTAATTGTTGAATTCGTAAGAAAATGAAGAATTATTGACAAGTGATAACTAACACGAATGACGAGCTAACTCGTCGTATCCAGTTCAAAAGTTAAGCAGAAACTGTTTAACAATAACTAAACGTACACGTGGCTGAGGTTTCATGCAGTCAAAACTAAACGAACTTGTCGAAGCCTGTAGATCTATAAGCAAATCAAAAATGTTCATCCATTATTCATTTTTGCCGCAAGTGCATTTTCACAGTCCAATAATTATATTGTGACCATATCGCCTTTTATCTTGTTCTTTGTATTGTAAATATTATAAATGACCAAATATTTTTCACTAGCAGTGTGTGCACTCGCGATGACGTTATAACAGTAGTAGATAATGCATTCTAGGAAGAAGTGGCTTTTTTCCACCTTCGCACCTATTACTTTTAATAATCTTTGCTTCTTTATTCATGATTTTAAGACTATGTAATTTTATATTGCATTTTCTTATCGCGATTGCGGCTCACATCGTATGTTGAAAATTACATGTTCCCTCTATCAGCATTTTCGTTATTCACTAAAAAACTGTTTTGAATACAAAATAAGCTATGTTGATAGCTTGTTTTTTTTCTACAACTTATCGTAGTTAAATAACGGAATTTAAAAAATCATTATAAAAATGATAGGATTGAATTTAATCAGATTTTGTGTGGTTTCCGTGGCAATATTTGCCTCATTATGGAACTTTATAAAAATTGCTCATAAAAACATTTCTGCAAGGTTTATAACTGTTAAAGCAAAAATCAAGTACAAATCATTTTGATTTGTTCGACAGTTCATAAATATTTTATTTTTGCAAGCAATTTGCCAATTAACGTCAATTGCTAAAAGAGAAAGTGGGAACAGAATTTTAGTTTAAGTAAAAAAAGAAAAACGTAGTCTGTTTGTAAGAAGTTATAACATTATAGCGTCGCTGCATCAATTTTTGCAGTCCGAAATGGCCAATTATGTGTTTGCCCCTGAGTATGGAAATGTTCATTGCTTCTCCTAAAGTTGAATCGTTTGCGTGTATCTTTTCATTCCTAAAAAACTGTTGTTTAAGGATTTAGATTAGATTATTAAATTATTATTAGATTATTTTATCCTAATGCAATTTGGTTTAGATACACTGCGTTTTGTATTATTCTGTATTTACTTTCGAAATTGTACTTTCATTTTAGCCAAAATGAATCTCACATGAGATTCAAGTTGCTTTAATAAAAAAAAAAATGTTATTTCATGAATCACAATCGACATAGCGACACTTTCGATCAGCGTCGAACTCATTGAACAACGCGGACATTGTCACCGACGACACCTAATTATTCGGAGCGGTGTAATTTCGCATGCCGGCAACACTCGTGCAGCAAGCCGAAACGGACTCGGTGTGTATTCCACTTTCATTCGCTTGTCACGCTGTGAAAGCATTATCATCTACAGGGTCTCGATTCGCAACGACTCACCGAAACGACCCTAAACTCGTGGTACGTGTCGCGAATCCGCGCGCGAAAATTTGAATGGAATCTAGATTGATTATGCTAACGGCTGAACGTTTTCTGAGCATACCGAACGGTGCGATTTAAAACTGGACATGGCGAATAATGACGGAGCAGTGCAGATTGGTTTACTTAGATCGACTTGCAAACATAAATAGGCATAATTTACGGATAAACGCCGTACGCAAACATTTTAGCGCGTCGTTTTCACGCTTCGATTATATTGGTTCGGGGAGAAAGATTCTTCGTATTTTAATGCAGAAATGAATCAAGTTTTTTCATATTTTAAATGAAGTTTATTAAATCAAGTATGTGCCACTTTCATCGACTACCTTTTGCCATTTTTGAGGTAAAACCGGCGTAGTTCAACTTGTTTGCATGATTTCATCGACTTTTTCAGTGACTCACCGATCAGAACGAGGTGTATCCAAATTTCCAGATTGGAAACGCTTGAACCAGCTTTGTGCCACACGTACTAATACTATTTTTACGTCCATAAACATCGCAAGCTTTTTTTCAGTAACTTGAGTCGCATTCTTTCCCCTTTTGTAATAAAATTTCAAAATGTATCGAATTTCTTCTCTATTCTACTCATTTTCTAGACGTAATAACTTTTGACTAAACAAACAAATATCACAATTTCTTGTTTTTAATTAATCTATGATACATCATCTTTCAGACGTACTTAAGTAATGCCAGATCCGATTAATATCAACAGAGTTATGACATGGTACGACATTTATCGGGAAGATACGAAGAAACTTTTTCACCAACCCATTATTACAAATTATTCAACGTCCGTTTGATAAAAATAGGAAATGCGTGCAATTTCCACGTAGCGTGCTACTGATCCAGGACTAATCCTCTCGATCGAAAAAGGTAGCAGCAGCTCGGAGGCCCGAGTGGCTATCCTCGTCCCGCTCCATGTCCGAGGTGACCACTTTGACTACAACCACCTCGATGGTGATCAGCAGGAATAGGACCATGAAGGTGGCCATATTGTACTTCTCTTGTCCCGTGACCACCTTCTCGCCCTCCAACAACAAGGTAGAGATGATGCCCGACACGACCGCCAACATTGTGCCACGGTTTTCACTTTCGATACCTCGGACGTCCGCCTCATTCACCTCGATCTCTTCCTCGCGCGAGCCACGAAGGAAACGCGTCACGGATGGAAAACCAAACGGTAACTTCCGCGGAACAACGTGTAATCCATCACACCGGGGTTAATTAGCCGGAAAAGCTGTGGTTCTCCTTGTTCGCATGCCTGACGGTCTCCCGCTTCCGACACGGACTCTCGGACAAGTGTTCTGCTTCGCGACAAGTCGAATCTTTCGAAGAAGATACCCTGAAGACGATTTTCTAAAAGGCGGCAAGCTTCGATTCGATTGATCTGTCCTTCGGTTCGATTATCGCGTGCTTCCGGTTGGCTCGTTTGCCGCTCAGGGTTTTCCCGCCAATTCCTGGTCGCAACCAGGCACGAAGACGAGATTCGCTCTATTAGCTGCGGTTTCCGGAAAAGTCACGCACGGCTCCGGTGTTATTTCACCTACTCCACGTGGTTCTCCGCGAGAGTCTCTTACTCGTCACACCCCACCACAAGAATTGTTCATTAGCTTGACCCCGTTAGTCTCGCTTCTGTCGTTGGAGAAGTCAACTGGATCGTTGACATTTCAGACGGACAATTTTTTCAATGCTCTGAATCCTTTCTCCTCCAGACCGATTCGTCGCCGTATAATTTATCAGCGACGATCCGGCCGCGTCGCGCGTCACTTTTTCTCGTTTGTCTCTCTGCCGCCTAGGTTCGCAGCCCCATCCGGCAATTAGAGGCTGAGCACAGTTGATTGGGAGACCGCCCGAGGAAATCAGAACCCGCTCCGAAGGCGAACTGCGGATTGTTCGGTGGCCATCGATGCGAACCGCGACCGTATCACTGTAATCCTTCTCCGCGAAAGAAATCACTGATTTCTCTTTTCGTTTGCTTCTTCTCGTCGCCTCGCTCTTTGCTATACGCCGTTCGCACAGAACTCGGAGGTAGCGGGAAAAAATAGGCGCCGCTGCAACGAGATCAAAGAGATCCAATTTTATACCCGTGGATTCAGCCGGGACGTTGCGAGATAAATCCGCTGGATCGATTGATATTACTATTATTATTATTATTATTATTATTATTATTATTATTATTATTGTAATCCTTCGCGAAAGAAATCACGGCATTGATTTCTCCTTTCGTTCGCTTCTTCTCGTCGCTTCACTCTTTGAAAAAATAGGCGCCGCTGCAACGAGATCAAAGAGATCCAATTTTAAACCGTGGATTCAGCCGGGACGTTGCGAGATAAATCCGCTGGATCGATTGATATTATTATTATTATTGTAATCCTTCTCCGCGATAGAAATCACGGCACTGATTTCTCCTTTCGTTCGCTTCTTCTCGTCGCCTCGCTCTTTGAAAAAATAGACGCCGCTGCAACGAGATCAAAGAGGTCCAATTTTATACCCGTGGATTCAGCCGGGACGTTGCGAGATAAATCCGCTTAATCGATTGATATTATTATTATTATTGTTATTCTCCCCACCGTGATGCTCGGTTAAGATTCTTCGTGCATCAAAAGCTCCGTCAACGTATAAACAACTTCGATGACATCAACTCCTTCGTTCGTGGATGACCAAACGGCTTTCCAAGGTTCTCCCATTCACAATCGAACACCTTTACACTTCTGCCAACGTCCTACAAGGACTCGGAGCTTATTTCAATAGGAAAACACTCGATTCGAATACGACAAAATACTTTCTCGATACCCGCCTGTTCTTCACAAAATAGTTTAGATCACTTCAAAGAAATCACAATTAATTCTCTGACAAATCTACATGTAGTGTAACAATTGAAACAGTCAGGCTTGACACTGATCTCTTCGCGAACACATTCCAAGAGTCCAATGAAGAAGCTGTCGAAATGATCCAACACACATTTGAACGAAACTCCACAAAATGGTCACTGAATGTTATACTTTTCATTTAAAACACTGTGTAAGATTCTCAGGAAGCTTTTCAGAGGATTAACAGAATCTGTGCCACTTCGAACCGCGGTAGATGGCAAACGTTGTATCGCAATTCTTCGACTTTCCCAAAAAGCCGCAGGAAACTTTTCGATTCAAATGGCACGGACGTGAATCGTAGAGATTGAGGGCACGTGCAAGCTCGGTCAGAGTCCCGTCGAAAAAGCCACTGGTTCGTTTACAATGGTCGGTGAACCATTTTCGTGGACACCGTGCCGCGGTGTGCCGGTGCTCGTTCCTTTGTGTCGGGCTGCCGGTTTGAAAGTGACAGTGGACTGGTTGCGGGGAAACTCGGCGTTATGCACACAGGCCTCCTCCGATGGTAGGAGATTTCTGGCCAGGCCGCGGTGCCACGGCCATTTCCCCGGAGACGCCGCCGGGTTGAGCACCGCTGTTCACCAATTAATGTGTACTTTCACTGGATTTCGACCGTTGTGTGCTGTTTTGCGAACGCGACGCGACCACGCTCGGACGCGCCCACGGCCGGCGAAAAAGAAACAAAACGACGACGAACAGCCAAGGTGGTTATACTTTTATTCGAGATTGACGAAACCGTCGCTGCGCCGCGCCGATCGTTGTTATAGGTCGAAATCGAAAACCGAGAGACGACGTGATGTAACTTCGAAAGCGATTGTTACGTGGTCCATCAACCTTTCACGAAACGGCTTACGGTTACCTACTTTGTACGGATACGGTGACTCTCCAGCCTGTTTCGATCCGATTCGCCTGGATTTCTACTGACCGATTTCTATATTTTGTTCTATCGAGTCTGGGTTTTATCCACGACGTGCGTGGAATGGGTATTTTCAACTTATCGATACAGTTGAATTTCTTTTGAATTTTTGTGTGCAGCTTATATGATTGAACTGTTTAACATTTTTTCATTCAGATTTACTTCGAATTTTTGTATGTCGGATTTGAATATTGTGTTTTACCGAGTTTGGTTTTTATCCACGATGTGCGTAGAATGGGTATTTTCAACTTATCGATACAGTTGAATTTCTTTTGAATTTTTGTGTGCAGCTTATATGATTGTTGAAATGTTTAACATTTCTTCATACTGATGTACTTCGAATTTTTTATGTCGGATTTGAATATTTTGTTTTACCGAGTCTGGTTTTTATCCACGACGTGCGGGAATGTGTATTTTCAACTTATTGATACAGTTGCAATTTTTGTGTGCAGCTTATATGATTGTTGAAATGTTCAACATTTCTTCATTCCGATTTAATTCGAGTTTTTTATGTCGGATTTCTATATTTTGCTCTATCAAGTCTAGTTTTTATCCACGACGTGCGTGGAATGGTTATTTTTAACTTATCGATACAGTTGAATTTCTTTTGAATTTTTGTGTGCAGCTTATACGATTATTGAAATGTTTAACATTTCTTGATTCTGATTTACTTCGAATTTTTCATGTCGGATTTGAATTCTTTGCTTCACCCAGTATGTTTTTTATCCTCGACGTGCGTGGAATGGGTATTTCTCACTTATTTATGTAGAAAAATTTCTTTTCACTTTTTGTGTGCAGTTTATACGATTGAACTGTTTAACATTTCTTCATTCTGATGTAATTCGAATTTTTTATGTCGGATTTCTATATTTTGCTCTATCAAGTCTAGTTTTTATCCACGACGTGCGTGGAATGGTTATTTTTAACTTATCGATACAGTTGAATTTCTTTTGAATTTTTGTGTGCAGCTTATATGATTATTGAAATGTTTAACATTTCTTGATTCTGATTTACTTCGAATTTTTCATGTCGGATTTGAATTCTTTGCTTCACCCAGTATGTTTTTTATCCTCGACGTGCGTGGAATGGGTATTTCTCACTTATTTATGTAGAAAAATTTCTTTTTAATGTTTGTGCGCAGCTTATACGATTGCACTGTTTAACATTTCTTCATTCTGATTTACTTCGAATTTTTCATGTCGGATTTGAATATTTTGCTTCACCAAGTATGCTTTTTATCCACGATGCGCGAGGACTGAGTATTTGTTGCTTATCTCTGCAGACAATTTTCTTTTTAATTTTTCTGTCGCAGCATATATGATTGCAGTATTTAGTATTTCTTCATTCAGATTTATTTCAAATTTTTTATGACAGATTTCATTATTTTGTTTTATCGAGTCTGGTTTTTGTTTATGAGACGCGTAGAATGGTTATTTTTAACATATCGATACTGTTGAATTTCTTTTTAATTTTTGTGTGAAGATATTGCATGCAAATTTCCTCATTTTAATTTATCTAGTATTTTTAGCATCGGATTTTAACATTTTTCGTTCAACCAAGGCTGCCAAGACGATCAAGTATTACTCAATGGTTCCGTAACGTAAAAACCGTGAATATGTTCCACGCAATGTTGTACCGCTTAACGAGCCTATCATAAAAACATGCGAACCATCTAGCGTGAACAGGCTCACTAAAATTTCTTGATTATTACCTCAAGCATTAGCTTTAGCTGCCTATCAGTCGATGTTTCAATGCTCTACAAAGATTTCCTAGATATGAAACTCAACCGATAATTTTAGAACGCGTTCTCTGATAAGAACATAGATTGTCTTACACTTCCGATTTCACCTGACTTTTCTCTGCGCGATTAACGTTGTCGTCAATGTTTTTGTCGACGATATCGTTTGCTTACGAAAATTGAACGAAAATATCGTCAGAAATGCTGTAGACGCTATTAACTTTGTCTCTCATAATAATTAGACTGCGAATAGGCAAATGCATATTTTTATAGAAAATGGGTAGGCCAATGGGACCTGGACAAAAATTTATGCCATGATTCAGTAATTTTAGTAATGTAGTTTTTATTTTTCATACAGCATATTTTTGCATATTGTGCATATACAGAGGGTGGAAATTATAAAGCGTTACAGACAAATATCTCGAAAAAATATTGATTATACGCAAAAGTGATTCAGATGAGTTGTGCAGTACCGAAGGAGGGGGGCATTATGTGGTGGAACTTTTATTTTTCCTGGTGGACACTCCAAGGTGAGGTGAAGGTCAACTTTCTCACCTTAAGTGGAATAGTATGTTTTTTTATTCACTATCAAATAGTGCGTTTTAAGATGAGTTCAATTAGCTACAGCTCAAGGTCATTCAAGATCATTCAACTTTCATCTGAAACATTTTTGCGCGTAATCAATATTTTTGGAGATATTCGTCTGTAACGCTGTATAACTTCCACTTTGTATTTAGTACTCATCTCATGTAATAATCTGTCTCGCTGGGAAGTAGTTATTCATATTATTACGTGATAATATTGTGAATAATAATAAGCTATTATTGACTGCGGATTTTATGAATTTATTACAAAAATGCATAAGTGAAACGAAGGACTATGAAAACATTAGTAGACTTTAAGAATATTGTTACACTACTCTTGATCTATGAAAATTATTAAAAGAAAAAGTTCATTTTTAATTTCACTTGTTACATATAAGGACCACAATAAAATAGAATTTCATCTCAATTTAAGGCAAATTAATAACATACTTTCATAGGGTCTATCCCGATGTTATAGTGCATGTTAGTTAGTTTATTTGAAAAACATTATTTGTTGAACGTTCGAAACATTTTTACGCCACAAAGTATCCTCGAAGAGACGTTTATTTATGAGACTCGTAAAATCTCTTCGAGAAATTATTCATTGGGGAACTTTCGATTCGCTACGTTTCTGTTGAACAGAAGTCAACGCACATTATGTAGTAATTAATTTCGTTGTTAACGTTTTTGTCGACCACGCCATCGTCAAAGCCTGCGGAAATTGAACGTACGGCAGCGGTTTCCAACCTGGGAGACGCGGACTATTGCCAGGGATGGCACAAAAACGAAGAAAGAAATTTTGTATAACTAATGTGTTCTCTAATGGCTCTATATCGACAATGACAAAGTCGAATTTATTTCGATTTAAAGGGAACTAATAACATACATATCTAGTAGATTTTGTCTTCGAAGTCTTCGTCACGGGTCTGAATCGATAAGTGCAAGGGCTTAATAAGCGTTTGTAAAATATCATTTGTTGAACGGTCGACACGTTTTCACGGAACGAGGTATTGTCGAGGTGAGGTCTATTTACGAGGCTCGTAAAATTTCTACAAGAAATTATTTGCCGGGTGGACTTTCGATTCGCTACGTTTGTGTTGTACAGAAGTCAACACACATTACTCAGCGACCGGAAGAACGTAGCTGCTTGGGAGTCGAGCTTGGTCACGTTTCGCGAGCATAAAATTAAAAAGCAATCGGCTGGGAGCTGAAACGTGCAGACTTCTGACCTTTCCGTGGCTTCTTAAGGAGGCCTCATTTGCAACTTCGGCAATGCTGCTGGGTACACGGCCTACTAGTGCCGGACTATTTCCATTATAGGATCGTGGGCGAGGAACGTCCATTAATCGCGATAAATTGATCGATATCTGATCTAAATGGCTGAATTTTTCTCTCGTTTTATCGTGGCTCAAGAATATCCCGTTGAGTCATGGCTAGATTGTAAATTGCGCGCCATTATGACACAGTTCTCGAGAACCGAATATACCGAAGATCAGGGCCGCCCTTAGTACCGGAGGACTTGTCCCGGGCCCCTCGACTACAGTAACTCGCACTTATTGTTAGTTACACCCACATTTGATATACAGTGAAAGTTCGTCGTGTACAACACCAATGCAATGTTTGAATCTGATATATGAAGTTAAAGATTCATTTTCATATTTATACGTTGCTTTATGAATATTACTAACTATCATAATCGCTGTACAGTAAATACTAGATAGTTGTCTATAACATGGGTCCGGCCAAAGACAATTATCGTGAAGAAGACATTATTTTTCGACCTCTGCCAAACTTGAGGACGGACACCGAAGCTCGAGAAGGCCTCGGCCGCCGAGAAGTGTAACATAATACGGGTCGAGTATGTCGGTGTGAGACCACTACTAATCCAATAACAAAACTTTTTTATTTTTCATTATTTTTTTATGGAACTTTCACCAACATATTCGTGGCATTTTTCTAATGAAAATTATACCAAATAAGATATTGCGATGATATTTACTTGTGTAATGGACGATGAGAATTTCGGGCGCAAGGAGGGACAGTGAACGGAAAATTATTGTAAATATGATCCGAATTATATCGTGACTGGTATTATTTTAATCAGAAATATATTGGTGAAAGACTCATAAAAAAATTAGTATTAATAAAAAAGTCTTTTTTATTGGCATTACACTGTGAAGACAAGCGGGCCTTTAAACTGTGCCGGCGACTGCTACTCTTAGCGTCTCTTTCTCTCCCATACGCTGTCCTTCCTTGCGTCCGAAACTTTCATCGCTCATTACACAAGCAAGTATTATCAGAACTATATCGTATTTGGTATCATTTTCATTAGAAAAATGCCACGAATATGTTGGTAAAAGTTTCATAAAAAAATAATGAAAGATAAAGAAGTTTTGTTATTGGATTAGTAGTGGTCTTCTGGTCTCACACCGACATACCCGACCCGTATTATGTTACATTCCTCGGCGACCGAGGCTTCTTAGCCCCTCACGGGGTACTACCCCGCGGTAGTAGGGATAGTTCAGGGACAATTATAGGCAAGATATTTGGGACAATTATGCAGAGCGTAGTTTCTCTAAATTAAAATTAAATAAAGAATTATCCACGTACCACTATGTTGAAGGAAAGATTATCCAATTTGGCGTTATTATGAGCTGAAAATAAAATGTGTAAAAATTTAAACTACGAAGATATAATTAATGATTTTGTACAACGCAAAGCAAAAATGGAAACCTTATAAAAATAATTGTACTTTACTAAAATTTTGAAATAATAAACATATAAGAATTCATGGAATTAGCAATCAGCATCGTTTTTCGGATGAAAAATGTTTTTAACATTCGCGTATAGCGCCTCCATCGTTCTTCCTGAACATTAATAATTATTATCTTGTTTTTGCCCCCTCCTTCTATTCCCGGTGTTCAACGAGGTCTACACGCGTCATTCTATAATTTTAAAATCTAATAAAGAATTTTCTCATTGCAGATGCAATTGTGAGTATCATTATTGTTTGTCTATCAGTTACTATCAACACACGAAAACTTTGTAATTATCTTAGCATAGGGATAAATTTCCGCCAAGCCTAACTGGAAAATCACGAGCTACAGAGGTACAGTTACCTGTTTTTAATCAGATATTATCAATAACACAATGTATGTATTTTTGTCAAAGTCGGGCTTACCCCAAGCCCCACAATCTCTAGGTGCGGCCCTCTCGAAGATAATCCTTTAGTAAAACACACTGACAAACTGAAATTAAACGAAATTCTATCTCCTTTGTGCGCACCTTCGGCAAATCGACAATAAAATGTGTCGACATCCGATCCATTAAACGTGGTATTTCATTTCATCATAATTTTAACGTATAATTTCACAATTTAACCCTTGTGTAGTCAACCCTGAATGTTCACTGTTGCTGGCCTACCGGAATAGAGACAATTTTACTGTTATTTGTGAAATAGTAATTGTAGAAATAGTGAAATTGTACAAAGAATTCGGATACGGAAGGGTATTGGAATATTTTGTCAGGAACATTAAAAGATTACTAATGGAAATATGGAAATGGGTACTCGGGTACCCGGTTGGCTACACAAGGGTTAATCCATCAATTTATCGACCACTAACACCTATAAATCAAACTGGGAAAATCAGTGTTTGTCTAGAAAACTTTCGACAGATACAGAGAAAATCCATTTGATCTGAAATATCAATCTTTCGTGATACGCGTGGAAAAACTGTGAATTATTATCACTAGACCACGGACATATATGCAAAATAAAAAATGTCTACATTAATACCAAGGTACCGGAGCTGTGGAGACAAGTACAAAGTTGGGCTAAAATGGGGTACCTTGGTCACACCGCATAGTTTCGCAAATTTTTTCGATTTTCAAATATGAATTGACAAGTAGCTCCTTCTCCAATACTAGTTGCCATTATGACATCGAATATATTAATGTGGGATCAGGACCTCCCAGACCAAATACTGTATGGAGATTAGGAAAAGTAGGAGGGTTCCGTGGGTACGTGTAAGAGTTGATCAGCTACAACCGCGAGGGTCCCGGGTTCGATTCCCGGCGCGGAATTCCTCATTTTTCCTAAGATCCTACATTTGGGGGCTCGTCCGGGATGGGGGGAACACCGATTCCCGCATGGTGACAGACGACGAACGAGTAAGCAAGCGTTGCGAAGACGGTCGCACGCGAGCGAAAGGACGACGAAGCGAAGTAAGGGACACATCCAGGGAAAACTGCTAGAGAGGGCAGTAGGATGGTGTTCCCGAAAAGTGACGAAGTTGGTGACGAGTTGTGTTGATGGCGCTGACGCCAAAAAGACGATGGCGCTGCGACGGACATTCGAGGGCGAATGCCGGAGCAGGATGGCCGAGTGTGGGATCAGGACCTCCCAGACCAAATACTGTATGGAGATTAGGAAAAGTAGGAGGGTTCCGTGGGTATGTGTAAGAGTTGATGATCAGCTACAACCGCGAGGGTCCCGGGTTCGATTCCCGGCGCGGAATTCCTCATTTTTCCTAAGATCCTACATTAACATTAACTTACCAAAATTTCGTAGTACGGTCGTCTCGTCATGTCGTCTTGCACTTTTCTGTTCGGTTTCCCGCCAATGACAATTCTCCCCTACTTTCCCCACAAACATAAGACGTACGGAAAGTTCTCCACTGAGTCGAGGGTCCCATAACGCGGGTAGCACAGATACAATGTATCATTTATTTGCATAGGCGCTCGAAAGTTAAGCGATCGAATATGCCTACTAAATAACAGGAGATTATTTTTGTCAATTTAGGGCGCACAGTGGCTCAGTGGATAGAGCGCGCGACTATAAACAAAATGTGGTCGTGAGTTCAAATCCCACCGCCGTCACCAATGGAAATATTCTTCTATGTGATATTATACTGCGTCGTTGACCATTGGTGGTTCGGAACCCACCGTAATAAACAGTAGGTACCGCTGAAAAGTAGGCTGAAATAGGCTGAACATTAGCGTTAGGTGAGAGTGGACAAAGTGGAAGAAGGGGGAAAATGGTAAAATGGATTTGAAACCCTGAGGGGACCAAATATCAGTACCTATTTTTGTCAATTTGTCTCTTGAATAAATTCCAACATGTTTGGTAGGTTTACTGTTAAAGAATGAGAAAGGAGAAAGAGGACTGATGAGAGTAGTGAAACATTTTCTGCAATGTCATGGTCATTTTTATTACTCGCTAGGAGCTCCCAAAGATTTACTTCAACTACGTGACGCAAGGCAACTCGAAACTGGAATGACGCATGTCTAATTAGAGCGGCCGACTTCCGGTTTCGGAAACAACGTGATCGTAACGCGAACGATTGCGTGCTCCGCGACGTTTTCGTGAGAACACTCCAATTAGGAACCGATCCTTGCCGGTAAATAATAATACGTGTCACGTTTACAGGGCCCTGTACGTGCGGAAATTGATACGTCTCGCTTTTCATTTCCGTGCGATTTCGCCATTCCGCGTTTCCATTAGCGGCGCCGTAAATTCCCGTCCGTGCGAGAGACTTTAGCTTTAGCTTGACCTCGATGTTCCGGATTTTCACGGTTTCCACGGTCTGGCATTCTAGTCACGCTGTTATCAGAACAACCGGCCTGTAAAAAAACAGCACGTTGACTTACGATGCCTCGAACTATGTATTCGAGCTCCGAAAAACCTATTTTGCAGAATTGTCGCTGAGTTCGCCTGAAATTTTGATTACGACGATTCACAGTAATATTCGGACACTCTTAACACTTTATCTCCCGGAAATTTTTTAAAAGTCTTTTTCACATCAAATATCAACAGTTAAGAATTTCTCAATACGTTATGCAAAAGCGACAACAGTTCCAATCGTAAATTGACAAATTTTTTGAATCAATGGAATGCACCAATTTCTTCTGAAATTATTATTTAAAAGAAAATTGTTGAGTTCCACAGATCACAAGCCAAGGACTCCAGATGGTATTCTTTGATTTTAATATACTTTTGCACGGAAGTAGTATACATGCTTCTAATTGTATTTGCAAAATATAAGATGCAGATATTTGAAACCATTAAAGATATAAACAGATAAATGTCAATGCATACAGTGATGGCCAGGTACTTAAGTACATCCTTTAAAAACAAATAACTAGAATTTTTTTGAGATGTTAGAAGGATTAATTTACTACATCATGTGTAAAAAGAAGTTTTATAAAATTGCTATTGTTCGGCTATTGTGAAGAAAAAACTGAAGGTCATAATTTTTAACTTTTTTATCTGTGCCTATATTGAAAATTCAAAACAGGTTTTTTGAAAATGTATGCCTTTTAAATGCTGTTTAATCAGTTAACTGTTTTTGTCGAGTATACTCGTCATGAAAAATGTGCAAAATTTTGTGCTATGACGAGTATATTCGTCATAAGTAATAAGTAGTGACAATTTCCAGTTTAAATTGCAGTTTTAGTGAAAACTAAAATATATTCGTGAACTTCGAGATGTTTGAAATATTTTGAGGCCCGTCGAAATAAAAGGAACAAATAAAAGCTTCTAAATAATTAATATAAAAAAACCGCATGTAGTATGAATTATTTTTCGTGAATGTATCGTTGTCTTTTATTAGTCATCACAGAAGCAATTACGGATTTATATATTGTTTTAGACTATGCAATAAGTAGCGCGCCTGGTAATAAAAAACGGGATGAGGATCCTTTCGTTTCCTTTTTACATGTATTCGAGAGGCGGCGTTTTTTATAGCTCATGTGCAGGATTCGAATTGTAAGGATCATTCAAATTGAGTTGTGGACTACCTACTTGCTAAGATATTTCCCTGAACATTTTTGTTTATATCTTATGATCTGGTCATTTACATAAATATCGGACTGTAATGTTGCGAAAAATTTGCGTTAAATTTGAGTAATGCAATAAAAAAATAAAAGTCATTTTATTACATACTAATTTCATATTACACATACTCTGTGTTTGACGAGTATACTCGTCATCGCTAAATTTGTGCGACGCAATTTAGATACGCATTTTCCAAAGAGGTCGAAATAGTTAACTGGTTAAACGTATGTATGTTTGAATAGGTTATCAAAGAAATGGTTTATTCTTTGGTATTGGTTCGCAAGCTCGATCAAGAGTGGCTTCTTCGTCTTCCACTCATAACTCGATATAGTTTGTTTTTAATCACATTTCGGCTCGCCCTTTTAGCGATGACGAGTTCTGTTGACGAATCGGACCTCTGCCGTCACAGAACTTTTATCACGATCGAATTCGACCCCCATCATGCTATTTTCGATGCCTAATACGCAAGCAAAGAGAGTAATAGTCCATCAATCAACATCGAGTTGACCGAAGTCGTACGAACATTGCAAACATTCGACGTTCCGTTGCGTACTATCCAATGAATTGCGGGTAATTGTTCGATTAGCTACTAATTCCGAGGACAAGGCCGCCCACGTGGATAAAAACGCGACATTTCGGAGAAGCTTGCGGCGTTTTCGAGCTTTCTGGTCAGTATTTGATATCGGAACGTTTCGAAACAATAATAAGCAACCTACGACGCACAGTGGTTCAGAATCGCCAAAATGTGGTCAAAAATAAATTTTTCAACATCGTCAGAAACGAATGAAATTTATGCTAATATAGCTCCTTAAATAGATAAGGATTTAGCATAAAAATAAATTGCTATAAGTCACCCATTATTTTGCGAACGAAGTGAGAACAAGCAAAAATGCAAATGATCGCACTTCTTCCTGAAATTTATATTGTTTGCCTCATTATAGTTTCTTATGGGTAATAATTTCAGCATAATTAACAATATACGGGGTGTTCATGCTCTTACTAGCCAGCGTTTTTCTTGCAAATGATACATATTAGAAAAAAAGGAAAGAGGAAAATACTGAAAGAGAGTAATACTGCTTTCTGCAAGCGACAAAATGGTGTATATAATTTTTTTGTATTTGCACTATTTTCACAGAAATGTCGGTGACCTCCAATTTTTGTAAATAGATTTTTATATATTTTTTCATGCCATAAGAAAGCGTATGTCAAGACAAATTCATTCGTGTACGACACAATGACCTTCAAGGTCATACAAGGTCAGAAAATGGAAGAAACATTTTAAACATTTTGTACTAATGCGTTTACAAGTATACTTTATTGACGAGGCTATAGAAAATGTCAATATAACTTCCTTGTGCATGACTGCATATTTCGGCTCTATTAATTACATTCTTGTTAGCTTCTTCTAACGTTGTCCGAAATATTATTGCACGTGATTGCGTTAGTTACCATTGCAAGTCGTTTACATTTCCTTGCCGTTGTGTATCGTGAACGATATCTTTACGAAATATTTCGTACGAAATATTCAAAATATTCCTGCCATTTCTGACCTTGTATGACCTTGTGTGACCTTGAAGGTTATTGTGTTGTATACGATTGAATTTGTCTTGACTCATGCTCTCACATGATGTAAAAAAATATATAGCATTTCATTTAAAAAATTGAAGGTCACCTTTATTTCCAAGAAGATAGTGCAAAAACAACAAAATTACATACGCCATTATGTTACTTACAAAAAACAGTATTACTTTTTCCTCTATCATTTCTATCTAATATTTATTATTTGCAAGAAAAACGCTGGCTAGTAATAGCGTGAACACCCTGTAGTGTTAAAGAGCGTTCTTTCAGCTATGTGTATATGTATGACATTTTAGAGTTTATACAGGGTGGAAATTATAAAGCGTTAGATTAATATCTCCAAAAATATTGATTATACGCAAAAATGATTCAGATGAAAGTTGTTCAGTACCCGGGGGACATCATGTGGTGGGACATCTATATTTCCTGGTGGACACTCCAAGGTGAGGTGAAGGTCAACTTTCTTTTTTTAAATAGAATGATATGTTTTTTTATACACCATCAAATAGTGCGTTTTAAGACGAGTTCAATTACCTATGACTCAAGGTCATTCAAGGTTAAAGTTGCGTCGTTTTTTTCTGCGTCAACCGATTTCGATGAAATTTTCAGCATATGTATAACTAACATAGATCTACAAAAGGCATATTTTAAATTTTCATTATGGGCTAAAATAAAAAAGTTATTAAAAAGTTCCATTTTTATCACTTCATGTAATTCCTACTAATTGCAATTTTTTCAAAATCTTTTTTGCGCGTCATTTACTACATCAATGCTTCTAATGGCACAAAAAAATTCAACTAGTTTGGTCAAATTTTAAGAAAGTTATTCTAATTTAAAGGGCGAGCGAATTCTTTTGTGAGCCACCGTATATGCAAACTCCCATTTTCATAGATCATTTTGTGAAAGTCGAATTAAGTAAAAATGTTGTTCACCATCTAGAAGATTCCTTGCGATAGAACTAAAGTAGAAACGCCGTTGGTATTTATTTATATAATCGTTTTCTTGTATTTCACAAAATTCTCATGCAAGATTCGAATGACGTTACTGCATCTTGCTTTACGATTACTTTCGCAACTATGTTTATCCAAGCTGCTGGTTAATAATTTGCTCGATAGAAAGCGAATTTTACACTGTCGTAAATGCACGATTGCTAGCAAGTGATAAAAAGATGATTTCTTTAAAAAATCTAAATACTACTCGCGTTTGACATATTCAATTTCAAATCTGCCGTAACTTCAATTGAAAGTCTGTCTAATAAATGTCTGGTAAATGCATCGGTCGAACACAAATCTGCAGAGACATTTGAAAAGTTGAATCGTGTTGCTACATTATTGTCGGCTTATTAAAATTATTAGAAAAGAATATGCACGTTCATTCAACTTCTATTTCCTAGAATCAGACAATTTTTATTTCACAGAAATATCCGCAGTGTAGTTGTAAGGCCAGTGTTGAAATTGTACCGGAATTTTATAAAAAATTAATAGACAAATCTCATGCTGAAAAATGTACAGTGACCTTTCAACCGCGTTCGAAAGTCGCAGCGTAAAGGTTAACCATTTCTCTATTCATAAATTTGGTTCCTTAAACGAGGATTATGGGATCATCGATTTTTGAGATGTCGTAAAAGGAAGATTGCCGACACTCTACGGATAATTTGTAGAAAGCAAGAAATCGTTCATTAGACAGCCGCTTTCGATACGCGAATGTGTTTATTATGTAAGCGAGGAACAACAAGAAAGAGAGAGAGAAGAAATTACACGACCGTTATGTAACTGGATTACCTCAGCACGTGGACTTGTGAAACGTCGACGGTAGCTCGAACGGGGAACGCGTCGCAGTCGCTGATAATGATAAACGAACCTCTATTTGAGCACGAGATTCGTAAACGATCGCGAAAGTTCGGTTCTGAGAATGGAAAAACCTACCGAATGTAACTCGTAACCAACATATTGATGTTTGTTCTAACAAGCGTGATAAATAGACTACGGATACAATTTTCAATATTTATAGGCAAATTTTAAAAGAATGGAATCAAGTAAAATCTTATTTTCAGTAGTAGCAGTCTTTGGAGATCTGAAATAAATAAAAATCGTACCAAATTCTATCCAATTTTATATTCTAACAGTTTTTGAAAATTTTCAGAAGCCATAAATGCATAAAGATCCACAGTCTGGTGATGAAATTCCACCAACAACTTCTAAAAACTTCATCCAATTTCACGTTGAGCGCAAACAGCTGCCAAATTAAATTAATATTGAATTTTCTCTAAATTTAAATTTTATTTAATATAATTACTTGAAAAGATCGTCGAGAGCTGCAAACAGCAGCTAAATTAAATTAATATTGAATTTTCTCTAAATTTAAATTTTATTTAATATAATTACTTGAAAAGATCGTCGAGAGCTGCAAACAGCAGCTAAATTAAATTAATATTGAATTTTCTCTAAATTTAAATTTTATTTAATATAATTACTTGAAAAGATCGTCGATAGCTGCAAACAGCAGCTAAATTAAATTAATATTGAATTTTCTCTAAATTTAAATTTTATTTAATATAATTACTTGAAAAGATCGTCGAGAGCTGCAAACAGCAGCTAAATTAAATTAATATTGAATTTTCTCTAAATTTAAATTTTATTTAATGTAATTACTTGAAAAGATCGTCGAGAGCTCGGTTCACGCAATCGGTTCAAACATTCATCGGCAACCACCGAGCATAATTACGTCAGGCAAGAAACGCGCGAGAGCTGGCCAAACCTAGTGAACTCTCTGTGTCCACCGTAGGTATCTTCTAGGGACTAGCAATTAACATTCTCAGCTCGGTGAACCGATGAAACTGCGAATACCGGGTTTAGAGCACCTCGGGCTCGGTTCCGATTCGCTCAGGCTCGCCATAGCCGATCCCTTGCTATCGCAGAAAACCGTTAACCTCGATCTTCTTGCGATCGATAGAAAGTACGGGCGCGTTCGCGGCCAGAGTCGCGGCTCGATCGATCGTTCGAGTGTCCGTTGCCGTTTCCGGTCGACAGATCGTCGCACGGTTGTCTGGAAAGTGGTTCTACGTGGTCGAAATCCATATTCAATACCTCGCAAAAGGATTTCCTTTCTCCGTAATCCTTGTACGCTCCTCCGAATGAAAATTCACGTTTCATTTCCTTCTCGTAGATACCGTACAACGTTTGATTTCTGTTTGTGTTGTATTAACTGTACAAATTAATTTGTGTAATTTATTCGTCTACAAATAACCAGGACATATCCAAACTTTAAAAATAGTCCTCATCCGTGTCGCCAAAAACCCCCAAAACTGGGTGGATTTTCCTCTCGTCCTTTTCCCCTTCCACTATCCCATTCCACTACTATGAGCATACTCCAACGTCCCCACTAAGACCGTAGACTGGTCACGTGACATACCGCGCAACGTGTTACATATTACTCTGGTCATCAGTGAGGTGGTAAACTGTATTCCCCTCGATTTAACCGATTTGGCGACACTGGTCCTCATCATTTTCTATACAGTCTATACATTATTGCATGCGACTGATAAATCTACTGCGAAACTTATATATTTACGACAAAAACGGCTTGGTGCAATTTAAAACAGTAGAGATATTAGAATAATTTAAGAATGTCCATATTTTGTCTTCAGTTTATTAACACGTTTAGAGTGAAATTCTATAAAATCGAAGTGATTTATTTAATGGAATAAAAATTGAAAAGGTTAAATGTATGACATATTCTTGCATTTTCGGGATACTAATCAAATTTGGTACAATGGGTACATTAACGTAAAAATTTATTTTGAAATCTGAATAAAGAATTCCGTCACCCATATATGGGTGACATGACAGCCAACGCATTGAAATTGTTAAAGAAGAAAAGGCAGGTCTGTCTATATGGTTATTGTTTCTTGTAATTTTGCCTGTGCATAAAAATCCGCAGACCAAAATGAGCTTCATAAAATGTTTGGATATAGAACAATTTAATTTAATTAAACCCCTAAAATTTAAAGACAAGACCTTAAGATCAGCTCTGTACCTTAACCAGTTAGCTGTTGCGACCTCTTTGATAAGTGGGTACCTAAAATGTGTCGCAAAAAGTAAGCAAGCTACTTTGTACACATTGTATACAGATTTTTTTGTAATAATTATTTATATTTTCGTATTTGTGCGTTTTATTTCGTCTTGGCCTCCAAATATTCAAAACATCTTTTTGCAGCTACTTCTTAGGCATAACGAGTATATTCGTCATAACAAAGAACTGTGCCAATTCTTCATGACGAGTATACTCGTCAAAAACAGCTAACTGGTTAAAATGATGTATAATAACCCCATACATTGTAATAGTATTTCTTGATCAAAACGCTACATAACATTTGCATTGCAGAATCGGAGATTTCATATGTGTAAGAGAATAATTGTAAGGAGGCTGAGGCTCGACACGGTGTCCGTTGCTCGCTCGTAGGAAACTAACTAACAACGTTACGTTTTGTTAATAAAACACACAATTCTCAAATCAATAAAAACATACATAACGGAATCAATCAATGAACATACATAACGGCATCAATCAATGAACATATATAACGACAGTAACGGCAGTTATCCATGCGGTGGTATAAACATTCTCCTACATATGTAACAACCTAATAGATGCATTCTCCTAATCCGCGTGAGAAGTAATTCTCGTGGTGAAGTAATAATTCCTTTTTCAAATAAGTGCTCTTAATTTTGATGCTCGAAGAAACGCTTTCGAGACCTTTGGTTGTCGCCCCGGGCCTTGTTCTTACCGTCTCTCGCGCTTTCTCCGACAGAGGATGGTCCTCAATAAGAAAATTTTGATCAACCGCCTCGCCTCGCCCGATTTCATGAAGCACTCGGGATCCTTTCTACGGTCCACTTAACCACCGACCATCCAGAACTCGAATGTCGCGATTAAAATCACTACCGACAAAGATCTCGGCAAACGTCACTGTTTCAGTCTATTCTAACGATCACTACTGTTAATTTATTTATCACGTTCGCTATCGGTATCACGCAAGTGCGACTGTCGCAATTTCTGCGCAAAGAAAATTGAATTTTTTACTGTTTTCACGCCAAATTTTTCTCATGTTTTAGAACTGTCATATTTCGTGTTCAATGTGCTGACTGCCAAACTAGCAGCCATAATAGAACTTCATAATTTAAACAATCTTTAATATAAAACAAAACTGAAAAAGTTGCGGTTCTTCGTAGCGATTACTAGACTTCGCGTACTCGTACTGAATTCAAATGTGGGAAATATTGGAGTACAGTCAAATTTATATCATTAGACTTCGGTATTAAAATAATGAACTAAGTATCGATACTAGTATCGAATTCGACTACGAGGAATATTGAAGTACAGTAAAATTTATCATTACTTCGGTATTAAACTGATCAAATAATTGTCAGTTCTTCATAGCGATTATAGACTTCGCGTACCCGTACCGAATTGAAATGTGAGAAATTTTGGAGTACAGTAAAATTCATAATCATTATACTTCAGTATTAAAATAATGAACTAAGTATCGATACTAGCATCGAATTTAACTGCGAGCAATATTCAAGTACAGTAAAATTTATCATTGCTTCGGAATTAAAGTGATCAAGTAATTGCCAGTCCTTCATAGCGATTATAGACTTCGCGTACCCGTACCGAATTCAAATGTGAGAAATTTTGGAGTACAGTCAAATTTATATCATTAGACTTCGGTATTAAAATAATGAACTAAGTATCGATACTAGTATCGAATTCGACTACGAGGAATATTCAATTACAGTAAAATTTATCATTGCTTCGGTATTAAAGTGATCAAGTAATTGCCAGTCCTTCATAGCGATTATAGACTTCGCGTACTCGTACTGAATTCAAATGTGGGAAATATTAGAGTACAGTCAAATTTATATCATTAGACTTCGGTATTAAAATAATGAACTAAGTATCGATACTAGTATCGAATTCGACTACGAGGAATATTGAAGTACAGTAAAATTTATCATTACTTCGGTATTAAACTGATCAAATAATTGTCAGTTCTTCATAGCGATTATAGACTTCGCGTACCCGTACCGAATTGAAATGTGAGAAATTTTGGAGTACAGTCAAATTTATAATAATTACACTTCGGTATTAAAATAATGAACTAAGTATCGATACTAGTATCGAATTCAACTGCGAGCAACATTCAAGTACAGTAAAATTTATAATTGCTTCCGTATTAAAGTGATCAAATAATTGCCAGTTCTTCATAGCAATTACTAGAGTTCACGTGCTCGTATCATGATCAAATGTGAGAAATTTTGGGGTACAGTAAACTTTATAATTACTTGCTCTGTTGAAAATTAATTTTTCAATCCGGACAAAATAGCGTCAGCTGTGCGCGACACGACAGTGAACGTGTTAACAAAATATCGCAACCGTGTGGACTGTTACGAATCAACACAACGTCGAGAGCGGGTTAGGCAACGTCACCAAAACACCGAGTGTAAATGCCGTGATTTTTCCAAGGTGCAAATTAAGGATCGCAAATCACAGGCACCGTTGTCCGATCGATTTGCAGGTTTTTTGTTGTCGAACAAAAAAGAACCACACTCTAACGGCAACCGACGTGGTAGAACAGAACACGGCGGACCGACTATCCGCGACACGTAGCATCTCAACAATGAGGCAGCTGTTGTTCGGCTCCCCGTACGGTTCCTCCTCTGCTTCCGGTCCCCCTACACGCCGGTCGAACCTATTGTTTAATATGGTTTGATACGTCGGCCATTGTGTAATGACGGTTTACCATTAAACGACACCCGTTTCGCGGCCCGCGCCTACCTGCGCGATCCTACAAAACCGTTCCCTCGCCTCGTCTTCTTACACCTTTGCGACCTCCCCCTTTCTCCTCAACCCCTCTTCAAGACCGCCGTCTAGTTGTTCATCCTCTGGGTCGATGATACTGTGGAACCGACTGTCGAGACACGCATCACTAATCACACGACCGCGCATACAAGCTTCCGGTCCTACGGCGGATCCACGAACCAATACTGACCTCACGTGCGAGCCGAGGTTACACGTGGACACACCTGTCGCCGGACACGCCACGTTCCGACACAGGTAAGGCGCTAACTTCCAAGCAATAAATCTCTGTGCACTTTGCTTTGACCTTTTGCATGTCCGTCATTTTTTTCTACTATAGTTCCTTAACCTTCGTGCCCCAATGTCGTCTTGTATGCTTTTATTGTCTCATTCTATTTTAACACGTTCAGCGCCCACTCCACAATCATAAAAATTACACAAAATCAAAGCAATATATTTAATAAAACAAAAACTAAAAAGTTTAGTTTTGTGATATTAATTACTGTTTCAAACCTCTTCTATTCCTCAGATCGTAAGGACATTTTGTACACTGAATCTAACAACGTAAAAATTAATTTTCAATTCTGTATAAATAATTTCGTCACCCAGATATGGGTGACATGTCGCTGAACGTGTTAATACGTTGATTGCCAACTCAGCGACCATAAATATTAGGCGAAATCAAAGCAATGTGTCTAGTACAGTATTCCATCGTTAATTGTCGTGACTTCTCTACGATAATTGTCGTAAAACAATCCCTCCTTCCGCGGGGTATACCCTGTGAGGGCCCGTGAAGATCGAGAGGCCTCGGTCGCCGAAAAGTGTAATGTAATATGGGTCGGGTATGTCGGTGTGAGACCACTACTAATCCAATAACAAAACTTCTTTATTTTTTATTATTTTTTTATGGAACTTTCACCATCATATTCGTGTCATTTTTCTAATGAAAAGGATACCAAATAAGATATAATTGCGATGATATTTACTTGTGTAATGGACGATGAAAGTTTCGGAAAATTATTGTAAATATGATCCGAATTATATCGCGTGTGGTATCATTTTAATCAGAGAAATGCCACAAATATTTTGGCGAAAGTCTCATAAAAAAATAAGTAATAACAAAAAAGGTTTTTCTTTTTTTCTTCCTTGCGCCCGAAACTTTCACCGTTCATTACACAAGTAAATATTATCAGAATTATATCATATTTGGTATCATTTTCATTAGAAAAATGCCACGAATATTTTGGATTAGTAGTGGTCTGACACCGATATATTAGTCCCGTATTATTTTACATTTCTCGGCGACCAAGGTCTCTCGAGCTTCGGTGTCCGTCCTTCCGTTCGCCAGAGGTCGGAAAATGGTATCTTCTACACGATAATTGACGCCGGCCAGGCCCGTGGTGGCGACAATTAACGATGAAATACTGTAAAACAAAAACTGAGAAGTTAAGATTTATGTTGTGTAATTACTTTCTCAATCCTTTTGAGGATTTTTGTACAGATGATTTTGAGTATACTCTTACCTGTCGCAACGGAAATGAATTTTTATATATCGACGTCCTTAGACTGTTTTAATTTCTTTACTGTTCTAAAGTGCACCAACTCGTTTGCCATACATGTATAAAATCCTCGATCTATTTATTACGTTCACAGAAAGACATGGAAGATATTGAAAATTGAAACTGCAAATCTCATTGTCTCGTGTCAGTATCATAAGTCTGTATATCCAGCTTGCAACATCGCTGACTAGTTCCTTTCTTCCTCGCAATTTCCAGCTTAAGAATTACTCAAGCATTGGATGCGAAGCAACAACTCCTTCGAGCATCATTTCTTCCAGCGTGATTCAATCATTTTAATTTCATATTCATCCGCCTGTTTGCGTATCGTTCCACGCAATCGTACCTTACGAAAGACTCTTCTACGATTTCCCGCGATCATAGCTCGAGCCTGTACACTGCGGTGCACATCAATAGCGCCACTCATCTTTTTAAAATTTTTAAACTTTCGAACAATAAATTCAGGAAAACCAAGTGTCTCATTTGACTCTGCCACCTCTAATAACGTTGTTACTTGTACACGTAAGAAAATATATTTGTAGAGAAAGTTATCGTATTTGGAGGGGGATATAAGTCTGTGTGGGTGAAGGTCATCTTAAGGTCATATTTTCCGAGATATTCCGAACAGTAAAGTTTTTGTTAATGGAATGTAAATGGAATTTTGTTAATGAAACCTTTTGTATCGTGAATCAATGGAGTATCAAACTCTGTGTACAAATGTATTAACATTTATTTAAAAAATGTATTGATCTTCATATGTCCTAAATCAAATAGTGTACCAGACATTACAGAAATTTCAATAGTACTTACATGCTACATGCATACCTGGAGGCTAGTAGGTAGGTGCTTGAACTGATGTCCTTCATTCGACAATATCTCGTTAACTATCAGGTTTAGGACATATGAAGATCAATACATTTTTACGCCACGACAATCCTCGTCTCTTTCTTTCCCATACGCTGTCTTTCTTTGTGTTCGAAACATTTGTCGTTCATTACACAAGTAAACATTATGAGAATTGTATCATATTTGGTATCATTTTCATTAGAAAAATGCCACGACTATGTTGGTGAGAGTCCCATAAAAAATAATGAAAAATATATAAGTTTTGTTATTGGATTAGTAGTGGTCTAACACCGACATACTCGACCCATATTATGTTACACTTCTCAGCGACCCAGGCCTCTCGAGCTTCGGTGTCCGACCTGATGTACGGCAGAGGTCGAAAGATAATATCTTCTGCACGATAATTGTCCCTGGCCGGGACCGTGTTGTGGACAATTATGAGCATTAAATAACAGTTATTAGCGGTGGAAAAGTTAAATGAGGTACCCTGTATAATTTCTTTTTAACTCTTTTTACGCAATACTATTAAGATGTGGAAATCATTATATAAATGTTAAAAACTTTTGAAAATCTTCGTGTTGGTGTAGTTATGCTCCACAGTGTGTCTCATTACGCTGTTGCTATGGTACCAGCTTTCCGCAATTTTTCACTCTGGTGCAGACATCAACCATCCGGGGCAGAATCCGAACATCCTTGGTCGTACGCGACTCCTTCGGTAAATAGAGTAATATCTCCCACGAAACGGGATTACGCTCATTAAAATTCATGTTATCAGCCGCTTCCTTCGTTTCCTATATTACGTCGAGGAAGCAGTAGGGTTGGATAACTGTTTTCGTAACGGCCGTCAAATTTCAACGAACCCGCCGCGAATACATTACGATTCCCGTGGGCGTTAGCATACATCGGCCGCATTCTTAAACGCCTTCGTACCTCGTGCTGGAATCGCCGTGTAAATTCCCACTCGTCTGCCAGAGCATCGTCTCCAACCGACGTTATTAATATTGCCAATATTGTTGTATTGTGTAACCAGTTACTCGCGTTACGCACTTCAAAAATTGACGTTTGAAGTTATTTTTCACATTGGCTTCGATAAACGAACGTATGATGACAGATGTATTTACTATATTATAATTCAAAACAATTCTTAACAATAAACCGAACACCACTGGTCAATATGACCGTTTCCAGATCTTTTTGTTATAATTATTATAAAGATGCTTTCGTGGGAAATGATTAAATATATTTAGCATTTATATTTTTTAATACGAACCGCACAAAGTCCAAGTAAATACAATCTTGCCATTTCTGCACACCTGTATATGGTTGTAAAAATTAACTTTTAGCAATTCTTTCAAAAATTTCTTTTTCACGTTATGTAGATCGCGTTATTTTTGTTATAATTATTGAAATTATAAAGACGCTTTCGTGGGAAATGATTAAATATATTTAGTGCAGCAAATATTTTTTAATACGAACCGCACAAAGTCCAAATAAATTCAATCTTGCCATTTCTGCACACCTGTAAATGGTTGTAAAAATTAACTTTTAGCAATTCTTTCAAAAATTTCTTTTTCACGTTATGTAGTAAACTAATTGTTCTAAATTCTCAATAAAATCCCAAGCTTTACGGTGCAATATTAAACGAGTTATCGTTTTTTTAAAGAGTGTCCGAACATTTACAGGTGTCACTATATGTATTCTCGTTTGTCCACGAAAATTGGGGAGCGCATGCATATAAACAATCTATTAATTGCTACGAACGGCCTTTTTCGACGCACCGAATGTAATTGGCAATTTTTGCGTCACGCGAGTGACAGTATCGGAACGGTAGAAAATGATGGAGATACTTGTTAAGTGTGGGCGTTAATTGGGAAACACAACGCCGGGAACCACGTCGATCATGGACGCGTTGTTTGACAGTGGTTTTCACGGGAAACAGACCACGTGCCAACGGTTTCGATTGTTCTCGATGTGTGTCGAAGGAACGAGAACGATGCAAAGGATCGTGAGAGCGTCGTGATCGGAAGATCAAGCCGATAGAGCGCTTCGCAGCGCTCGCGGATCGCGTGTTCCAGTATGATGAACTGTAATGATCATTCGCGACGCGTCCGAGGTGCTTCGGAACGACTTTAACCAGCTGCATTGAATGATCCTTAACCCTCCTTCGACCCGTTAATTTGATACATTTTTCATCAGTTCTGTTTCTTTAGTAGGCTGTGGATTTTATGCGTTCATGACAATTAACGGGTATATAATGGGTTGGGGAAAAAGAAATCCATTATTTTTTAGCTGGATAGTTGTAGTGATCAGTGATGCCGAAAACAACCAGAACTGGTTGTTCCATAGAGTGTTTCCTTACCAAACCACATATAAAAGAACTTATACTAATCATTTTTCTCCATCAGTGTAACGTTATCATATAAGATCTCCAAAGACTGGCTAGTTTTTTAGGTAGTGTTTCTGTTAATTGTTACTTATTTCGTATTTATCTGTATCCAATACCAAACTTCGTATGCAATATTTCATCTTAGTATAAGTGTTAACTTTGTACCAACATTTATTTTTGTACCTGGATCTATGGGCAAACTGTGCCTAAGATCTTCTTTTCAATAAATACATACAACTGGTTGTTTTTTTGCTATCCTACTTTTCCCCTTCCACTATCCCATTCCACTACCTGAGCACACTCCCTTTATCAATCTTAACATATCTCAAAAGTTGTTGAGTATCGACGTCTATAATGCTACATTTTCATAAACAGGAGAACGAAATCTACCAGTATGCAAAGTTTCGACAAAATCTAAGACCCGATGACCGCGTCTTCTCATTTTTAGTCGATTTTTTCGCCAATAGGGACCGGGGCTTCTATGAGAGAGGCATTATGAAGTTACCTTTAAAATGGCAACAAATTATAAAACCAAACGTTGCATATTTGACCCAAATGGGACAATGCGAACCATGTTAAATAAAGTCCTGAAATAAACGTAAAAATAATGGATTTCTTTTTCCCTAACCTAATAAATTAGAGTCATAGACACTTAATTTATAATTTGCTGTGTTCATTTAGGAGGGAGCAAGATGGAGGCGCCAGGAAAAAATTGCTTGGTAGTACTGTACTTGCCGATAGGACGCAAATATTTACACGTGTCATAGGTAAGTGTAGTCTTTGGTTTCGTTAACGTCGTTGGCACAAGTACACAAACGTAGCCTTGACATTCTCAAAGCTTAAACTATCCTTCCGTAGTTTGCAGTGAAAGGAAATTCATTCAGCGTTTTTCATTCATTTTTGTCTGTCCGATGGATAGTTTTCTTCTGCTTCTTATTGGTAGTTGAACAATTAAAATTTTTATCTTTTGATGTTTTCAGAGGGATATATGTTTAACCACAAATGATTGTGCTTGAATTCGTGGGAAATATCTCGAGTACATATTTGAAAAGAGATTTCTGTCTTGCCTGGGAAAGGTTAAAATAGTCCCGCTTTAATATCCGAGGGAATGAGAAAGTGTCGAATCATCTTGTCAGAATCGTAATATTATGCTACAATGTTATGCAATCGTATCAAGCTAGAACGTTTTCTTGCTATATGTTTTAACAAATATCTGTGGTCACTCTGTAATCAGAAAGTCATTGTTCTTATAGACCAACGCATTACTTTTAAGCAATTTCCTTTCGCAATAAAACATTTCTCGGTACGTCGCGTCGTATGTTGAATGCATGTTACCAATTAGATGTGGTAATAAAGAATCGTTTATAGTGATTACACTCGAGAGTGGTCTGAATTATACCTGATGACTAATTGGCAAAAACAGAAGTTACTTCCAAACTTTGCTATTGCAATAAACTCTTATAATCTTTACGTACTGCTTACTGTGCATAAATGCATAGCCATGCGCAACCTACACAAAACATTGCCGTTTTTCAGTTCATTTCAGTGGACAAAAAATACTACTTTGCACTTATGAATATTCAACCATTGTAGTAGCCGCACATTTCCCCAAAAAAATGTAAAATTTCGCACATAGTTGTACAGAATAATTTAGCCAGATGTACAGCCAAATTTAACCGTACAAAACTTCGAATGTATTATAGGCTGGCGTACAAGAAATCTCTGATTTTAAAATGCAAATTTGAGGAAACCCTTCGATCCAGAAATACCAGTACAGTATTTCATCGATAATCGTCGCCACCACGGGTCCGGCCGGCGACGATTAAAGTTCAGATAATACTATTCTTTGACTTGTGCCGAACGTAGAAAAGGACAGCGAAGCTCGAGAGGCCTCGATCGCCGAGAAGTATAACATACTACGGGTCGAGTATGGCGGTGTGAAAACTACAATTAACCCAGTGGCATTTTTCTAATGAAAATGATACCAAATAAGATATAATTCCGATGGTATTTACTTGAGCAATGGACGATGAACGTTTCGAAAAATTATTATAAATATGATCCGAATTATATCGTGTTTGGTATTATTTTAGTCAGAAAAATGCCACAAATATATTGGACAAAGTCTCATAAAAAAATAAGTAATACTAAAAAAGTTTTTTTTATTGGCATTACACTGTGAAGACACGTGGGCCTTTGAACTACGCCGGCGACTGCGACTCTCCGCGTCTCTTTCTTTCCCTTGCGCTGTCCTTCCTTGCGCCCGAAACATACATCGCTTATTACACAAGTAAATATTATCAGAATTATATCATATTTGGTATCGTTTTCATTAAAAAAATTCCAGGAATATGTTGGTGAAAGTTCCATTAAGATATAATAAAAAATAAAGAAGTTTTGTCATTGGATTAGTAGTGGTCTCACCGATATACTCGACTCGTATTATCTTACACTTCTCGGCGACCGATGCCTCACGAGCTTCACGGCCCCGCATGGGGTATACCCCGCGGAAGGAGGGATTGTTTCGCGACGATTATTGTTCAGAATTTCACGACAATTAACGATTAAATACTGTACAGGCTTTTTATATACCATTTTAAAATACAAAGCTGATATTTGAAACCTATCTCCAATTTTTATTCAGATATTTAATTCCAATTTTAAATATAATTTACTTCAACGTTAATCAATGTGACTGTTATGCTATATAATATGTTACATACACTGTATATGAGCGGAGTATTAACATATCGACCATAGCACTATGTGATTTTCAGTTGAAAAGTAATGGTGTATGAACGCACTGTTTGTTTCGATGCTGGAAAAAAAAATTCAAAAATTGGAGATGACAGTCCTGTAAATGATGAACGTGAACGTTCGAAAGAATTCTATTTCCACCATAAGTAAAACAATCAAGAAACTTGTACATCGTTGACAGAATAATGGTTTCTGAATATGTATAATGGTGTTTACTCAAAGTGTGTCAATGGTGTTTTATTCAAAGAAAAGGTGTGTTTGTTTAACGTTACTCTCAAAAATCCGACATTTCATATGAATCAACTTAATATCTCGCTTGCTTATTTGTAAATAATAATTCAGAAATATTTCTGCTCCGGAAATTCGCAATTTCAATTGTGAAAACATGTTCCCGGTAGAGATGCAGTGACATGTTGATAATGCCATACCGTCCATTGAATTGTTTAATACGATACACGTGACTTCCTCGTTCGATATTATTTAATCCGTCGTACGGCTTTAATATAGACCAGTTCCAGGTTGGCGAATGCATCGGCCGTGTATCGGACGCGAATTATCATGATTATTAACGGTACCGGAAATTCCCCGGTCCCGTTCGCAACACTCCAACGCATTTTCCATGTTTGCAAGGGGCCCCGGCATCTGTCGACAATTTGCCCGTGAAATCGCTTGCTGCTTTGCATTTCATCATGCGTCGCAGAAATCCGCGGTTTCTCTCGTAAACTTCCTCGCGCGTCTCTAATTCCCAGCACCAGCAGTCGACACAGTTTGCATGAATTTACTTCTTAATGTCTCGTATTTTTTCGCCCTTCCCTTTTAGTCCCGTGCCACATATATTTTTTTAAATACTTTTTTCTTTTCGCAACCTGACTTCTTCGCCCCTGTCTTTTATTTTTCTCCTTGTTTGCTTTTTTTAAAGATTTCTCTCTTTGGGCAGTCTGATTTCTTCGCCCTTCCCTTTTATTTTACTCCACATTTCATTTTTTAAACATTTCTTTCTTTTCGCAGAATAATCTCTTAGCCCTCCAACTTTATTCTTTTCCACATATATTTTTGTTTAAACATTTCCTTCCTTTCGCAATTTGATTTATTTGACCTTCTTTTTTAATTCCTTTCATAGTTGTGTTTTTAAACATTTCCCTCTTTTTGCAATTTGATTTCTTCGCCCTTCTCTTTTATTTTAATACGCGTTTAATTTTTTAAACATTTCTTACTTTTCGCAGAATAATCTCTTACAATTAGCCCTCCAACTTTATTTATTTTTAAACATTCCCTTCCTTTCGCTATTTGACTTATTTGACCTTCTCCTTTAATTCCTTTCATATTTGTGTTTTTAAACATTTCCCTCTTTTTGCAATTTTATTTCTTCGCCCTTCTCTTTTATTTTAATCCACGTTTAATTTTTTAAACATTTCTTCCTTTTCGCAGAATAATCTCTTAGCCCTCCAACTTTATTCTTTTCCACATTTATTTTTTTTTAATCATTCCCTTCCTTTCGCAATTTCATTTATTTGACCTTCTCCTTTAATTCCTTTCATCTTTGTGTTTTGAAACATGTCCTTATTTTTGCAATTTGATTTCTTTGACCTTCTCTTTTAATTCCTTTCACATTTGTGTGTTTGAACATTTGTTTCATTCCGCAATGTAATATCTGTTTATCGTACAAAACGGAACACATGAAGAAACTTTCTATGATAAACTCATCGAAAGCATTGGAGAGTGTTTGAAAGAGACTGGTAACAGCAACAGCAAACAGAAATTAAGATAAGATGTTCCAATTTCGTGAAACTATATTTCTATTTGTTAAACATTTGGTATTGCATTTTTACAAATTTATGCCGATACGATAGGTGTTACTTTTGCTTTTACATTTCCCATGAAATTCCTTCGGAGATAAATTGACTGACCTGATTCATCGCTGTTATATATTTACTTTTGTATATTACAGGGATGTTTGTATATATTTTATATTTTTGTATCTAAAATATTCTTCTCATTTCTCTCTTTAAATTTATTCTTGAAAATTTCTCAAAATCGTTATTAAATGCTATCTGCTCAAATTCATTTGATCACTGTTTAGTATCATAGAGTCGGCATCAAACCGGTGGACAACCTAGAATTCATTTCATAAAAAAAGAAACTGTCTTCCAAACATGCATCTTCTATTCTAATATATTTCATGGGGACTCTGTATAAACATCCGTAGTCTTCTTATCGCTAATCCGGGGTCAGAAAACTACGCGCAAAACAAGCTCGGGCATGATCGACTAAACCGAGGGCCGCTAATTGTGACACGAAGGGAACAGGAAATCGAAGCAGTAAACGTGCCCGAGCGCGGAGCAGAATCTATCTGATGAATAATGAAGAGGTTCGCGAAAACTTTTTGTCGTGTTGTCTATCGCGGTCCGCTGAATTATTGCGAAATGTCGGGGATCGTGTTTCGACCGGCCTTTTGTTCTTCCTGCTGTCATTTATTAAGGTGATATTCTGGTTTCTCTGGTTACATTTTCTTTAACAAGTTTGCTGCCGTATATGGGTGACAGAATTATTTATCCAGATTTTAAAATGAATTTTCACGTTAATATATATACATTGTACCAATTCGATTAATATCGAGAAAATGCAAGACGGTTGAAGAACTACTCAGTGTCATACATTTAACTTCTTCAATTTTTATTCCATTAAATAAATGTCTTCGATTGTATGGGATTTTTAAAGTTTCTGGATTAGCAGTCAAAGTGTTACGTATAAATTTCGTAGAGCATGTGCACAAAAGGATTGTTTGAATTCGTAAAATAAACGTAGTTATAGGCATTAGAAGAATGTAATTAGCGCTACGAGATATTGATACGTAGTTGAATTTTCAAACGCGTTTTCTTCGAATCCGCATTTTACGAAACAATTGCCACTTCATCTCAAGTTTTAGTTGATCAATTGACATGCAATTCTGAGAGTCTCTACAGCACATACCTTGTCATCACACGAACAAAAAATTATTAAATCCGTCAATCTTTTATGTTTTTATTTAAGGCCGAAAAAATTTCAAAAATCGGTAATTTGCCTTTAAATTGTTGCTGTGTTGTAAATAATTGGGATTTGTAATTTCTGTCGGTTCGGACCATGATATTGGCCCGATTCAAGCGGTCGAGCTAATTTGCCCCTGGAGGGGTATAACCCGCATTAGTGGGGATAATTTTATTGCACTTATCGTGTACAGACTTGTAGCTTTTATCGCGACAGTACTGTACCCGCTCGTGACCTGACATTTAATTCGAAACCTAATTTCTCAAACTGATCTTTTAATTTGAAAGCATTTTATTTTCGCACTGGGTATTTGTTGTAATAATGAATGAATTTGAGATGGATTAGTGATGCTAAAGGCCGAAAAATATTTAAAAAATCGGTAATTTGCCTTCAAATTGCCACTGTTTTGTAAACAATCGGGATTTGTGATTTCTGTCGATTCGGACCATGATATTGGTCCGATTCAAGCGGTCGAGCAAATTTGCCCCTGGAGGGGTATAACCCGCATTAGTGGGGATAATGTTATTGCACTTATCGTGTACAGACTTGTAGCTTTTACCGCGACAGTACTGTACCCTCTCAGGACCCTACATTTAATTCGAAACATAATTTCTCAAACTGATCTTTTAATTTGAAAGCATTTTATTTTCGTACAGGGTATTTGTTGCAATAATGAATGAATTTGAGATGAATGAGTGATGAGTATCGGATCCTGATCGAATCTCGGATCCTCGAACATATTTCTGTGATTCTAAGGAAAAAATGCGCATGTCACATGTTTTCACTTTTGAAATATTATCGTTTAACCCTTTGCGGACGTGTGTCTGTCGACAGTCGCCCAAACAATTTTACCGTTCTGCGACTGTGAATAATTTTTAAAGAAATTAATACTCCCGAAAAATATGAAACAAATTTTTACTGAATACAACACGTTTCCCTGCATTTAATTCATACACCAAACTCCTCAGCAAACAATTTTATTTCACAAAGAAAATTTATTCGACCCATCAAAAAGTATGCTAAAAATAATCCCCGTCCGCTAAGGGTTAAAGTTCTGATCACTAATTCTTCGTACTTACTAGTAACGTTTCCTCACTTTCTTTGAATAATATATGTGTGCATTTCCTTCACTTTGTATAGTGTTGCATATTTGTATAATTAATGTAAATATTAATAGAAAGAATAGTAATTTTAGTTTAGTTTTGCCTAATGCGTATGCATTGAACATTGAACTCCAGTTAATTCCATTATATTTTTAAGCCTATAGAATTTGTCTTCATGACTTTTTTTCTGGTAAATACGTAAATACTAAATTCTAAATCTCAATGAACGTATCACCTAAAATTTTTTGAAATTGTGACATGCCGCCGTTTTCCTTGCATCCACAGATTTATGGACCGAGTTATCGAAATTTGGGGAGCGCGCACACTCCTAACCTGTTGTCGTTTATTAACGGACGGCGATGATGTGAATGGGTCAGGATCGGTGCTGGGATTATTCGGTCTCACGGCCGGCACGCGTTCTCGTGGCCGGTTTACGCTCGTTGAGAAATTACTTCTTCATCTGGGTCAACTTACGTGGAAACAATGAACCGGGCTCGTTATCTCGAGACGCGGGCCTGATATCGATCTGCACTGAATCATTAAGGCTAGGAGCCGCGCGGAAAGGAAACCGCACGACCACGAAATTCGTTGCTGCGGCAATAGGAAACTTCTCTCGCCATTGACTTAATTAATCGTGCGCAACGATGTTACGAGCGGCACGTAATCCCGGCGTTGTCGAATGCCAATGGTAGAACGTTATTTGCCTAAGCAATGTCGCTTCCAATTAATTGTGTTATTGTACCCGTCCGATTTTCCGAACGTATCGCGTTAATAACAACTACTGTTGTTCGAGCACTCGACACACGGTCTAACGTATTATCGGGTGTGTTCGGTAGTTCGCGAATTGTCCGCTGAGAAATTGGGGTAAAGTGTGATCTAATCGTGTGTCGGGAATAATTAGACGGAAGGGTTTTAATAAATGTACATTTGAAATGACAGTAACAGGTATCGAGATGAGAAAATATGAATTTTTTTACGATTGGACATAATCGTATTTATCAATTAATTTGCTTTATTAAATCAAAAATTTCATATGTGATAATTCGATTGCGGATAACATCGAGTCAGACTCGTGATGAAAATTTCGAACAGGTTCTACTATAGATATGTATACACTATTAATTTCCATTTGTATAGCGAAATAAAATTCTATTTTGTTGTAGACGATATAATGTATAATCATTGGAGAATACACAGGCATAGAATAACTATAAATTTATTTCTTCTAAGGAATTATGAACGACAAAGAAATCCGAATCATTGTAACCGTAAAATAAAAACATAGTGCAAGGGACTAACCTTTTCAATCTTTGATTTCGTTAAATAAATCATTTCAATTTTACGGAGTTTTTGAGATTCCTGGATTGGCAGTCATGGTGCAAATGCACTAAAAATCTTAAAGGTAAATAATAAATTCCCAAGTGATATTTATTAATTGAAACAAACTTGGACAATTGTTATTTTGCATATAGATCCGCGCTGTAGTAATAGTCTAATAGATTAGAGAAAAAAATATGTTCATTTCTGCTATAAGATGCTAAAGTAATTGATTGAAACTTGTTATGCGAATAACGAGGTAAAACAATGGAGTAAATTCATTAAAAAAAAAAAAAGAGAGAAGTTAACTCGTGTCCGAGGAAGGAGGAAATAAATTGTGCAGCATTATTATCGACAATTAAACAGCTGATAATACGCCAGTTGGTATTAGGAAGTTTTTAAAATAGCAAAAAATACAGCTGTTGTGAATTCGTCATCGATATGGTATCGTGGGATGTCGGGGGATTTCTTGATCATAATAAACGAGGGACAGCGCCTACCTGAACGCGTTCAGTTGAATATTTACTAGTGCACGTAGTGGTCGTGATCATTGAGGACTCGTCTTGAATCTACGATGACAGTGAGTAGCACTTTTTCTACCATTAAGTACCGTCATTCGTCCCATCTGCATTTGATTTTCATTTACTTTGGAGTAATCAATTATATACAGAAGAGTAGAAAATGTCAGAATATGTATTGAGCTATCATTTTAATGTAATTGTATTTTTTTATTAGCTTTCTTAGAAAAGGGAAGTATTACTTGTCAAAGGGTTAAGCTGTAATAAAATTGTTAATGGCAGGTTATCACATTTAGAAGTTGTAATAGGCAAAATTACATTTCTATAATTAAAATAATGGAAAACAATGCAAATGTAAAAAGAACAAAACATAATAAAATTCAATGTCAGTTAACCGCTCGCGTTAACGTATTATTTCTGTTATTTTACATATGCTGGCGGTTCTTCAAACTTCATGAAACGAAAAAACATTGCATAGGAAATTTAGAGAAGAAGAAGAAAGAAATTTATATCATTTTGAAGCCGAATGTGAATTAATTTTGAAATTAAATCTGACCAACAAATTGGAGAAAAGAATAAACTCTACGATCAAAATATTTTACACAACTCCGCGATAAGAATTATTATCATAATCGGTAAACGGTGTTGTTAAGCTGCCAATATTTATACAAGCTTCGATCGGTCGCATTGCAATAATCAGGCTAAACGAAGTTTCATTTACGGATTACAAGATTCCGTGTAATAAAAAATACAAGATAAAACCATTAATGAATGCAGTGTTGTCAGACATTTTTGCAGCCCAAATTCTTTCGCGATTTAAGGTCAATTTCGTTCTACCCGGGACCGGAGCTCCTCCCCTCGTCAGGGGAAATCACCGAAAAGTAATTTACCCGGTGTCCGGCGAAAAAAGGAGAATATCGAGCGACACTCGTCCGACTGGTCAGAGGAAGAGAGTAAATAAAAGCGGGTCCTGCATACCAAACTTCACGTTGTACGGCCACATATTTGGTACACGAAGGAACATGTTCGTTTATCAACAGGAGCACGTACAGGGCGTTGCAAAAACAGGCAAATTCTCGTTTTTACTGAATTTTATGGTGGCTTGGACATGCCCTCCATTTTGATTAACTCTTTCTAGTAACTGCGATATGAATGTCTGACTTCAATGCATTTCGAGAATTATCCGTTTTGTTCCGTTAGCTGACTGCAACAGCGACGTTGCTTTTATACACGATAGAAAAACATTTTTCACCGAGTATGGAGTATGAAAATGTTTTGCAAAAATTGTAAGTAATTATTTGAGAAACTATAACATCCATATTCATGAGAGAGTTGAAACATTCTTTCAAATCTGTTTAAAAACTGATGGATTTATGGCTGACTAAATTAAGTATTTTTGAACGTATTCGGAATTTTATTCTATGATGAAGCACTGGGAAACGTGTCGCATGTTTATCAACTGATCTTGACACTTCTCAGGTTCAACTAGGACAGTTTCTTGGAAGTTTCCTTCTGTTTATCCTCGTCTATACTTGACTGACCTTGTCTATGCGGAAATAAAGCGAAGAACAAAATTGAACCAATATTAAACATTATTCCAAAATATTATTATTTCTATATTTATTAACACTAAACCTACTACCGTCGGTCAAATGATCGTTTTCAAATTTTTTATTTTACAATTATTGAAGTTGCAAAAATGCTTCCACTTATTCCAGTATACATAACAGTAAAAATGACACAAAATCTAAATAAATTCAAATGTGCCATTTTTACAAGGGAGCACATACTAGTCACATTTAATGGTCGGTAGGTTGAGTGTTAAGGCAGAGTCACAAAAATCTTATACCTTGGGTTCCTTGTGATCCTACTTCAATCGACATTTAAGTAATGATTTTTTCCAATGCAATTATGCTCCCCACTGTGTTTTTTATTCTATTAATTACGTATGCGGTTCTATAAATGTTCAAAATTTTTTCGTTAGCCATTTTTGTTAATCTGTTCATCTCTGATAATCTAGCATTCACAACAGTGTGATCCGAGAACGAAGAAAATTAAATGCAATCTTCAGAATTGAACTTTGTTGTAAACATTTCCGTATAGTTTATACCGATAGGTACCACAATATACTGAAATGCAAGAATCATTGAGAAACAAAAAATTAGAATGTATTTCAACAATCTTGTTAATCTATTGATGTGATAATCTCCAACATTCACACCAGTATGAGCTGAGAATGAAGAAAATTAAATGCAAGCTTCAGAATTGTACTTTGTTGTAAACATTTCAGTATAGTTTATACCGATAGGTACCACAATATACTGAAATGCAAGAATCATTGAGAAACAAAAAATTTGAATGTATTTCAACAATCTTGTTAATCTATTGATGTGATAATCTCCAACATTCACACCAGTATGAGCTGAGAATGAAGCAGATTAAATAGAAACCTCTGAATGAAACTTTAATGTAAATATGTCGGCATAGATAACGGTAAGATGGGCAGGACAATGTACTGAAATGCAAGAAACATGAAGAAACAAGAAATTGAGGTGTATGGTCGAATGCAAATGACAAGTTTATACTGAACCGGTCTTTGAAGTAAGAATATCTTGTAATTTAATGTGGAAATTACATGTTCTACGTATAATGGGTTAATTGTCATTGTGAGTGGTTGGACACGTTGCGAAGAATGCGCGTGTAGCTCGTATAGCTCGCGGGTCATAACGGCCGAAGATTCTTCTTCGAGGCCTTTGCCCGGACTACTTTGCCCAACGGAGTCGAAAACGTTTCGCAACGCGACCGAACCGAGAAATTCCAACGAGATCGTTAAGGAACCGGGTAGACCTCTCAGACGAGTCGTAGAAGTTGCAGACGCCCCACGCACACTATTATACTATTATCAGTGTCACGCAAGATTGAATATGGCCATTGACGTCCCGGTTCTAGTCGCCAATGTCACGCAGGTAATCGCTGTTTACATACAAAAACGTGACGGGCGAGTATATCGGCTCTCGGACTCTTGCTCGGTAGCAGCTTTAGGTTAGGTCACGATGCGTCAGCTTAGCGGCTAAGCAATTGCTTACGCCTCTCATTAATCCTGGATCCGCCAAAGAGTAAACTTTATACTTCGATTGCTACATCGAAGCTACATTCCACTCCAGAATTCAGAAGTTTCCTCTAATCTAGAGTATTTTTGTTACATACCACTAGACTGCGGATTTTTATACTGAGTGATATACAGGGTGTCCCGAATTTAAATGGTAAAACTTCAGGAGCGTATAGGGAGCTGAAAAACTAAGACAAAAAGTCTTTTAGAGATTTGCTCGTTTTTGCTTCGTTTTGCAGAAAATCGCAAAAATTCAATATCTCGTTGTCAGTTGCTCTCTTGAGTTGTTGTATACACTTGTATTTGTGATTGTTTTGACATTGTTGTGTGAGTTGTGACAGTGAGATACGTAAACGCTTGACGTTATCCTTTACTTTCTGTCGTTTGTTTACATTCTTGCTTGAAGCAGGATGTTTATTTGGTGCCAATCAATTCAAGAGAGCAATTAAGAGACTGAATCATAGATGCAGTGCACCAAATATCACCAGAACAATGTTTAGCTGTAATTTATCAAGTCAGTGCTAGATGTAATGCTTGCATCGCTGCAAGAGGGCAACATTTTGAACAATATCTAAATTAAATAGATGATAACGTAAATAAAATGAAAATAAATAAGTACAAAAATGAAAACTTGTTTTGTTTCTTTTTTGAGATTTTCTCCAAAACGAAGCAAAAACGAGCAAATCTCTAAAAGACTTGTTTTGTCTTAGTTTTTCGGGCCCCTACACGCTCCTGAAGTTTTGCCATTTAAATTCGGGACACACTGTATAATAGTAGCAGTTCACAATAAGAACCGCGGGTAATTATTGCGAAAGGGTCGCTATACCCCGATTTTGATGAAATTTAAATATGTTATAGATTTTGACATTTTTAACAACCTGTCCCTTTTCCAATATAGGGGGGTCGCTTTAGGTTATCAAGATATTCGCAAAGATCTATTGCTAATACTGTATTGAATTTCACGCATTGTTGCACGCTCGGCACACCGTTTGAACGCCATCCGATTGGACGCGTCCCGATTGGACGCGTCCCGATTGGACGCGTTCCGATTGGACGCGTTCCTTTCGGACTCCGTGCCGATTGGACCTAACCCAGAACTAACCATATATTTCACAATAAAATATCACCATATGTAGACTTCGAAAAGCAATGATTATAAAATTTGCGGCACCCGAATGTCACGAATCCAAACGGCACGGCGTCCAAATGTCACAAATCCAAACGGCATGGCGTCCAAACGACGAGTCCAATCGGCACGGCATTCCAAAAGGAACGCGTCCAATCGGATGGCACGCTCCGTGGCAACGTAAGATTACTCCAGTGCAGCGTCTGTTTACTTTTTTTTGTAAACATGTTGTGGGGATGAGAGAAAAAACAGGGTTTCGCTCTATATAGGATGAGTTTTCAATTTTGAAAGACCACTCCTGAATTTTCGTATGTGGTTCGCGCCGGCCTAGCGGTCGGACCTCTCCGCCCCCTCCACGACCTAACCTCAACTCATTCTGTTCGCATAATCTTTGCATTGTAGCTTTCATCCAGAATTTGATCTAGTAATGGAAAAATCATGTGAATAGAATGGTTTGTGGTTAGGTCGTGGAGGGGGCGTAGAGTGCCGGCCGTCAGGAAAATCCAAGAGAGAAAATTCAATATATTTTAAAAAATAAAATTCTTTCAGACGCAGCTCTCATTCTTTCTTGAAAAAGATCCACATTAAGATCGAAACGTAGAAAGTTTTAACAAACTATCAAGATTGCTTTAATATTCTGTTTAGATCGAACCTTTGCGCCAATAACGTTATTTATTCTGTGTTTAACAAATTTACGATCGATAATCGAACTAACGTTTAATAGTATAAACAACCCTCATATACTGGAAAAGGAAAAAGTTGTTCGAAATGTGTTGCTGCATAACATATTTAAATTTGATCAAAATCGGAGTATAGTGACCCCCTTTCGCAATAATTACTGGTATTAGATGATGAGGGAGGAGGGGAAGAATGGCTGAGGAATATGGAATATGGAGGACTGGAGCGGGGTGGAGCGGGGTGGAGGGGGGAAGGAGAGCGTAGGGAAGAACGAGAGGGAGTGAGATAGTACAGAATGGAGAGAATGATGAGCGACAGGAAGAAGGGGTCCATCGTTAGGGAAGGGGGGGTATAAGTTTTTTATATGTGCCTATAATGAAAATTTCAAACATGCATTTTGTAAATCCTAAGTGAGTTATTATACATGTACAAAGTATTATCGAAATCGATTGATACATAGAGAGGCTATAGACACTGTAACATGCAAAAATCCATTTCGATGATGGATAGTGCATATAGATACAGTCGCGTCGATATTTAAATTGACACGGTCGAATTCGGAGAACACGATACCGTATTTTGCTTGTACATTAAGTTCTCGATAATTGTCCACAACACGAGTCCGGTCCAGGGACAATTATCGTGCGAAAGAGACTTGCTAGGATGAATGTTTTCATTTTTCATCAGTAACTATTTCACTGTACGGCCAATCTTTTAGCCAATTAAATAAATCCTCCAGTTGGTCTGATTTTTTTGGAACAGTCTGTGAAAGTTTGCATGGAAATCTGGAGTGTAGACATTATTATTTGGATTTCGATAAGAGTATCTATGAACAGAGCGGTGCACGAGCACTATGAAATTTAGAAATCGACTCGCAAATCCGAGCCGAGTCGATTTCGTTTCATCAGCTTCGTTGGTGTTTCCTCCAATTTTTTCGCGATCTTTTCCCGCCGTTTTTCATCGATTCAAGATGTCCGCTAACTAGTCGAACCGCTTTCTAAGTGCGACACGAGATAAATTTGGCTTGTATAAATTCAGGGATTCTAGCGAATTATTGGTTTATCAACGGCCATCTTCTTATCGCGGTAATCTTCTTTGATGACTTACGTTCGTTCTTTCTTCGCAAAAACCCAACGACCGATTGTGTTCCTGCGTGAGAATCGAACGATGGCGGAAACTTATTGTGTAGCGCAATCTTGACGAGTGTTCCTCGATATTTTGTGATGCATAATTTGTTTAACAAGAAAAAATGAAAAAGGAAAATGGTGATTAACGGTGAACGTAAACAGGCACGATAACGGTATATTTTAAAACGGCAAACAAGATCTTTAAGGCGATGTGTCATCTTAATCTAGATAAATGATCACGAGCAAGTGGGGACCGAGCTACGAGGTCGTTGATAGGCCTTTTCAAGGTTACTCGGAACTGTCTCTATGGAAAGAACTCATTCGATAGCTTCATTCAGATTATTAAACGTTGCTAAACATTTCGGAATGATGTATTTCAGTTTCTAATGCACTTCAACCATGTATGGGTGACGGAATTATTTATCCAAATTTCATACGTTGACAAATGAATTCATACGTTAATCTATTCATTGTACCGATTAATATCCAGAAAATGCAAGAAGGGTGAAGGTCTACTCAGTAGTATCATACATTTAATTTGTTTAAACTTTCTGACATTATAAAGTTAAATGTCGAGGTTGAAAAAATTATTTTGTAATACCCCAATCTATTACCTAATTTCACATGGACTACTACATATTTCATTTAGAACAAAATCGACGACGGTGCCTGCAAAAAGTGATCGATTTAGCATGGAATTTGTAATTTCAAAAGATCGTCAAGGGACGAGATGCTGCTGAAGGTTTTAAATTGCGACTAATGCCAATTTTAATAAAATTGATTTACATATTTTAGCTAGAAAACTAATCCTTCAACATCTCAACAAATTTCAAGACACTTGATCCGCATTTAAAAAATTTATTCGTTTTTAAAGGGTGTTAGAATACATTTTACACTCACTGTAGTTCTTGTTATGTCACTCCTTAGTGCAATCCATGTGCATGATCCCAAGTGGGATTCGTGGTACTTAATGGGTTAATGCAGCAGTTTCCAACCTGGGAGGCGTGACTACCAAGTGAGGCGCGCGCGGACTATTGCTAGGGGAGGTGCCAAAAATTTTTAATAAAATACTAATTTTCATACCATAATATCTTCAAACTGAGATCTTAATCCAATTTTGGATGAATCTTCGCGAAGAGTATGAATCTTTGTATTACAAAGCAATGCAAGTGCTTCTACCGCGTTTGTAACGTCTTATTTATGTGAAACTGCCTTTTCGATACTGGTTGCAATGAAAACCAAATATCGAGCTAGGTTAGTAGTCGAAAAAGAGATACGAGTGGCACTCTCCACATTGCTTCACGATCTAATAAACTTTGTACCAATAAATAAAAAACAACCCTCGCTTTAAATTTTGATGCGAAAGATGTAGTTGGTTTAAATGACTAAAAAGAATTTAATATAAAAGTAAATATACATGTACGTATATGTTATAGCAAAACCTTGTTATTATTCTGTTAATTGCAGTTTTCAGTTTTTTTAAAAATAAAATTTTCATTATTTAAAACGTGCCTATATTATTGTATCTGTTAAAAAAGTAAAAGGTAGGGAAGCGCGGAAAAAAATTTTTTTCGGGGAGGCGTAGTAGCATAAAAAGGTTGGAAACCGCTGGGTTAAGGTGAATTATATTTTCAAAGTTTCAACTTTCAATAGAAAACAATATTTCAATATTTTTTGTTAGAAACACATTTGACGAGAGATTTCGAATTTGCAGCTTTCTCCCGAGGGTAGAAAACACGTTTCAATATTTTTTGTTGAAAAAATTTGACGAGAGATTTCGAATTTGCAGCTTTCTCCCGAGGGTAGAAAACACGTTTCAATAATTTTTGTTAGAACCATTTGACGAGAGATTTCGAATTTGCAGCTTTCTCCGGAGGGTAGAAAACAATATTTCAATATTTTTTGTTAGAAACATTTGACGAGAGATTTCGAATTTGCAGCTTTCTCCCGAGGGTAGAAAACACGTTTCAATAATTTTTGTTAGAACCATTTGACGAGAGATTTCGAATTTGCAGCTTTCTCCGGAGGGTAGAAAACAATATTTCAATATTTTTTGTTAGAAACATTTGACGAGAGATTTCGAATTTGCAGCTTTCTCCCGAGGGTAGAAAACACGTTTCAATAATTTTTGTTAGAACCATTTGACGAGAGATTTCGAATTTGCAGCTTTCTCCGGAGGGTAGAAAACAATATTTCAATATTTTTTGTTAGAAACATTTGACGAGAGATTTCGAATTTGCAGCTTTCTCCCGAGGGTAGAAAACACGTTTCAATAATTTTTGTTAGAACCATTTGACGAGAGATTTCGAATTTGCAGCTTTCTCCCGAGGGTAGAAAACAGTTGTCCCTCTTTATTTTCTTATCCCACGAAAACCCGATGTCCGTGCATGGGCAAAAAGTCTGAAGGAGAAGCCTGAAACGCGACGCAAACAAGCCGAGCGTGTGCTCACGCCGCGTCACGCGTCATTAACGTCTGTCTGCGATGTCTTCAAGGTTCGTGAAAGTGAAGTTTTTCCTGCACAGCTGACAAAAGGATCTCCTACGGAATGATCTCTCCTAATATCGAATAAAACCGACGGAAATGGATATTTCATCGATCGAACGATCAATCTGTTTCACTTCCTTCTGAAGGAAACAGCGGAAATGTGATTCACTGAAAAATGAAATGCCGTTTGTGTATTCGTGTTTGTTTGACACGAAACGTCGATGTTTTTATCACGGGAGTCGATGCAACGTAAATTTTTTATTACGTCCAATTATTACCGCTGGTCTTCGAGGCATATATTTGCTGATTACTTCATAATCTTCGATCACTGTAGCGCAAACAAACAAAAAAACATGTTCGCAAAAAGTGTAGAAAAATTGATTTCCATCGTTAATCAATTTACCGAGTGCAATTTCAAGTGACTTGGCATTTGAATGTTTTTACAGATTTCGTAACTAATCTTGCTTATTCTAATAGAATATACACAGTCTCACGAAACTATTCGAACGCTCGTTAAACCAGAATAATTTGTTTAAAATTGCACGTCACACAACTTGACCTTTTTTGTGCAATTAGGAGCATTGATTTACTAAATGGCGTGAGAAAAAGATTTTGAAAAAAATTGCAATTCGTAAGAATTACATGAAAAAATAAAAATGGCACTTTTTAAAACTTTTGTATTCCAGCCCGTAATGAAAATTTAAAATACACGTCTTGTAGACCTATGTTAGTTATAAACATGCTGAAAATTTCTTCGATTAACGTTCACACGAGCTGCAATCCGTTAAAAGTAGTGAAAATTGTAGTTTTTCACAACTCTATTAGCATCAATCAGCAAGAATTAATTCTTGTTTCACTTTTAGCACGAGGTTCCAACCGATGGAGTATAATGTACGTTTACATAATGCCGCGCAAACTATCCGCCGACAATCGTGCTCCGCAATTATTAATGCGGGCGTCGCGTCGCGTCGCGCGTCGGCCCGTCGACATTCTGGTTTTCGATCGGCGATTAAAAATTTCCCGGAGGAAATTAACGGGAAACGGCTATTCGCCGATCACTCACCCCTTGAGGATGCTGCTGAGAAGTAAAAAGCAGATCCCGGAAGTGACGCCCGCCGCCAGGATGGTGATTCCAGTGGACGTGATCATTCTTCCGCTCGCTGAACGTTTCGAGATCGATGGCTATTGATCCAACGGTGCACCGTGTCACCGCACCGGTGCGTTTAATTACTGTTGATGGATCCGAAGAGGTTGCGGCGTCCGACTCTGCCGCCCACGAGTTCCATTTCTTTTTTACTCTTCTATTAAACCGGGGCCTCCGGCAAAATATGTCCTGGCACCCTGTTCCCGCGGGGTGAGTCCACGATTAAACGCAGCGGGAACTCGATGAAACGCCACGGGAACTCGATGGAACTACGCGATGGAACTCGAACGATCTCGATCTCGAAGCACTAGAAACACCTGTCCAGGCACTGGCGTGCAGTCGATGACTGATTTCACAGTCACGATCTATGAACGACGCGAGCTCCGTTATCTGATACAGTAGATAAAACCTCGGTTGTTGTTGATATCGGAGGGCGCAGATTCGGATCTCGCCGGATCGAGAAAGCGTATCGCGATCTATCCTGATCGCTTCTCGGTTTTTTGTTTTTCTGGACTTCGCTTCGACAGATTGTTCCTCGGTTCTGACGATTTCCGGATCTTTGTTACGGATTGTTTGACATTGGAGCTGATAAGAGAGTTAAAATTGTGTTAATCTTATGCGTGTATGGTAAATAGACTGCGCATTTTATGCATTTATATAAAAAATGTGTAGATGAAATTTAATATTAACCCTTAGCTCTCGAATGGCGACTCTGAGGCGCCGCTACAAATTGTTACACCATTATTCAGAATATTGTTTACATGATTAAATTTGTTTATATGTAATGAATTACTAAATATTTAAATATTGTATGAGGTACTACATCAGTTTCGTACGCATATAATGAAAAAAAATTATGTACAATGCAAATATTCTAGGTTAGATGAGATGTTTGATTTTTTAGTTGAAATAGCTCCGATTGCAAAGGGTTAAACTTACCGGGCCTTGAAGGTAACCGGTATATGTTTTTTTCATAAAAATGACAAGATTGAATTTATTTGGACTAATCAGACGCGGTTCGGTAATTATTGCGAAAGGGTCACTATACTCCGATTTTGATGAAATTTAAATATGTTATGCAGCAACACATTTTGAACAACTTTTTCTTTTTCCAATATAGGGGGTCGCTTTTCGTTTTCGAGATATTCGCAAAAAACTATTGCTAATACTATATTGAATTTTAAACGTTGGTTCGGTTGTCGATCGTAAATTTGTTAAACACAGAATAAATAATGTTATTGGCGCAAAGGTTCGATCTAAACAGAATATTAAAGCAATCTTGCTAGTTTGTTAAAACTTTCTACGTTTCGATCCTAATGTGGATCTTTTTCAAGAAAGAATGAGAGCTGCATCTGAAAGAATTTTATTTTTTAAAATATATTGAATTTTCTCTCTTGGCTTTTCCTGACGGCCGGCCCTCTTCGCCCCCTCCACGACCTAACCACAACTCAATCTATTCACACGATTTTTCCATTACTAGATCAAATTCTGAATGACAGCTATAATGCAAAGATTATGTGAATAGAATGAGTTGAGGTTAGGTCGCGGAGGAGGGCGGAGATGTCCTGCCGTTAGGATGTCCCGACCACGCATACAAAAATTCAGAAGTAGTCTTTCAAAATTGAAAACTCACCCTATATAGAGTGTAACCCTGTTTTTGCTCTCATCCCTATAACTTGTTTACAAAAAAAAGTAAACAGACGCCGCACCGGAGCAGCCTTACGTTGCCACGGAGCGTGCAACAATACGGAAAATTCAATACAGTATTAGCAATAGTTTTTTGCGGATATCTCGAAAACCAAAAGCGACCTCCCTATATTGTAAAAGGAAAAAGTTGTTAAAAATATCGATTTCTATAACATATTTACATTTCATCAAAATCGGGGTATAGTGATCTAGCAATTAGAGACATTGATTTAGTAAATCACGTGCAAAAAGATTTTGGAGAAATTGCAATTAGTAGGAATTATATGAAAAAATAAAAATGGCACTTTTTAAAACTTTATTACTTCAGCCCGTAATGAAAATTCAAAATATGCGTTTTGTAGATCTAGGTTATTTACACATATGCTGAAAATTTCATCGAAATCAGTTTTCACAACTTTTGGTCAGTTTCTGCTTAAAATCCATAGTTTCTTACATCTTTCGATGCGCGTCGTTTTTTTCTGTGTCAACCGATTTCGATGAAATTTTCAGCAAAGGTATAACTAACATAGATCTACAAAAGGCATAATTTAAATTTTCAAAATGAGCTAAAATAAAGAAGTTTTAAAAAGTGCCATTTTTATCTCTTCATGTAATTCCTACTAATTGCAATTTTTTCAAAACTTTTTTTTGCTCTTGATTTACTACATCAATGCTTCTAATTGCTCAAAAAAAGTCAAGTAGATTGGTCAAATTTTAAGAAAGTTATTCTGATTTAAAGGGCGAGCGAATACTTTTGTGAGCTACTGTACATACAATTCAGACTGTACGAAAAATTTATGAGGAACATTCGAATATCTAAAAGCTTCTAAAAAATAGACTGGAGATCTTTATGCGAAATAAGAACTTCGTTAAACTAATTATGAGGAACAGAAATTAAATAAAAATGTATTTATTCTGTTAATAATTTTAACAGTGCATTCTTAGCGTAAGAAATAACAGAGAAAACGTGTCAAGAGAAAATAATCTATTCCATTCAACTGATAAACTTGTCAGTGAATGCAAGGACATAAGAACCCACGGTCTTCAAGGCAGGCAGAAGTACTAATGCTTTCGGATACACAATCAACAGTCCTGACAGACGTTTCACTCGAATGTAAACGACGTCAAACATGATGTAGCATAAATAATCAAATATTTATTACATGGGTAATAAACGTGTCCATACTAAACGCACTGGTAAAATGATCAGTGTTCGTAAAAAGTGTGTTCAATTTTTACAACAACCATAAAATTCATTTCAAAGAACATTAAATTTTTTCATTTTCTCGAAGAAGAACAAGTAATTATAACCTCCCTAATCGGAACAGGCATTATCTAAATAGTCGTTCTAACAAGAATAGCAAATTGCGTTACTGCGGGAACACCATTAGCAAAACAAGAAATGATTCCTACTAGGATTATGTCGACAATCAGGTTCTTCTCTGAATCCTGGATCTTCTCTCCTTTGAAGTTACCAAAAAACAACACTGTCTATATACCGAATGAAAAAAACTTCAATTATAAACACACTCGCCTTGCGTCAATGTCTGAAGTTTTTCTGAAATCCTCGAATGCAAATCGTGTGCATAATCACTGAAAAAGCGTCAGAAGATACCAAAAGAAACGGCACTAATTGATCCTTCAGTCTGCTCGAAGCTCTGAATCCATTCCCTCTGTCACTTAGCATTCAATTGAAAGAGGTATTAATTGACAGATGTGCAGTTCTCCATCTTGGCAGCTCGAGCTTCGTCTTCTCTGCCTTTAGCCAATCACAAATTAGAGGCAGATTATTTTCGCTGGTCCTGTAGCCGTCGAACACAATGACACCTCTATCGAAGAGTCCTCTGTATCAGAACAAACAAACAAAAATATCGAAACGTCGTCCGTGAGTGTCCTTCGACGGTGAAGAAACGCGGGTGTCAGTTGGGCAGAGTCTCTCGGTCCTAGAAGGACCGATTCGGTTGCGTCGTCGCACTTTTACACGCACTTTTCCCCGAGGAAATTTCGAAAGCTCCGTGGACCCTGGCGCGCCGCACCGCTCTACGTCGTGATTAAAATGGTAACCTGGCTATCCAGGAGATGTGAACGGACCGCACGATAAGATTGAACTGAAGCAAAGCAACCGCGTGTAGACTGTAGACACGCGTGCACATTCACGAGATAGTCGCGCACCGCGTGATTGCGCCTCGAGACGCGGCGGCCCGCTTTGACTAGGATTCGTTTCGACGGGACGTCACGGTTTGGATGATTTGCGAAAGCACAATGATTACTGGCTCTTTCTCCCGGCCTGCGGCCTTCCTCGGCCGAATGGACCGTCGTTCCGCCGTAATGGAACGCGATCAACTCGCGAAGTACCAGTGATCTCTGCGTGGACATAATTGGGGGAGAAAACGCGAACATTGACTTTTGTTTGGACTCTGCCTTTAATGCACGTAACATGTGCCACGAATTGCTGGTAAGAACATTGTTTATTACACTGTCCAACAAATTTCAAAATACTACACAAACTCATGATTTCATCCTTGACTCATCCTCAAACTCTGTCTCATCCTCGACCTCTGTCCTTGCCGCATCATATTCGAACCATTACCTGAACACGTCACCTTCAAAACTCTGACCTTATCATTCTAGCCCTTACAATTCCTAAAACCCCCACCATTCAAGTTAGCACTCATATACAGGGTGTCCCACATAAATGGGAACACCTAAATATCTGTCGTATTTACAGTCCTATCAGAAAACTTCAGAGGACAAAGTGACACTATTGCAGGGGGCAAATATAATGGTAAAGAAAAAAGCTTTTTATGTCGTGTTTTTTTAATGAAATTTCAAGGTCACCGATGTTTTTTTAAATGGAATCGTATATATTTTTTTACGATAGCATGATAGACAATAAAAAACTGAATTTAGTGGATACCACCTTTTTGACCTTGAAATGACCTTGAGCAAGAATAATCATGTTGGAGCGGATAAAATGTGGAAGTTTCACATTTACGTGTTTCAGCAAAGATTACGCGTTGTTTACGTCGGGTTGACCTTCACATTTCATAATAAATGTTCGAATTGTTGACCATCCTCATTTATGCAATATTGCAATCTTGCATTAAATGATCTGTAGGCATTGTCGATTTCCTGAGACGCAATTGAAGCACATGCTGCAGTAATCCTTTGCCGCATATCCTCTGGGGTTGTGGGTTTTTCTTTGTACACAATACATTTTATCTTGCCCCATAGATAAAAGTCCAATGGTGTCAGATCCAATGGTGTCAGGTGTCAGATACATATTCTAACAGAAACATACGCTGTTTACTATGAAAATTAGTTCAAACATTTATTGTGGTTTGTAAAGGTCAGCCCGCCGTAAACAACTGATTGGAAGGATGAAGAATAAATGAATTTGATTTCAGTCGATCTAAGTTGATTTCGGTCTTACTATTAAAAATAAGAAGAAATTGTGTCAACAAGAATTTTTATATCTCATTTTTTATATTTTTATTAATGCGTCGTACCAAATCGTGCTGGAATGCATTGATTTTCCATCAAAACTTCTTTTATTCATAAATTATATATATTATCATGTGTAAAAAAAGCCTGAAACGGATGGGAGTATATGGCACACGCCACTCGCAAGAGACCCACGAAGCTTGTAAATCACATGAAATATAGGAAACATGCAATGCGTGAAACCCATGAAGCGTGCGAAACAGATGAAGCAGATGATCCACTTGTTACGCGTCGAATGTGTGAAAAGTATTTCATAACTCTTTTTGTTTCGCTCTGGTAATTATATTTCACGTTAGAACCAGTGACAAGTTTATTCAACTCTGGCGTGCCTATTATTAATTCGGAAAAGTTTCCTTCCTCTACATTCTTTTTCTTGTATCCAGCCTTATAATCGGATACCAGTGCGAGCAACTGTGACACGCCTGTATGAAACATATCTATATTTACTAGACAGCGGATCTTTATGCAACACAAAAATTTTCTATCTGAACTGCAGCAAACTGGAGCGAAACGGAAATTTATTTTCTTCATTAATATGTGTAATAGGTTGAAAAGAATATAATATTCTTTTTAAATACGTCTAATGCTTTTACTGTTTTTAATTAGACCTACTCATTTTTGTCATAAATGCATAACATCCGCTGTCTAATAATTACACAGTTCAACAAAATACTTTTTCTTGATGTCTCGATTTTCACTATGCGATTCTGGTAGAGTTTCTTGCGTTGAATCCGAATCTGCCCTAGATGCACAGTTTTTGAGAAATTTGATTTTGAAAAGAAAAGACATATTTTTCAAGTTTAAACAAATATAGTGATTTTATTAGAAAAGATATTGAATTGTTCTTTGCAGCGAAAGATCCTGTAGACTTTCTCGAATACAGTGGTATTCAGTATTAATACATTATAAATGCTGAATCGTATTTAACCCCTTGCACTACAATAACGAGTCAGACTCGTGATAAAAATTTCGCACATCTACTAAACATGTAAATTATTAATTTCCTTTGAAGAGAAGTAAAATTTTATTGTTGATGCGAACTAATATAATGGCAATATTACGTAACATACTACATACATATTCTATAAAAATCAGAATTTATTTAATATTTTTTCGAATTTTTATTGACACTTTATGACATTTAATTTTCTATGATTCTTTCATTGAATCAATTGGCTTGTGATAGGTAAAAGATGATATAAATATTCTTGATTCAATTTTGTCTAAATGTCTTGCAAATATACCTATCGCGCCTAAAGAAGTTTCACTTCAAAAGTAATATTTTGTTGGACTCCGTTATTCATAACTAGACTGCGGATCTCTATGCAAAATAAAAATTGTCTGCATTAATTACAAGAAATAGGAGATCTATAAAAATTGATTTAGTCTCTTAATATTTTTAACAGGTTGTAAATAATGTGCCAGTAATATTAAATTCATGCGATGTTTCTTCTATTTTGTGTTTCGCCTACAGATTTTATGCACTCGTATTAAAAGTGAGTAGAAGAAATACAAAACAGAAAAATTTAATATTAATCAAGGGAAGATAGCAATTTTTATGTAACTCCTTCTTCTTGTACTTACTGTAGACAATTTATAATTTTCATAAACATCCGCAGTCCATTCACAACGCTTGTTCCGATGACATAAAATCATCGTCGGATTGAATATAAAACCGAGGAGGTTTTTTTCGGCGAAGCTTATAGCAATTGAACAAACTTAATTAGTATATTAAACAGACTTTTAGAAAGGAGCGTTGGTGGGCTTCATTTGCTGTCCCAGAACCCTTTGTTCCCCTTGAAAGTCAAAGATGGAACAAGTCGGTCGGAAGAAAAGATTTTCTCAGGCTGAGATGCATTATCATTATAGCGAGCGGTGAGTGCTTTCTGCTAAATTCTTTTGAGCGAAAATCGCGCGATCAATTTACCTCGCTTTCGAGGGAGGGGAAAGAGCCCGAGAAAAAGCGGCGGACGAAACGAAGCACTCTTTCCTCCGCTGTGAAGCGCGTCAATTAAAGTGGGAATCGCGGAGATGTTAACAGAAACCGGGAACGTTTTCCCGGCGGAGGGAAAAAGGGAATTAAATCCATGCGAACCTTATGCAACTTTTATCCGAGGTCGTTGCGTCATCGTTACCTCGTCCCGTGACGTTCGTGAAACGATAAAAAATGATTTATGTGTCTTAGAAAAATCCTCTCGTAAGAAACGGAAATATTTTATTCCGTGGCATTTCCGTTCCGCGAGAATTGCGTCGAACAGGCGTTGAAAATCGGAGGAGAATGCACTGAAAGTAACGTTAAATAAAGGATAGCTTAACACATTATTTATTGCCGGTCATTTCATAATTTTTTTTTATTATAAAATCTCTTATGAGATTTATTACAACATAATTTACATTGCGGAGTAGTACAGTGTATACATTTTTAGTAACATTGTGAAAAAAAAAATGAAAAAAAAAATTTCATAATTTTCGAATGTCTGTGATGCATGGCTTAGAAGTTTTTAATGGATCTTTCAACAGCAATAGGAATTTCAGTCGTGAACCAACAAATCACCCTCAGTAACATAATCTAAATATTTCGTTTGGGATCATTATGCAAAGAAAGATTTTTAAGGTTCCCTTTAGTACAGCACAACTATTGAAAAACAGATTAATAGGTTAACATGTCAATTCGTTTAATTGCAGAATTTTTTGTTCGTTCTAGAACACTAATTTTCATCATACTCGTCTCTTTAGATACTGATTACAATCTCAAATACTATAAATAAATATATCTTGCCTTTTCTGTTAATAATACTGAAATAACATTTATGTACTTGCAGATTCAAAGAAAATTCGAAAACCTAAAAGTTTTCTCGAAATTAGGGGAGAATTAAATTCATAGAGGACTAATTGACTGTGTGTATTATAAAAAATTAATTGTGCTAGCATAAGCGTCAAATTTTTATGCAATCTACTGCACAATATGTTTAACAATTGCCCAAAAAATGCGCGAGAGTCAAGACCTCAAATTCGCGGAGCTGATGAGATTTTTTTGCGCCGTGTAGCTGTGGATTCTAATTCATGCGCGTTGGCCGGGCTGCCTACCAGCTAGGCGTGTCTGACTAACACTGTCGGTAACCACTATCAGAGATCAGACCGTGTTATACATGCTGTCTCTACTTTGAGATAAAGTCGCAGACTCGAACCGACAAGAAACCTCCTGGGCAAAACAATATAAAATGTATTGTTTATATTTTCAATAATCTGTATATCTATGTTTGCATTCAACCTATTACATTAGTTTCTGGTTAGAAAATGTGCAATCTTTAACTGAATTATTGCAGATATAATTATGCACGATGAAAGGATGGTTGACAACTAGATTTTGCCAAGCCGCGTAAAATTTCGAAGCGATCGAATTGTGGCGACGAAGGGCAGTGTTTTTCCCATACACGTGCGGTCTCATTATCATATCAAGCACGTCCTAACTGATTGCCGGACGTTACTTCAATAAACACTCATGTTTTAATAACGTCCGGCCACTTGTTTCATCCCGTCGATCGCGACACCTGTGTCCTTCTTCAGTCGAACCACCAAACCCTTCAAGTGGAATTGTCTTTTCGATGTACATCACCCTTATTCTGCTGTTCTCCCATGCAAAGATAAATTTTACAAATATTTCCCAAAAATATTATTGCAGCCTTCTAGGCTGCGGATTCATTGGTGTGGGGTTTGTAATAACTTTAAATATTTTTACGAATGGTAGATTTGTAGTGGGCAGACAATAGTACTCAAATTGACTGTAATTTATACTTTTCTGAAATTGTTTAACATTAGGTTTACGGGACACTTCAATATGGTGCGTTCTAATATTTTTAACGTATGATTATTATATGAGTATACAGGGTGGGGCATTTATTCTGGTCACTTGGAATATCTCAAAAACTAAAAAATGTTTCAAATAAAAAGTTTAAGTCAAGGAGGGGCTGATGCAGCAGTCATATACATTTTTAATTTTCATCATGTTTTCAAGGTCATTCCAAGGTCAACATTATTTTTTCAAATGGAAACATATATTTTTCATTACAGATTCTTAATCCACGACTTGAAACAAATAACTTTGTATTTCAAACATTTTTTCTCCGAAATTTAGTTTTTGAGATATTCCAGGTGGCCAGTATAAATGCCCCACCCTGTTTATTGTACAACAAAAATGACTAAAAATTTGGATAAACACATTTCCCTTATTTGTATAAAGTAATGTAAAATAGTCACTTTTAATGTTTCGTAAACCTAGTGTTAATAGCGTTTGTTACAAGTATTTGTACAAGACGGCAAAATTAATCTTTCCAGCGAAAACATACACTTTTTCGCATCTTGAAAAATTGTAGATCATTTATCGAATATTTTATATCTCGTTTAATTGAAATTGATAAACTGGATGACTTAGTCGAGGAGTATCGGGAGAATAAGCGAGAAGCAAACATTCTTGTCTTTTGATGTAAGCCACTTGTTCTATTAATTTATCAGCTATATTGAATTAGCGACGCAAAGTTGGTTCACTTCGAAACGAGGTCAGAACTGCAGCAAATCATTTCGACAATATCCAGATCACCTGACAACCTACTTCTACTTTCGATGGAACTTCGCAGACATTTGTAAACAGATTATCAAGTCACGTAACTTAAACCCCATTAAATAGTCGTTCTTTTCGAAATGTCTGACACCAAAAGCATTCTAAACGTTCCTTGCTCCATTTTACATCTGAAAACACATACCAAATTTTAATTAATATATAAATAGATGTTTATACAAATCAACAATTTTATATATCAATTTGTCGAAATTGATGTTAAAAAATATTTTTTTTATTAAAAGTTAGATCATATTTCAGCGAGTTAAAAATCTCAAAAAAATTTTTAAATGTTCTACTATATCAGCGATTGGAAGTTAAACATTTTTATAAATGATGCAGTACGATTTGCGATATTCTTGATTGAGTACGACATTTAACGTTTAGGAAACGTTCGTGTCTATTTATATTTTATTGTATCAGCTCGGAAAAAATTCGATAACGTACAAAAATTGTGGATTGGTTGTTAGGAGTTATAGTCAGCTAAAGTGTCAGCATCGGACACACGCCTATCGAAGACTCTCAAAAGATACTGCTTGTAGATCAATCGATTACAATATCGGACCACGTTTGTGCACGGTAGATACTAACGAACCATCATCTGGTAGTCCTGTTTGAATTACAGTATTTATCAAATAATTTGGTAGCGGCTTCGAGGATACATAAATGTTGTTTCGATCTTATTTAACAAGCTTGATCATAACTCGTTACATTAGTTATCTATATTCTTGATATAATTTATCAATTATCAAACCGTCGATGTTCACAAAATTCATCGTTCTTGAATTCTGAGAAGAGGCGATTATTTGGATACGTTTCGGCAGATATAAATTTTCTTCAGAATAATTATTATTAAACTGCGGATTTTTATAAATAAAAGTCGTATTAATTTGCACCAGAACTACCGGTCATTATACGCAACTGACATATATTGTTTTATAATAATCGCAAAGATATATTCATTCAGACTTCGTACGATTTTCTTATAGGTTTTATTTTATGTACGTTTCTTATACATTTCTTTAGGGATTATACTACACATTTTGACTTCATGTTGCATTTATAATATTTAAAAACTTAAAAAATTTGAGGTAGCCATCATGTTGCTGTTAGAATATACTGCAACTTCCTCCTGTTCCCGTTATTTTTCTAATGTTTACCGTTTACGAAAAAAAACGCTGGAACAAATTATTGCGAACACCCTGTATACAGTATTTTATTGTTAACTGTCCCAAATATCTGGCCGATAACTGTCCCAAATATCTGGCCGATAATTGTCCCAAATATCTGGCCGATAACTGTGCTAAATATCTGGCCGATAACTGTCCCAAAATATCTGGCCGATAACAGTCCCAGAACTATCCCCACTTCCGCGGCTGAGGAGCCTGAAGTTCGGGAGGTCTCGGTAGCCGAAAAGTGTAACACAATACGGGACGAGTATGTCTGTGTCAGACAACTACTAATTAAATGGCAAACTTCTTCCGCAATCAGTTAGTTGCCAACCCAATAGTTGTAAGGTACACTAAACGTACTGCTATTTGCAATTGAATTTAGAGCGCGACTACTCCGGAAGATGAAAAATTCTTTCCTCGAAGGAAGGCTCGAGATTTCATACAAATATTTGCACCCGTTGTTTGCCGGATCGTTTATTAACGCGGTCCATGGTACCGACGCTTTGCGGCTCAATTAGCATTGATATCACTATCCGATAACAGCGACCGATGCACGGGGACTCATTGGCGCGCCGATAGAGCGTGTCGCAGTTCCGCGATTCCGGGACCGGCGTGCAATCGCGAATCGCCGTATCAGCCGTTTCGCGCGTGTTCGCTTCGGCTACGGCAAACAACGCTTCCTCGTCCAGCGTAATTAATATTCCGCCTACGGTAACTGCCGCGACGGTTTCAAGACGACGGCAACTGTCAATTAACGCTGCTTAAACGGCGAGCGACACGGAACGACCCGAGCGCAATTACATTTCGAAACTCTGCGCTGCGCCGCGCCATCCGCAACCCTGCTTCGTAAAAAAAATTTTTACAAGCCCGGTCGACAGTGTCCGCTCCTGCCCGTTGTCCCTGAAGTGACGGCACGACCTTAACAAAACGCAAACCCATTCTCACTAAAAATCACAGTGACTGAAACACAGCCAAATGATATAAAATCAAATCTTCTCAATCTAACTTTTGAAGTGTAATTGAAAAGTAAAGTGACCGATCAGATAATTTGCCTTTCGACAGAACTTGTCCACCCTGCAGTGCATAGAGATAAATTTCCGTTTGGTCTGATCAGAGAGTAGATAACGTGAAAATAAGGCCGCGTTTTTTGAAACTTTAAGTGATCGGACAAGTTAAAACGAAAACTGTAGAGTTCGATTTGTGGTTGTCGAGGAAGTTGTCGAATAACCTGTTCGGAAGGCCATAGAAAGCGACAGAGCGAGAATGAAGATGGAGGATCAAGGTGCTCCGGAGGAATCGGACCTCCTCTACCCGAATCGAGGCTTCTCTGTTCGACCGATGACTCGTAATCAGGTATGAACGCTTTCCGTTTCGTTTATCCGCCGGATTGATTAGATAACAGTTTGCGAAGGAGATAGCTGGAAGAATAACTTTCCTCTTATTCGGAAGGTTTATCGGCGCAAGCGCAGAAAACAACTGCCTTCTATCTTCCGCGGATGCTCTACCAGGAAAGCTTTCCATCCTTTTGTGCCCCCGGGTATCCATCGATACGATGGACCCTTCGAACCGTTCCACGCGCTATTCTTTCTGAAAAGATATTGTGCCTATTAATGGTTTTTGCGCTGGCGGATAGTATATACGCTGATCTATACGAAAAAAGAGTATCTGTTTCCGCGTACCGAAGCATTATCAGCTCGCTGGAGGCTTTTTTATCGAAATGATATAAACCTGGAATGGCTGATAAATGTTACGAAACGGGAACACAAGCATGATGGTCAGTGGCATATTACCCTATGGGCAACTTGGGCAAATGCCCGGGCCCCTAAGCAAAAGGGGGCCCCGAACACGAACCAAATATTTTGTATTTTTATGTAAAAGGTTTTTATCAATGAAGGAGAATTTATTTCACTTTTTATGCAATAATAAATATGTAGATGTTTTTACAGTTGTTTTATTTTCTCTAGCGTGAAAGTTATTTAGTTGGGGTTAGGGGCTCCGAAATTCTACTTTGCCCAGGGCCGCAAGAAATCATAACGCGCCACTGATGATGGTGTTAAACGGTTCGGAAATCTAGGTGTTGGTACAACAGGATAAGCTGAATGCTGTATCAGGGATTCTACGCAAAATAAAATTAATGTTCTTTATAGTGAAGATACGGTTTTTAAGGTAACAGCAGCGTAAAAGAGTGATTTTTAGAATTTTTGTTTTGAATAACTATTGGATATATTGGACTAGTCCTTTTGACATGATTGTAATAATTGTCACAAAATTACTAAAAAATTTAAAAGAAAACAAATTTTTCTTATAGTTGCCCACTTGTTTGCCAAATGTTTTACTCCGATAATATGAATCGTTTTCGTAGAAAAATCACTTGTTTTTATACTTGTTTTATACTTGTTTACAAATTTAGAAGTATTGGTAAAATTAAACAGTTATCTCAGTAATTGTTACATAAAATGAAAAGATCTTTTTAGGGGATATTTCGCAACACCTTGACCTCACTTTCATATTTTTTTATTACTTAAAATTACAAAATGGCGACGCTAGACAACAAGGATGTGCATTTTTGTCTCAATTAAGACAAAACCGTCCTCACCATAGCGCCCACTGTCCCTCACCACCACCCACCGTTACGATAGAGAAAGGAAGTGCTTCGCCCGTTGCAAACAGTGCGCAGGCGTCGCGTATGAAAGAGAGGTAGGTGGGAGAAGCAGGTGTTTGAGGGGCCCCTACTGTGCCCATCACGGCTATACAATATTGTGTATCATAATATTTGGCGGATCATTCTTAGATGGAAAGGTTACTGAAATATACAAGGCAACCAATTTTTATGTAACCAAGAATAAATATTTTAATTATTTTAAAAGTAATATTTAAGTGTTGGTATGGGAATGATTAGCTGAATACTATCTCAGAAATCCTAATTCTATTCCTGGCCTAGGCGCAATAAAAGTTCGGCTGTGTTTTTAACTTTCTGCACCGAAATTGGAGCTACTGTAATTATAATATTACTTGAAGCTTGATTAGGATTGCCCAATCTCTGTACAAAATTTTCCCATGACAGGGATACTCGAAGCTTGTGTACTTTGACCTAAGTTTGGCCATGTTTGACGAAGATCGACTATAACCTGACACAACACAATGACTTCCTTTTTCGTGAATAGTGATTTTTGTTGAATTGCGGCGTGAATGATTGGCCAACCAGTCAAAGCGGCGCGGTAAGACGTGTCATCGATTAAATATTTAGCGGCGATCAGTATCATCTATGTTATCTCCGCAGAGTCTATTACACGATATAAATTATGATGCTCGGCAACGCGCGAATCGCCTCGAACGCGCTTCAAGTTATGCAACGCTTGTCCGCGTGGATGCATGTAAACTCTGCGCGGGCTGCGTTCCATAAATATTAAACCTGCGGATCGTGCTTAATCCTTGGTCATCGGACGATCTCAAAAGGATGCGCGTTCACGAGCGCCACATCTGACTTGCGCTGTCTTTATTCTAGGAAAATGGCAAATTAAAGTGCGCAAATCTCTTACCTCTGTCTGAGTTTCGGTGAAGATTATTCTTGCTAACCTTGCCCGATAGCTGATTACCGGATGATCTGACGACTCATTTGAAGAAATTATTAACAAGCCGTACCATTGCTCTGACATTGTGAATCTTATCGCCTTTGTGCAAGTTGTAAGACACTATGGAATATTTTTACTTCTGACGAAGAATCGTATCATGGGTATTCAACAGTTCATTCTAATCGTTACAGAAAAGATCAGCGTCTTTTTTTGGACATGATTATTTTCTCCGAATCTTTTATAACCTTGTCATTTATTTATGTCGGGCCAAAGTGTACAGGAAAAAGATTTGAAGAATATTGTATAACACGAGTAGAATCGAAAGTACTCCAAAACCGCGATAAAGAAAATCTTTGATCATAAGTGGTGATGGAACAACAAACTTTGGTAAATATCTACAAAAGAGGACACCTCACAGATTTCAATGACCTTGAAATATATTCTCAAGGTCATCATCCTAAACAACTTTTCCCTATACAAGTTACCGCCGGTCCATCTTAGTTTCCGAGATATTTGTAAAATATTGTTAGGTCCTCTACAGCGATCTCCGCCATTTTAAACTTTTGGTTAGATCCGGCTTATGTCTTTTGGGGAGAGAGTGCAAATACCTCGGAAACGAAAACCGAGCGGCGGTCACATGTACAGGAAAAAGTTGTTCCGAACGATGATCTTGACAACATATTTCAAGTCCATCGAAATCGGTGAGGACTTCCCTTTTCTAGATGTTTGCGAAAAATATCATGCTTCTTATTCCTAAATTAAATATTAATTGGAAAATGCGAATGTTAAATAAATGTATCCAAAGTTACATTTCACTGTACAAAGTTACGTTACTACATAACGAGATTTCGAAATTTATAGGTTAATTTACTCGGGTATAATGTAGATTTGGCGGTATTAATCACATCGCTTTAAAAATTAGAATCGATGGAAAACTTGTTAACCAGGGACAATAGAGAAACTTCGTTCCTCCCTCCACGACTCTCGAGTTTTCCGCCTTTCACAAATTTTCTTGTAAGAAATTGGTAATTATTTAGAAGTTCGCCCTCCTCACCGATTTTGATGACCTTGAAATATGTTGTCAAGGTCATCATTCTGAACAACTTTTTCCCTATACATGTTACCGCCGCTCGGTTTCAGGGAAAAGTGGTTCAGAATGATGACCTTGACAACATATTTCAAGCTCATCAAAATCGGTGAGGAGGGCAAACTTCTAAATAATGATCAAGAATTTCTTTCCTTGCGGTAAAGAAAATTCATGTTAACATAGATGACTAATACCAATGGATAATTCCAATCGCTAATTGTAGACAAGCATCTCCGAAAGTCTGTTAATCGGGTTTCAAATAAAATTGCTGAAGGTACTTCAAAAATATAACTAGGACGCGCGTCGAGCTTCAATATTGACAATGAGACTGATCCAATAAAAGATAAAACAGTAAAAGCAGTCATAACAGACAATTTTGTTTTTTTCGTGGACGAATTGTTTGGATTCCGAGTGGAGTAAATTTTTAACAAGTTTCACATCGTTATCTTTTTTTCGCGCTTTATCTCATCGATGAATAGTGAATTTTTGAAGTGAAACTTCTTTGCTGAGGGGGGCTACAATTTTCTAGCGTTACAAAAGTCGATCGTTATGGAAGTCGAGTGTAACGAAAATTTTTCCAACTCCTAAACCGCTTGGACAACCGACAATCTTGGAATCATAGCGAACATTTTGGTATATATCGCAAAGAATAAAATGCTGCAGCGACATAATTTTTCGTTTATGACGTTATTCGTTTAAGGCGTTATTTTTTTTATGACAATTTCGCATTCATCACGAAAGAACCGTTCCACTAATAATATGCATATAAATAATTTTTCTCTATCTACACCCAATAAGCAAGAAGTTTCACTTCTGTCGCGCGTGGACTCCACGCACACGATTTTTTTTTCATTTGTAGTTTGTTTTAATGTGGCCATCAGCAACCACATGGTTTACAATTTACAATTTGCTTTAGTAATTCGAGTGAATTGTCGATAAGCCAGTGAGGTAATTGTTTTCAAATTTCAGGAATCATTGAACTCGTGATAAAGGGAGAATGTGTTGTAAAGTTTGGGAGAATCGAAATAAAGTATCGACGAGACCTCGTAGAAAATTCATTCGTCCTCCAGACTCTTATCTGCGTCTCTTGAGACTGCGAAGTTACATATTGTGTAGCACGTCGTTAAAAATCGATCAGCCTACCCATTCTCTATGATTTAGTCCAACTATCGAACGATAATCAAATATTTTTGTGGCATCGTTACGTTCTAGGAATGTCACGAATTATTCCACTTCTCGATTTTATAGGAGATAAGGCGACATCTGATCGTTGCGTGCTATCTGCTGATCTTTAATCAGCAAGTTGTTTTGGATCAGGCCATTTAGACGCACTGTGGTCTAGATTCTAGCAATTTTGTTTACAAGCTTCTACATGGAATTGTTCTTGAAAGAGATTACAGTATCATATTTTAGATGGATGGCGGAGATCGATGCGTTCATTTAGAGTTTTATGAATGAAAATTGTTAAAGAAGATCAATAATTTCCTGTGAAATTCTAGCGAGTACTTTGATTTACGTATAATATTGTTTAGTTGGCATGTAAAATAATTTAAAGCGAATAATGCTAAAGAATCGAGTTTCGCTTACTTAAACTTAAAAACTGGTTATTGTTTAGCAATGAAATTGTACTTTTTAGCAGGGCTGTGAAGTCGGAGTCGGAATTTGGGAGTAATTTCTGATCACTAGAGTCGGGAGCAGGGTTGCCATCTGCGCGTCCCGCCAGGCCTCTTAACCTTCCGTCCCTCGCATAGCTGCGCAGCTAAGCCGGTCATCGCTTCCCCCACTTTTCCGCCTGTGGGACCGGGTTAGGAATATAACGGTTGCTCTTTTGTTTCTTTCGCACTGCGCAACGCCACGGACGGCTTGGTTTGGGTAAAGTTGGGACAGTCGTTAGTGTGCTCCACGTGGTACGCATGAGCTATCGTGGGAAGAGTGGAGGAATCGAAGGCCGGCTTAGCAGCACAACTTGGCGAGGAGCAGAAGAGCAAGGGGCCTGCACATGGCAACCCTGGTCGGGAGTCAGAGTCAGAGAAAAAAATTTGAAAAAATTTGAAAAAATTTAAAAAAATTTTTTATGTGAACTTAATCAAAAATAAATACTTTTCAATGTAGCGTACGATTTTTTAATAATTGAAAGAAGCTAACAAAATGACTGCGCTTTAATGAATGAAGTATTTTTTCCTCTAGAAATAATTAACTCTCAGTGCGTAACGAGAATCGTTTATGACCGGAGCGAAATTACACTCTTGAATTTCTTTTCTTTTGATATTTATTTTTTCTCGTCCTGCTTTAAACATTTGACCTTTCAAAGATTATATATTAAAATAGGAACTTCCATACAGATTCCAGGATATTTTTAGATTTTTTGATAGCCTAGGGTAGTCAAAAAATTAGTTGTCAACGTAAACGACCCCGTATGCAGAAAGCGTCGATGAAAATAAATTTGCAGGGTTAAGTTTGAATGTTTATAAAAATTCAATAATTTAAGGTATCAAAGAAATCGTACGCTGCATTGAAAACTATTTATACTTGATTAAGTTCGCATAAAAATTTGTTGCCTTCTTTGTTCCAGTAACTTTTGCTATCTGAAAAGAATCCTCCAACATGATAGTAGACAATATTGTATATCATCTCAATTTTGTAATATCAAATAATGAAAAAACTATGAGAGTAAACTCGAGGTGTTGCTAAGTATGTCCTGAAAAGATATTCTCATTTTATGTAACAATTACTGAAAAAGAGTATTTAATTTTACCAATAATTTTAAACTTGATGGTGCACCCCCAAATGAGCACGAATGTAACAATCACAGCTCCCGTTCTGTTTCAGAAACTTTCGCTTTTTTATTAGGCGACAGTTTCCAACGTTCGCGGCAAGATATTAATTTACGATTAATATACGGCTCTCTAATCGTCGATTCGAGAATCCACCGGCCGTAAAATCGGATCTACGAGGGCTTAACTCGTATTCTTGGAAGATCGTGTTTGCGCTCATCGCTGTATCACGCTCCGAGCACGAACCGAGCAATCGGTATCGTTGTCACGTTCCACGCCTTTCGGAAACCAGCTGTTGCATGCTTATTTTTTCATCAACGAAAATCCGCCATGATGAAACTTCACGATAAGTCCGGAACAGGGATCACTTCGAGACATTTTTGCCAAGCGATTTACATCGATTAACTTCGATCAACATCCCGGCGTCCATAGCAGTTTTACGAGCGTCTAGCAAAACTTCACTCGCGACCAGACAAAACGAAGACACTGGAAATTTCATCGAGCATTTTTCTTTCAGTGTTGCAACATAAAGAACACGAAGAATTTATTGAAATATTTATGGCATGTTGATCCTCTACTGCCACGTAATGCTGCTGCATGTTCAAAGTAGAATCGTCGTGCCTTTGGTCAGACACTTGCTCCGGCTGTCCGGAGTTAGGGGAGTTTCTATTTTCTCCGAGTACTAATTTCAACAAATGTCGCCTCTTCTGCACCATGTGTTCTCTGTATATGCATTTCATTTGTAATTCGTGGCTGTTGATGCAAATTTACGATTTTCCAAGGAAATCCGGAGATATTGTCTTTCCACGTAAACGCTTCCGTTGAATCATCCACTTTCTTTGCATTCTGTAATTTGTATAGTAGATACAGGGACTCGCATAAATATTCGGAAATTCTCCAAAGGCCGACATCTTTTTTAATATTCGACTCTGCTACTTAGACGTTTTTTTTATGTTTTTAGAACAATTACTACACGAAGTGAAAAAGATTTTTCTAAAAATTGCAGTTGGTTTGCAGAGACGATACTAAAAGTCATATTTTACAACATTTTTATGTGAAACTATATTGGAAATTTAAAAGATAGGTTTTGTAGATCTGTGTCAATTATTTGACGGAGGATCTTTATGCAAAATAAAAGTCGTTTGCATTAATTGCAAGACATAGGAACCGAATAGGAATTGTTGTCTCTCTTTACAGGTTTTATTAAGTTGTAAGAAATGTATTGATACTTTTTAATTCTTGTAATTTTTTTATTGTTTGAAATTACGCCCTCCCATTTTTGCAATAAATGCATAAAATCTGCAGTTTATCAATAATATTCTGAAAATTTCATCAAAACCGTTGCAATTAGCTACAAACGTTTAAAGATTGTAAAAATTGCAGATGTTCGCGATTTTCCGCCTGTAACTATAATAAATAGACTGGATCTTTATGCAAAATCACATTTTTAAGCATCAATTGCAGGCTACAGAAGCTAAGTACAAGTTTATTTTCCTGATTAATGATTATAACATCTTGAAGATGGTATATTTATTTATTTATTGCCTTCGACCAAATAAGGTTTATATAGCATATGTAATGCCTAAACAATTTGAATACAGTAAACAAATACAATATATGAATATGTTAGTATTCATATGTTAGTATATAATTACTATCATATAACTTAATGTGTAACAATAAAGTTAATTTACACATTAACATTCCTGAATTATTTCAAACGTTTTACCGTTTTAAACTGCACCTACTAATTTTTGTCATAAATGCACAAAATCCGCAGTCTAATAATAAATCTAAAGATTTTTACATATTCCAATACCTGTCGTTTTTTCCCTCAAAAACCGATTTCGATGTAATTTTTACAATGTATATAATTGATACAGATCTACAAAAAGTATTTCTTAAATTTTGACTGTTTAGCCAAATAAAAAAAAAATGGTGTAAAATACACCTTTTAGTATTTTTTCTGCAAATCGAATCTTTTATAGGAAAACGAAGAGGACAGTTTTATCAGAGATTCGAATGCCGTTCCGAAAATTTGACTCATTCTCTCGTCCTTTGGTGGTTCGGGCACAAAACCCGAGGGAATCAAAGTCCAAACAGTTTCCATCTTTGCTCCATATTACTTGTCCATCGAAAGATGCGCTGAATCTGCGATGGCCTTGCATCTGCTGTATCGTTATCGCTGCGCGCCATTATCTCGGAAAAAAGGAGTTTTTCTGTTTACGGTTATGTTGCCGTTAACAAGTGACGTGTTCGAATGGGAGAACAGCGAAGATGTTACCAATTTCTTACTACACAAAACAATATCATCAAAATATTTTAAAAGATCAGATCTTTTAACACGTTATGTTCTGAACCATTTTTGTTTGAATTTTCATAAAGAGTTGTTTAACACGTTTTTTATTATTATTATAGAGTTGTAACCTCCAATGAGAGGTTATGTTTAACACATTGACGTGTAAATGTCGTCTGTAAACGTCCAATGCTTGGGATTGTAGATGCAAATGACGGCTATAGACGTCCGCCAATTTTTAGGAAAATTTGTTTTAAAAAATAATAATTTTATTCTGTAAGTTCGTCGAACTCCCCAAGCATCAAATAATTGACAAAAAAAGGTTGCTTTCGTCATACATTAACGATTTTAAAGTGAGCGTCAACCAGTATCGCCAGATCGGTTAAATCGAAGGGAATACAGTTTACTACCACTTCGATGTCCAGAGTAATATGTAACACGTTGCGCGGCACGTCACGTGACCATTCTACGGTCTTAGTGGGGGACGTTGGAGTGTGCTCATGGCAGTGCAATGGGATAGTGGAAGGGGAAAAGGAGGAGCGGAAAATCCCAGTTTTGGGTGGATCTGGCGACACTGGCGTCAACGTCTTAATGCTTCGATTAAAGACCGATGCATTATTATAAACTATTATATTTTGGTAACAAAACATTATAAATGACCACCTAATTGTAAGCTTGTAGTTACTAATAACCCTTGTGAGGTTAATGCAACATAAAAGAAAAAAGAAAAGCTTACAATACTAGTGCTCACATCGTGTACCATCTTCTTTGTTTTGGTGCTATATACATTCTTAAACTTATTATGAAATTACATGTTCTAGACACGTGTACCATCGATGGTGCACGCTGCACGGAACATGTTGAAAGACCTGGGCCGATCATCAGTTAGCTCTCGTCTTGATAAACAACATACGATACACGAGAAACACTTATCCTTCGTTATTGGAGAATCGAGTGCTCTCTTGATTGACAGGATATTTACCAGTGCTATCAAACAATCATCGAGATAAGTTTGACGGGCAATTTTAAAATTTTTAAATCTCGGGCAAAGAAGTAAGAAATCGAAATATTTTAGGCTCGTCACAGCTGTTCGGATTATTAGTTACTGAATCCAGGTGTATCTCTTACAGACAATGATGAAATTATTATGAACACTTCGAAACTATTGTTTGTTTGAAGTTTGGTATCAAATTCAATTAATATTGTACTTTAAATCATACCTCTTTTATTACAGAACATATTATTATGTTTTCAATAGCATATGACGATGAATTTTTGGTTATTTCCTTCATAACATTTTAATAGCTTCTCTTTCGAGTAATTTAAGTGAACCAACAAAAAGCAATTAAAAATAAAGTACTGTTTCAAACGTGCTATGAATTTATAGCCAATTAACATTCGTGTTAATAAATTTTTAGGTAATTATTTGGAAGTTCTCCCTCCTCGCCGATTTTGATGACCTTGAAATACGTTGTCAAGGTCATCATTCTTAACAACATTTCCCTACACATGTTAACGCCGCTCGGTCTTAGTTGTCGAGATATTTGCATAAATATTTAGTCAAATTTAGATTACGAGTACAATTAATTTTGGTAATTAGTAGCCCTCTCCGCCCCCTCCCACGACCTAACCTCAACTCACTCTATTCGCATGATCTTTTCATTGTAGATGTCACCCAATTTTTTATACGTGTTACTAATTCAAATTCTGGATTACAGCTACAGTTCCTATTAAATATTCAATGGTTTTGAGCATGTTACAAAAATTAATGAGGATACAAGTTGGACCTATAGAAACATAAAAAGAAGAACATAGGGATTTTATAGCCACCTCGAATAGGACAGTTAACACGAATGCACGAAACGAATGAATTCTTTAAAAAAAAAAATGTTTGAATGCAATGTTGCGCTGATAAATATAAATCACTGTAGTTTTTTCTGCGTTAACCGATTTCGGTGAAATTTACAGCATGTGTATAGCTAACATAGATCTACAAAATGAATATTTCAAATTTTCATTGATGAAGAAGTTTTCAAAAGTGCCATTTTTTATTTTTTCATGTAATTACTACCAACTGCAATTTTCTCAAAATCTTGTTCGCACATCATTTAGTCGACCAATGCTAATAATTGCTGAAAGAAGGTCAACTCGTTTGGTCAAATTTGAAAAAAGCGTTTTTGCTTTAACACTATACCTACCGAGCATTAAAAGTGACGTATTGTTTTATAAAAATGACAACATTAAGTTTGTATAGACTTTTTACTATGTTTATAATAGTATATAAACATAAACACTCATTAATTATGAAAGAATCTGTATAATTTCAACAGCTCTTAAATAAATAATCCGGGACCAGTGCTAGTAGGTTTGGTGTTAACCTTTAAGTATGTCAACCTTCCTGACTGTAGTTCAATGAGCTGTTACCTACATTTCATTTACTTCGAATTGCTTTTCAACTCGCAACAACCCAAGCAAACGTAAAAATGTAATTCCTGCCAATTGCAAGTTTCTAAAAATCTTGTTTGCACGACATTTAATCGACCAATGCTTCTAATGGCTGAAAAAAAAGGTCAAGTCGTTTGGTCCAATGTAGAAAAGCTATTCTGTTTTAATGAACCTTTGAATCCTTTCGTGTGAGCAACTGTGTGTAAACTTCGAATTGCTTTTCCACTCGCAGCAGCCCGAGCAAATGAATTCGAATTACGTGGACGTTTGTCCGAGACAAAACAAAAAGTGTCGCGAAAGGACGAGCATCCCGAGCAGAGCCACCCCTCAATATAATCCGAGACGAAGGTCTCTTGTTTCGGAGCGGTGTTAAAAAATTAGGCAAATACCGTCTGCGGTTTCGGGCTGTTATCAGGCCACGTCTAATCAGAGTCACGGTGGCGGGCTTCGAACCATCGGGAATCTCGCGCAGAAGCAATGGGCGGCCCGTGGTCGGACGATGCGCGAGACAAGCCGCTATCAGAGGAAGGACGTAGGTGGTGCGAGCAGCGTCGAATCCATCGGATTTAGTTAATGTCCAGCGCTCCGTGGACTCGGATGTCGCTTTGGCTGCTGCGAGCCATGACAGAGAAACCTGTGCACGTCTGATATTCCTCTGCTCCTTGAACCGACATCAGCCACCGTCTCCACAGGCTCCTGTAACCCCTCGACTGATCGATAAGCTAGGAAGAAAGAATAAGAGAGAGATAGAGAGAGAGAGCAAGAGAGCGAAAGAGAGAAACGCGCGGGAGAAACAAAGAGAAAGATAGCCGACACTCGGCCGTCGTAGATCTAGGAAAAATTTCTGTCGAGCTTTCCCTCGACAAGGCGCGCAACGTGCTCGGTCGACAAAAGAGTTCGACGAGCCGAGCAGATCGTTCGATAATCCCCGAGCTTGATCGATCGATCGTTGATCGTTCGGCAAAGCTATATAGCGTCAGGCCGCCGATCAGTTTCGATAGATCCGCGTGTGTTTCGTCAACCGAGAGTCCGTTTTGATCGTTGTGGCCGGCTTCGATCAAACCCCTGCGATCCACGTGGACGCGTTTTGCACAGCCACCGCTCGGCGCCTCGCCAGGATCAACCGGGATCCAGTTTTCGTATTTTCCCGGTGTGTTGGGCAAAGTGACTGTGATTTATGAGAGACGGTGAACGGCGTACCGAGAGGATCGAGAGACGAGGATCTCTCGTTTGGAGATCGGAAGAACGGAGTCGCTGGATCTTCAGGACCAGGTAAGTGCTTCTTTTTTATCATTTTGAGAACGATTTTTTCGGTGTGACTGCTTTTTAGAAAATGATAGCGAACGGAAAAGTCAGTTTATTTGGTGAAACTTCCGTACTGCGGTTAGGTCTGCTAATTGAATGCACATTATATTAATTGTATGCATTATATTAATTATATACATTTTATTAATTATATAGCTTATATTAACATATAAAATATTATATGTATTAACATGTAATACATTATATAATTTTATACATTATATTGACATATAATATATTATATGTTGATATAATGTATTACATGTTAATACATATAATATATTATATGTAATAACATGCATTACATTATATTGACATATAATATATTATATGTATTAACATGTAATACGTTATATCAACATATAATACATTATATTAATTTTATACATTATATTAACATGCAATACATTATATCAACATATAATACATTATATTAATTTTATACATTATATTAACATATAATACATTATATTAACATACAATACATTATATCAACATACAATACACTATATCAACATATAATACATTATATCAACATATAATACATTATGTCAACATATAATACATTATATTAATTTTATACATTATATTAACACATAATACATCATATTAATTGTATAACATTATACAACATTATATTAATTTAATGAACATTACATTAATTGAATATACCTAACCTAAACCTAAACCTAAACCTAAACCTAAACCTAAACCTAAACCTAAACCTAAACCTAAACCTAAACCTAAACCTAAACCTAAACCTAAACCTAAACCTAAACCTAAACCTAAACCTAAACCTAAACCTAAACCTAAGCGTAAACCTAAACCTAAACCGAAACCAAACCTAAACCTAAACCTAAACCAAACCTCCAGCCCCCATGTTTTCCCAAGTTATTCTAAAGATCAAAAGAATCAAAAAAGTTCATCCCATTTTTAGGACGAAACCGTGGTACGGAAGTTTTACCTTTTATTTCACGACTGTTTCAATTTGACTTTGCGTGCTCGCAAGTAATTTGGGGACTGTATCCACCGAAGATAGTTTCATACTGTTTTGGTTGATTATATTACTCGATAATAAAACAGTAAGATAAGAACCAGAATAATTATTTTGACAATGGAGTTGTGTCAAGCTTTGAATACATGGATTTGTAGAATACAGCCGTTTAAACAATTTAGTATCTATAATGAACAAGTTAAGTAGAACGATAACGATATCGCGGATAGTAGAATATTTTCTAAATTGAAAAAGTTCAAATTCGAAATACTGCTAAAACACTGGAACTAATTAATTTATATTGAATACTTATGAAAAGTCAAGTGATTTGCAATTCAGCACCGAAAGTAGCTTGATAAAAGAATGCATCAATCATTCGGAAGGAACCGAATTCACATGCAATACAGATTTACATAGTGATTGTCTGCTAATTATATTTAAGCACACACAGTCCTCCAATTATTTTCAACAGCACAAAAACGTTCTCCACATAATGAAGCCCTAACGGCGACCAACCTTGCAAATAATTACAGAACTCTCTCGTTCGTTATCTCCGCGGAAAATGGTGTCTTAATTATCTCGACTAACGTGGAACAATTTCTAGCCGTTCGGAAAACCGGTCTTTCAGATCCCTTGGTGGTGCTCTTCCGTTTTTCCGCGAAGTCTGTTTATTAGCACGACAACCAATTAGCGGCGCTCAAAGCACCTTTTACTTCAAACGTATACTCCAAATCGATGCTCGCGATGACAACAAATCCGCGAGCCATTCTCTCAGGCCAATTTTCCCCGTACTCGTTATCGGGATTAAAGAATGCACTTTTTTTTTTTTTGAAAATGTCGAATCAAATGGAATTCGAGATCTCGCGATTTCACGACGCTTCGTATCGGCTGCCGAGTGTAATCTACATCGATATCGCCTGTCAAAGAAACATCTGGGAATCACGAACAATCACAACAATCGATCTACATCGAAAGAGGAAATTGAATGTCGCGACTGTAGGAACCGTAAATCCAAAGGTTAACAAGACTGTTACAGCGATAACTACTTCGGAGCATTCAATTAAAAAGGGGGGAAACAATTTTATGGTAACTGAAGTGGGAAAGCTTGCAATTCCACGGGGATTCGTCATGGAAACCGAGCCGGGAACGATCCTGGTAGTTTATTCGAGTTTATGGCTCGCGCTTTCCTCGGAGACCTATAAACTTAACTAATAATTGATAATAATCTATCGGTGACGAACATTGCGGAAACGTTCCATTTTCAAAGCTCGTTCCCTCGTGGTACGAGGACTTTTCGTAATCGTGCTCGATGTTCTCTCGAGCATGATCGTACCTATCATTGGGTTGACTATATAGCCGACCGACGGATGTTCTTATTGGTCATAAACTCCGACTGGAGCTTGTTGTGAGCTACTAATGTTTATACACCCTTTATTTTTCTGATATCTAATGCGAAATCTTCGGGTAATTATTGCAAAAGGGTCACTATAATCCGATTTTGATGAAATTTAAATATGTTATAGATTTCGATATTTTTAACAACTTTTTCCTTTTCCAATATAGGGGCTTTTGGTTTTCGAGATGTTCGCAAAAAACTATTGCTAATACTGTATTGAATTTTTCATATTGTTGCAAGCTCCGTGGCAACGTAAAGTTGCTCCGGTGCGGCGTCTGTTTACTTTTTTTTGTAAACAAGTTGTGGAGATGAGAGAAAAAACAGGGTTTCACTCTATATAGGGTGAGTTTTCAATTTTGAAAGACTACTCCTGAATTTTCGTATGCGTGGTCGCGCCGGCCTGACGGCCGGACCTCTCCACCCCCTCCGCGACTTAACCTCAACTCATTCTATTCGCAAAAGCTTTGCATTGTAGCTGTCATCCAGAATTTGATCTAGTAATGGAAAAATCATGTGAATAGAATGAGTTGAGGTTAGGTCGTGGAGGGGGCGAAGAGGGCCGGCCGTCAGGAAAATCCAAGAGAGAAAATCCAATAGAGTATTAGCAATAGTTTTTTGCGAATATCTCGAAAACCAAAAGCGACACCCCTATATTGGAAAAGGAAAAAGTTGTTCAAAATGTGTTGCTGCATAACATATTTTAATTTTATCAAAATCGTAGTATAGTGACCCTTTCGCAATAATTATTGGTATTAGATGATGAGGGAGGAGGGGAAGAGTGGCTGAGGAATATGGAATATGGAGGTCTGGATAGGGGAGGAGGGGGGAAAGAAGGAGCAGGGAAGAACGAGAGGGAGTGAGATAGTAAAGATTGGAGGGAATGATGATTGATAATTACCAATCTTCGCATGAACATTTATAAAAAAAACTTGTCGGTGTAATTTTTGGCAGATATGTGATTTATGATGCAAACAATCGTTGCATATTGTGAGGAAAATGTTAACGGTGGCACTGACGTACATCATCGAAGATATGCGCTTGCTGTGCATCTTTCGAAATACTTGGCAGAATGTTGTGAAAAATGTTTACATCTTGGACACAGAATTATTGTTCATTGAAGTAAGAATTCGAAATATTTTATGCTTAACATAGCTGTTTCAGACTAGTCGTTTTTTACTTGAGATCTATCTCTTACAGTGAGTGGTCATATTATTATGAACACATCGAAATTCATTCGAAGTTGCACAACAAATGAAATTAAAATTGCACTTATCGTAATACCTCTTTTATTACAGTGGTAATAAATAAACTCTTTTATGTTTTCAATAGCATGCGACGATGATTTTACATTATTTGCGAGTGAAAAAAACCGGTGCAATAAAAAGGCAGCTGCACTTTAAGAGTGAACCAATAAAAGACAAATAAAAATAGTGGTCAGTTTCAAACGTACTGTGAATTTATGGTCAATTAATGTTCGTGTTAATAAAGTTTTACATTGGATACGAAAGTTACACCTTTTTTAGTAAACAGTAATCTCATTATGTACTCATTAAAAAGACAATAGTATACTTATTAAAACGTCAATAGTATACTCATTAAAAAGATTTAAAAAGGGTATACTTTACTTTTATCATTACTATGAGGAGCAATGTATTTAGAAATATGCTATAATATTTTATAGTATTACAGCTAGACTGCGAATTATGAATTTATGAATTTATTTATAATTTATTAAAACATTTTTAAAATACAGGAAAACATTTTTAAAATACAAGAAACCATTTTTAAAATACAGGAAAACATTTTTAAAATACAGGAAAACATTTTTAAAATACAGGAAAACATTCTTAAAATATAGGAAAACATTTCTAAAATACAGGAAAACATTTTTAAAATATAGGAAAACATTTTTAAAATACAGGAAAACATTTTTAAAATACAGGAAAACATTTTTAAAATACAGGAAAACATTTTTAAAATACAGGAAAACATTCTTAAAATATAGGAAAACATTTCTAAAATACAGGAAAACATTTTTAAAATATAGGAAAACATTTTTAAAATACAGGAAAACATTTTTAAAATACAGGAAAACATTTTTAAAATACAGGAAAACATTTTTAAAATACAGGAAAACATTTTTAAAATACAGGAAAACATTCTTACTCTATTCTTACCATACGGAATTTCCTAGTTGGATCATTGAACGCGTTCCTCATTCTGGTTTTTATAAAATAATCCATAAAAGTTGACATTTTCATATAGATCCGCAGTGTAATTATAGCACAATAATATTCATGAAGACTTGAGCTATATTTGTTCAATTTTCCCATCGGTTCATAATAATTTGATCACCCACTGTATGGGTACACTTTGAGCCAATAAGAAATGTTTAGAACCGTGATATCCGCAAGATTGATATCTGAATTTTTAATTTAAAATGACGAATCTTATTGCTTCGACTTATAGATCTACGTAGCTTCATAAAATGGAGTTAGTACAGGATATAATACGGTTATGCTATAACTAGACCGTGGAACTTTATGCAAAATAAAAACTTTCTACCTGAATTGCAATAAACTGGGGGGAAATAAAAATTTAATTTCTTTCTTACTGTATTTAATGGGTTGAAGATAATGTAAAAGTGTCTTTAAATTCTTCTAATGATTTTACTGTTTGAAATCCGCAGTCTAGCTACAACTATAAACGACTGGTCAGAATACACTCAGTATTACGGATATCCTGACATTCGGTAGGTATCGCATAAATACGCTCACGATCATTCGAACGTCAGAAATTGTATTATTCACCCAGTTTCAGGAAGCCAAAGTATTGTCCCATATGTCCCATTATACGTTATACATTCTGCTAGCTCCAGAGTTACTAGTTTCGAATTTCAAAATTGATGTGGCTGAATATAAATTTATTTAACCCATAAGCGAGCTATTGGGGCTGGAGCAACACCACTCGTTTATACTAATAATTATTTATAATTTATAACATCGTTATTTTTGGATTTAGATGAAATTTTACCATCTCACTACGTTTCTGTCCACAATTTTAAGAAAGATGAATACTAACAACAACTTAATATTTACAATATAAAATATTTCAGCAAATCGTTTGTCAAAATTATTGTCATTATCTCAATTTAGAATGTTCGAATGTACTACATTAATTTTTTCATTCTATTTAAAGAACTAATACTCGGTAAAGACTGTATCAGATATGAAGGTCCCGCCATTATAGTTTGAGGGTACCGTAAAAACGTTTACAGTGTAAAGGTTAAATATAAATATAATTGAATTGAAGCATAACACTTTTCAATTAAAAATTAAATTAAAATAATTAAATTAAAAATTAAATGAAATTAAATTAAAAATTAAATTAAATTAAATTTTCAATTAAAGTGTATTTTAAAGTACACTTTGAAGGATTACTCAGGGTGAAAAATCTACTCGATTCGAAGTTAGAATTGTGCGCGAGTTGCATAGTACGAGTAACATTGATCTTGCTCGAGCATGAATATTTCACTTCCAACTTCGATTGCCGAAAGCTAACATATACAGAGGTACTATCGAGATCGTGACGCGATTGACGAATAAGGCTTTTATCAATTCATGGGCACCACCTATTCCGAGCAGTTCACCCTTTTAATATGTACTGACACTGAAATCTCGGAAATAGCAAGAAATCTGTATGGTAAACTCGGTCCGAACTCGTGTGTCCTTAAGAATTTCTAAGAATAGATCACGCTGATCTACAGAATTCTTAATTCGTCACCGAGACCCGCAATTCATCGACGGCTTTTGTATATTCACGTCAGACACGCGACTTCAACTTCACCACAGGGTCGTCTTAACCCAGTAGACTGTACTAAACACAACCTCGAACTTTGAAAAAAATTTTTCGGGTTTCACAATCAACTTAAAAACGTTCCACAAGATTGTGAAACATATGGCAAAATTCTAAAACCCTCGACGAAATTGTTTTACCTACAAAAATGGGAGTAAGCCTTAAAGCATGGGATGGTTGAGAAAAATATATTTTCCGGTTCTTCGACCAAAACTGTAAAATCTCTACACCGATGAAATAATAACACCATTAACAAAATGATGACTAGACTGCGGATTTTTATGCAAGGTACAAAATTGTTTGTATTAATTGCAATACACAGACGTCACTTAAGAATTTGTTTCATCTTCGTTAACTTTAAGAAACTGAAAATTATGTATCGATAGCTTCCAATTCTGCTAACCTTACTACTGTTTTTAATTTCTCCGTTAATTTCACCATTTTAATCATAAAAATGCCACAAATAAGTTGGTGAAAGTCCCATAAAAAAATAATGAAAAATAAAGAAGTTTTGTAATTGGATTAGTTGTGATTCACAACGAGATACCCGACCCGGGATCAGATTACGCGGCACGTTTACATTGCTCGGCGACCGAGGCAGCTTGATCTTCATGTCCCCTCCGGGGATACCCGGTAGTGGAAGGGGTAAGCGAACTGACATAGATCCCAATGGTCCGTCGCGCTTAAATCGCGGGACTACTATATAACCCCTTTGTTTATTTCACGAATCCTATTGTGCAATTTGTGGGTTCAGTTCGAGGTTAGAAAGATCGAAACAAGTTCACTAAATGTAATTTGACCGATGCATCACGAGGAGAAAAGATTTGATGCAAGGGAGGAGAAGCGATACAAAACTGCCTGGAGCCTACGAACACCATGATTTAGCCTTGCCCGATGATCCTTGACCGTAAAACCTCGAATTCGGCGTGGAACTCGCGTTGAATCCTCGATCGACTATCCATCGATTTCCTATAAGTTCGCCACGGTGGTTGCGTGGCTCGTCCTTGGGAGATCCTCCACTCCGAGGACTCGACATCGCTTCACGGAGTAATCGCAAGATCTATAGACGAGTGTTGAACAAGGATGTCGGGACAGGAACCGTTGTACGCGAGAGATTAAACTTCTCGAAGTATCACCAGAAAACTGTGGACTTCATTATCGGAGAAGCAATAGACTGGAGACTTCGGTGATCCCCTTACAAAATTATCTTATTCCTAATCCAATTAAATCTTTGGGGAATTTAATTTCTGATTAATTTCTTCTAGCTTCATTTTTTCTAGTCAGCGTGAATTATTGTCGGGCGGCTTGCGTTCCGCGATAGTCGAAACTGTGTTCAACATTTGTGGCACCGTCAATCATTAGTTTCGCGTTGTTATCAACCGGGTGTAAGTACTGGCATCTTTATCACTTGCTGCACGATATTTTTGTTCTTTTACTCGGAAGTGCTCGGTGACTGTGCCGGAGAGTTTACGGAACACTTAACACCAAAATGGCCGTGGCTACACAGTGGCGAATTAGTATCTAGTGAAAACGGGTGCAAATGGTGTCTTTAAGGATCATTAAGTACAGAGAAACAGGTATACGGGTAATTAGACTTTCCTGCAGATTAGAAAGGTAATTTCTCAACTACAATTTCTTCTTTTTCAATTTGTATGTGTGTCACGGTGTCGGCAATTATTTTAGTGACGATCGAACGACGCGGAGGGACTTCATCGAATATGAAGTCCTGTCGATCATTCAAGGTCACTAATGGTCAACTGCAAGAGAAATTAATTGTCTCAAAGCACTCTTCGAATACTTTTGTGTATTCTCTGGTTGTTGGCATATTGCTCTTGTAATTGCCGACAAGGGTAACAGAACGTAAACAAACATTCAATCATATTGTGTCGTGTCTATGTACGCAAATATTATTAGTAGTTTTACTGCCGATTAGTGTACGGCTTCGTAATATTCAATATCCAATTATACTGCGAAAAACCAACAACCAAAGTTGAGATGCAAGAACGAATAAAAAGAGCTTGCTTTGTAATAGATAACCATGAAATTTATCAGGCAGTGTCATCGGCATTGCAACATTTTGGACTATGTATTCATGTTCAAGGTCGCCAATTTGAGCACTTATACTAGCAATGAGTACGTAAACAACATGTGGCATCTAAATCGTCGAGGTATTCGAGGAGTACTTTCAGAAAATTTATTTTCTCTTGCAGTTGACCTTGAGTGACCTTGAATAACCTTAATAATAGGTCATTATATTCGTCTTGAAATACTCTATCAGAATATAAGTAAAAAAACCATACTGTTCTATTTAAAAAAACAGAGTTGACCTTCATATCTCCTTGACGCCTCCACCTATTAAAAAACTAGTAACATCGAATGATCAGCCCCTCGATAACAAATAAGTTTGGTTTGAGGCATTTTCCTCTATCTCCAAAAACAAACGAGTTATTCACATGTCCTGTTTCAAGTGCCTCACCCTGTATACAACTTATTACAAGAGGAGGACTCGCAATTGTCCAATCGAATTTTTGCTATTTTTGGGTAGTGACCTTTTTGGGTAATATAATCTCCACCCACTACAAGTTGTGGGAGTAAAAGATGGCCGCTACAGACGAGTCCAAGGAGGTAGGAAAATGACGGAGTTTCCTTGCGGGGGTTCTGACGGAAAAGCTCGTTACGGTGGCTCGCTCGTGTTGCTGCTATTGACCTGGCGTTGAACGGGTTTATCGCTTTATTACTTGAAGGGTAGGGCACTGGAGATGCACCTGGGTGTCAACTGCAAGCCGTAAAGTGTAAAGCAATCTTCAGGGTCCTAGTCCGAGGTAAATCTATTTCGGTTTAACTAATAATTTACAAGCCTTCCTTCGAGAAAGGGCTGAGGTAATCTACAAATGTTCCGTCGCCATCTCGTAAACTGAACTCTTTTTTGAACCCTTAACACAATTGTTCAGTGTCATTCAATTTCTACTTAAAAACTACATTAAAATACGACGATATAAAAGGTTACTGTAATGGATGTTGATAAGAGATCAGGCGCAGTGACGACCGCCAGAAATGAACGTGAGATAATCCTTATCCAAATCTTTGCTTCAATTATATGTATAAGAAGTGGGATGGATCAATGCGATTACGTTTATCAGTCTCGGAAGATAATACTATTACATATTCACACTATTTTTCTGTATAATTAAGACGTCATAGTGTTGTTTTCGTCATGTTGTTGTTTCCGGAGATTATAAATGTGAGAGATTTCAAGTTTACACAAAAATGAGCGTCATGTATGTTTGAGCATAAGTACAATTGATTTTTTCTTTTCTACAAAATGCAAGATAAAGATTTTTTTCTTTGAAATTGACGCAGAGCATAGTTTTTGTGTATCAGTTCGCAAACTTTGTCCCGGTCTGTACAAAATACATGCAGCTGAACCCTATCAGCTGGGGTGTCGAGGATCCTCCAAACATTTTTCCATCTACTCATTGTCCACGTAGACAGTGACCGACGCCGTTGTAGCCGAGCCGGAAAACAAAACAGAGAAAAAGCTTTGCGCCGCTAATTGGTACTTCGAACCGTCTGCGGAATCCTTAAGAATTCCCGAGACGGGAATTCGCTCAATTCCGCTCAATATAGGATCTGTAGGTCCGATTCTCCTTTGGTGAAACAGCATCGAAATTTACGTCAATTTTTGTTGTTTTCTCTCCTTTTCGTCTCCTTTTTCAGACGGTGAACTCGGCCGGAAAATCGAACTTGGATGACAGCTGAGAGACCGCGTTGAAGGCGAAGCGTCGGAGAGAGAGAGTGAGAGAGAGAAAGAGAGAGAGAGAGTGAGAGAGAGTGTGTGTGTGTGTGTGCGCCACCTTTTTATCATCGCATTATGGAACAAGGACAGGAGGAGAAAATGACGAAAAGTTCCGCGGATTACGTTAAGGCCATCGAGAGCGGCGTGCAACTGACCCAGGTGACTAAGGAAACAGGAAGCAGTGATGCCAGAAACAACCAGAACAGGTTGTTTTTTCCTTTCCTCCTTTTCCCCTTCCACTATCCCATTCCACTACCTGAGCACACTCCAACGGTCCCCCACTAAGACCGTAGACTGGTCACGTGACGTGCCGCGCAACGTGTCTCATATTACTCTGGTCATCAGAGAGATGGTAAACTGTATTCCCCTCGATTTAACCGATCTGGCATCACTACACGGAAGAGGATTTACGAGATTGCGCAATAACTTTTTTACGCAGTATAACGAAACGAATCTACCTGCGTAAAAAAATGTATGCATTCACATTTAAAAAACTAATGCAATTTTTTATTGCACTTTAAATAAAAGTAAGATCCTACGGATATAGTACTCATCAATCATAATTTCTTTAAATATCTTTTCTTATCTATTATAATATAATATATTATCTATTATAATATAATATATTATCTATTATAATATAATATATTATCTATTATAATATAATATATTATCTATTATAATATAATATATTATCTATTATAATATCTATTTTAAATATCTTTAAATATCTAATCCTTTGATGTTTTCCCGCAACTGTACTTTTAACGAAGTTATAGCCTGAAGCATATTTAATAAATATAAACTTCTTTCTTCTTCCAAGCAATTATAAACGTCAAAGAAGTTCTAATTATTACAGCTGTAAAATACATCGTAGTGCAAGGGGTTAATTTAATACTGACTATAGAAAATATCTGATTGGTTATATAGAAGATCTAAGCCATTCCTATTCGACTATTCGTCGAATCAACTGATTATTCATCGTCAAAATTTTACTGAACCGTGTTTGAGATTCGAGGAACACGCATCGAATAACAGATATGTGTTTCCGTGCGCAGGTGGTCGAGACGAAGGTGTACAAAAGACGATGGCTGATGCTGGTGATCTTCGTGCTGTACAGTGCCAGCAACGCGATGCAATGGATCCAATACAGCATCATCGCGAACATCGTGATGGATTATTACAAAGTGTCCAGCTTTTCTGTGGACATGACCAGCATGATATTCATGATAACCTATATTCCGTTCATATTCCCGGCGAGTTATCTGCTTGATAAATTCGTAAGTACGAGCACATTCAATTTTTGTTACATTTGCATTAGCCGGCCGTCCTTGCTCAATCGCTTGAACTCGCTACAGTTTGTTTTCGAGTAAATAGATCTCACTGCGAGATACACGGCGTTCATAATATTGATAATATGATCATCTGTGCGTACAAGGTCACTTTTCTTCCACAAAACAGACTATAATTGTAGTCTGTGAGCATCGTGTTTTGTAAATATTGATTCACTTTTCGACATTGATCGCACAGGATTTACAGCAACTAAGCTGTAGACATCGATTGTTTATACAGTGGTTAACGCCTTGTATTATAACCTAGACAGTGGATTTTATAAATTTATAACAAAATCGAGTGTTTGCAGTTTGAAATAGTAGAAACATTTACAATATCGTCCATTACTCAAGTATTATATCTTATTTGGTATATATTGTTTATACACTCGTTAACGCCTTGTACTATAACCTAGACAGCTGATTTTATAAATTTATAACAAAATCGAGTGTTTGCAGTTTGAAATAGTAGAAACATTTACAATATCGTCCATTACTCAAGTAAATATCATCGCAATTATATCTTAGTTGGTATCGTTTTCATTAGAAAAATGCCACGAATATGTTGGTGAAAGATCCATCAAAAAAATAATAAAAAATAAAGAAGTTTTGTCATTTGGATTAGTACTGGTCTCACCGACATACTGGACCCGTATTATGTTACACTTCTCGGCGGCCGAGGCCTCTCGAGCTTCGCTGTCCTTTTCTACGTTTGGCACAAGTCAAAGAATAGTATTATCTGAACGTTAATTGTCGCCGGCCGAACCCGTGGTGGCGACGATTATCGATGAAATACTATATTTTGTATTTTTTAACACTAGAACTAACGAGCAATAAACGCGACTGGCGTATACTGCCTTATAATAACAATAACGCTGCATTTATTCAAATTTCGCACAATTTTTGTTTAAATATGTATTTCAATAGAGACGTGTACTAAAAAGTTACTCCCGAAAACATATTTATAATATCAATATTTGTAAAAGAAAAAATTAGAAACCAGTCAGTTTGACTGGTCCGGTAGTTCTAGTGTTAACTGTACGTTAAAAACTGTTAAATCGATAAGTTAAATTTTTTTAAGTTACGGTTACGTGGTCGTCCATCAGTGAACTAAATAATTCAATGTTTGCTGTTTATTATTAAAACCTATATTCGGTAGTTCAGAAACAATATAACAAAGCGAGTAGGATTCCATTTAGTCTTTTGTTAAGTTTTTATGAACAGCCAATGCCCATCGAAACAAGAATTGTGGGTAAAAGTTATTGATATAGTTGATTGTTCTCAGAAATTAATACGCGAGCGCGCAAGTTCACATGCACATTTGCGTTCCGTTTGTAAACTACAAACAAGACGACACGATCTCTAACAATCGCAGTCTCCTTATCAAGTCAAACTTAGTTCCTTTGATCGAGCGTCGACGAGCGTGCGAGTAAAAGACCGAGCGAGACTTGCGTCACCGTTTACAACTTATTTACATGTTGTCACGCGATTAAACACCGCCGTCAACATCGCGTACATATTAATTAAAACGGATCCCCGTAATCTAATCGGATCCCAGGATCGGGACGAGCGATGTCTCGCGCGACACCAACACGAAACTTGCATCTCTCTGATCGCGCTGGAAGGTCGTTTGATAACAGAGCACAGGAAAAAAAGCAATTAAATCATGCAACGTCGCCGAATCGATTGTCGAACGAAACAAAGCCGAATCGAAGCTACGGATATCGAAAATTGAACTTTATTCCGCGTGATTTCCCTCCATTGTTTGCGTCACGGTTGTAATTAATCGCTTGACAATTAATTCGATTAATGCTCGCGACGAACCGAACTAAAGTTTTCAAACAACTTAGAACTGTGTGGGAGAAGTTGATCGTCGAATTAGTGAAGTTTGTTTCGGAATAATCGATTTGAGAGAACATAATTGCGTTCGGATGTGTTGATGTAATTTTACACGTTCCTGTTTTTGTTATACCATCGACTAGCAACATTTAGCTTGTATCTCTTTTGTTTTATGCCTTTATACAGTGGATCCAAAAAATATTTTAACAGTAAATTTTCCGTTCTCTAGAAATTGTCGATATGTAAATTGAGATAATTTAATTCAAACAAATAGTACAACTATACAGGGTGTTCGCGCTATCACTGGCCAGCGTTTTTCTTGTAAATAATAAATGTTAGAAAATAATGAAAGAGGAAAAGTAGCACTGTTTTTTTTATGTAAGACAGTGGCGTATGTAATCTTTTTGTGTTTATACTATTTTGTAAGATATGAAGGTGACCTTCAATTTTTTTGTATCACATGAAAGCGTGTGTCTAGAAGAATTCATTCGTATACTGCACAGATACCTTCAAGGTCATGCAAGGTCAGAAATGGGAGAAACATTTTGAATTTTTCGTACCAATGTGTTTGCAAGTATTCCTTATTCATACGAATCAGATGATGTTGTCATTCACTATCAGAGTGTTTATTTCTAGTTTCATCTATGAGACAATTTCAGAAAAAAAATTGGAAGCCACAAAAAATGTAATTAATACAGCTGAAATGTGCATTCATGCATAAGGAAGTCATATTGAACATTGACTGTAGCCTCACCAATAAAGAATACTTGTAAACACATGGGTATGCAATATTCAAAATGTTTCTTCCATTTCTGACCTTGCATGACCTTGAAGGTCACTGTACAGTATACGGATGAATTCGTCTAGACACACGCTTTCATGTGATATAAAAAAATATACAAGATTCCATTTAAAAAATTGAGGGTCACCCTAATATCTAACAAAATAGTATAAACACTGTATAAACAATAGTATAAAATTTTATACAAGAGTATAAAAACAGTACTACTTTTTCCTCTTTCATTTTTTTTCTAATAATTACTATTTACAAGAAAAACGTTGGCTAGTGATAGCGCTAACACCCTGTATAATTGGGCTCATTTTAACCTCTTGCAATACGAGTTTAATTTACGACTGCAGTAATTAGGACTTCTTTGTAGTTCTTAATTTCCTAGAAGAAAAACAATTATGTCTAATGTATTAGGTTCTCCCAAAAGTATCTTTCGCAATGTGTACGTTTAATATCGTTAAATAACACGCGCATATACAAACAACGTGATCATCTGTTCGTTAACGTTTTATTACACTCCAACCTTCCATTCACACAGTCACGGAATTTGCTTTCCTAAAAAACTAGATTGAATTTGCATTGTACGCATTAATCGAAAACGAAACGAATTTTTGGGACAACCTACTATGTTCAGTCTTCGCATCTGTGGTGGAAACAATCTCGAAAAAAATGTTGTTAATGTTTTCACCAACTTTTGAACTTGAAACATTTTCGAGAACAAACGTATCTTCAGTTTTTTACCTGCTGTATCGTGTAAAAATATTTTGTGACGTTTTGTGACGTCAAAAAGTGATCGATTTGGCATGAAATGACCCGGGCGCATATTTGCACTAAAAAGTGAGCGAAACAAGAGATAACAGATTCAGGAACAAATGTTTTGTTTCAGGGGTTGAGGTTCGCCGCTCTGCTCGGGGCGATCATGAATTCGCTGGGAGCTTGGGTCAAAGTGTTCAGCGTTAGCCAGGACTTGTTCTGGCTGACTTTCATCGGCCAAACAATAGTCGCTGTCAGCCAAACGTTTATACTGTCGGTTCCAGCGCGTCTGGCCGCTGTTTGGTTCGGCCCGGATCAGGTCAGCAGCGCGTGCAGCATCGGCGTTTTTGGAAATCAGGTCAGTCACTGCTTCGTTTGTAACTTTTTTTCAACGAGCCTTTCCAATAAAGCCGGCCACCAGTCATCTTTTCGTATAGTACTTTAATCCGGCCGCCATGCATATTCACGGAGCAGATATTAAATGGATCTTGTCCGAAAGCTCGTTTAATTAAAGTACGATATCAAAATAATTTTAGATAAGCACCGAATTATCTTCCAGCAACGAAAAGTCCAAATATTGTACAGGGTGTCCCATTTAAATCGATCCCCTCGAGTATCTCGATTTACGATACGGGAAAATGTTTGGAACAAATGTTGAATTGGTATTGAAGGGAACATAATTTTTGTGTCAATAGTTTTTTGTAGGTGGAGGCGTAGAGGACAGATGAAGGTCAACTTTTTTTTAATGGCACCATATTTTTTTTAAAGCATTAATCAATGCAGCTCGTAATTCTCTGTAAAAAATGATTAATCTATTTATGACAGAAAACCGTTAGTTTGGGAGATGTTTCAACTTTTATTACAAAAGAGTACTCGATTCCGATGTAGCTATTGTGACATCGATTAGTAAGGACGTAATGTTTTGTATCAGTAGTAGCATTCCGCAATTCAAAAAGTAAAATTCCTCGGTCATTCATTTGTTTTATTGCAAAATGCCGACGGTGTCGCATACATCGTGTGCGTCCGCTGTTTCAAAAACTGCGCGAATCTGATGTTCGTCGGAACTCTCAGTGAATGCAATGTGAAATCGTGCGTATCAATTAGGTACACAAACCCTGTTGAGTTTAAACCGAAAGAACGGCCAATTTAACCTTGCCTCATTAACGTATTCCTTGTAAATTAAAAATGATACGATAGTGGAAGGGGTAGTAATGTGATCTCCCAGTTTTATATTTCTTTCTAAAACCTGATTCATAATTGAAATGCATTTGAATTTTTGCTTAATATGTAGGTAAACTGACGAGGTTACATATGATGAAAGGCGGAAGTAAAAGAAAAATAATTTCATTGTCAAAATCGTTGTTTTTGGTAACATTTTGACATCAACAGGAAATACATGCAACAAATTTGTCTCTTTACATGCAAAAGTCTAACGTGTTGTTCTCTTTCTCACGTAGTATGCACACACTGTATGCTCACCATTTACATATGAAACTCCATGAGAATCCATATTTCTCCGTGTTGGTCTATTGAATAATGTTCTCCGCAAACTATGCATTTCTGTTATTAAGATATGAATTATTTCATTCAGTGTACACGTTATTACATTAATTCACATTAAGTTTGGCCCTCCCAGTTGTAGAGGGCTAAATTGTCAACCGTGTTGTTGCAGAAACTTTAACTACATCTCTGAAAATATCAATGATTAAGTAATATCACTTATGAATATCGATTTTACGTACCTTTCATCGCGTACATTCGAACACACAACGGATTAACTCCTTTAATTCGCAAGAAATAGTTCTTTTATTAAACGACGAAAAACAATGTTAGTTGAAACAATACATTATCTAGAGTAACTTTTTTCCTTACATATAAAGCCAGTAGACGCCACAAATGATAACGTTCTTCTCCAAATGTCTCTTTTTTAATATCATAAATTATAAGGGGACAACATTTCCACCTCTTCCTCCATTATATCTTCAGTTTTATATGTTTTCGATTAACTTCACGTAAATTGGCCGACAAGAATACGTGCTCGCACTGCTCGCATAAATCCGCTTGTCAGTCACGTGGAAAATTCATTCCTCAATAAGATAACAATACGAGTGTAATAATAACAGCGCGCATTGTTAACGCTGACAATTTCTTTGAGACCACTTGTCTCATTAAATCGTCTCAAAGGGACAATTGGTGCTCTCAAGGTCACATTCCTTGAGCACCGGCATGTAACTATATACATTACGAGTGGAGAGATCTCACTGTTGTTTAATCTCTTCAGGGATACCGGCAGATATGTGTACGTTTATTTTCTTTTTAACTTGAAATTATTCTAACATGAGTAAAACAAGATCACAATTTGTTGAAGAACAATAGAATCACTGTAGAATCCATCAAGGATAAAAACAAAACGTTATTGTGACGTTAAGTGACGTTCTTTCGCTCTTCGAACTGTACCAGGTGAAACAATAGTATCGGTGTTGCGTCAAGTTCGCGAGCGTGATTGTCGCGGATTACTTGTTCGCTCTAGTAAATTGTATTGCACTGGTTTTGGTAATAAGTAAGTGTATTTAACAAATTGTATAGTCTTATCGTGCTGCGCTACGTTTGAAGTGCTATTGTACAGGGGTGTTGTCGAGCTGCGTTTCGTTTCAAATAACCTTTCTAACAAGGAGAAGACAAGGTCACGGGGTCTCAGATTTTCTCCAAACTTTGCATATTCGTAGATTTCGTTCTCCTGTTTATGAAAATGTAGCATTATAGGCGTCGATACTCAACAACTTTTGAGATACGTTAAGATTGATGAAGTTAGTGTTTCTTCCATATTATGTTTTTTTTCAATAAAATTTTTATATTTTGTTTCTTATAGATATTATGAGTGTATTTTTCATGTGCAAAATACAATTAATTAAAATAGATAAACTGATCAGAAAAAAAAGAAAAAAAGGAAAGAAAGGAAAAAGGGATTTGAACACTGGTCTTCCCGGTAATGAATCTAGTACGCTACCATCATGCCGTTTGACACTTGATGAAAACTTCAACTAAAACTGTACTTAACGGCTTAACGGGTATAATGAAATTTAAATTGTAAATATCTCAAAAATTATTGAGTATCTGGCCCTATAATGCTATATTTTCATAAACAGGAGAACGAAATCTACCAATATACAAAGTTTCGACAAAATGTAAGACTCGATGACCGCGTCTTCTCCTTGTTAGAAATATCGGTAGGATCGGTGGTCAAGAAAATTCTGATTTTGTGGAGTCGCGGAAGATTTTAGGAAATACAGAATACAATAAACATAGAAATGAAATGTAATACTCACTATTATTATTAGTTGCATCAATTATATTGATCGTAAACACAAACAAAACATAAATGACAGAAACATGTGCAAAATGTTTTTATCATTTGTGTTTTGTTCGTTTTTGAAGTTGATGAAGTTAGTGTTTATTTACATATTATGTTGCTTTTCAATAAAATTTTAATATTATGTTCCCTATAGATATTATGAGTGCATTTTTCATTTGTAAAATCCAATCAATTAAAATAGATAAACTGAAAAGAAAAAGGAAGAAAAAAGAGGACAAGGGATTTGAACCCTGGCCCAGTGTCGCCATATCAACCCAAAACTGGGTTGATTTGCCTCTCCTCCTTCTCCCCCTCCACTATCGCATTGCACTCCTGCGCACACTCCAACGTCCCCCACTAAGACCGTACACTGGTCACGTGACGTGCCGCGCACCGTGTTACATATTACTCTGGTCATCAGAGAGGTGGTAAATTGTATTCCCCTCGATTTCAGCGATCTGGCGACACTGCCCTGGCCTTCCTAGTGCCAACATAGTACATTACCACCACGCCGTTTGGCACTTGACAATAACTTCAACGGAAACTGTACTTAACGAGTATAATGAAATTTCAATTGTAAATATCTCAAAAGTTATTGAGTATCTGACCCTATAATGCTATATTTTCATAAACAGGAGAACGAAATCTACCAGTATACAAAGTTTCGAGAAAATCTGAGACCCCATGATCGCGTCTTCTCTTTGTAAGTGAATTCGATGTGAGAAATGTCCAGTATATATACCTTTTTGGTGTTCGTGTAGCGCACCAATCAGGTGTGACATCATTTGGTCGCAGGTAGTTTGCAGATGATCGCGCGCGGTCGCTGCCTCTTCCGTCGCAGGGTGTGTGTTTGGCGAAAGTTAGATATTGTCGAAAATATGAATGACTGACGGAAAATACATGAACAAACGGATTTGTCTCGTTTCTCTCTTTTGCTCTCTTTCTTTCTCCTCTTTATGCAACCGAATGAATTTTAACGCGTTCATAAACGTAATTGGTGCTCGAGTGAATACTATGCCCGCTAAAATTCTAATTCGAGGGACAGGGTCGCTCGCGAGTTAAACTGTTAGGTGATTAGGTGGGAAACCAAGCCGAACGGTGCACCCACGTTTAATTTCACGACGAAGGCAGGGGATCGGGCCCCATCCAGTGAATTAAATCGCTGTATTTCAGAGGCCGCCATTAACATGCACCCCGTCGGCCCGTGTGATGTATCCCAGTGCTCGAAACCCCCTCGATCGTTTCATTTTCAGCTTCCGCATTAGATGATGTAGAAATTAGCATTTCTCCCTAGAAATTCCGCAACGAACGCGTTATCCTTAAATTGGCTAATTTTCGAACCGACCGAGACAAAGATATAGCCACAGAATATAATTAATCAGTATTAAAGATTGTTTTACGCTTATCAATGCAATACGTATTATCGACAGACATCTTAATATTTTTTCGAGCCGAATTAAACCGATACCGATTGAATAGTAGCTGTAGATTGCTGGTTTACGATTAAACGACAAAGATTATGTTCCAGCTTCGTGATACAGTATCTTTAAAAAGAAACAAGTCTGAGCACTCGAACGAGCTTAAAATTGAGCCAAGATTTGAATTTTATATTCCGTTTGTACTGTGATTTATTTTACGGTTACATTCTGCGTTTACATTCGGCGATTACAACCTCTTCGTGATGCAAAACCTTTTTTTAAAAAAAAAAGATGAAATTGATTTCTATTGCGTGACTGTATTTTCTCTAATTTTTAAATCTCGATGACAGAAAAATAAAATTTGATTCCGGTTCAAGGGAAATTAAAACATGCAAGTTTAACCAATTTTGTTCGGAATCTTCAAATCGTGTCTGCCTCGATGTTTTAGGACAAGGAGTTCAAATAAATTGGTTTCAAATCGGACACTTGATCGAAATTTAATTGGAACCTCGGATCGAGTTCAAATTCGAATTTAAGAGAAAGAGATGGTACGAGACTGAAAGGGTTAAATGCGAGTGACATTTATCTGAATTAATGTCAGTGGCTTGTGCATGCGATGGTTGGCACACGCGTTACTCAAAGCGTAAAATAGACCATTGACGGATTATTGACCTTGTCCACGAGGATACTTTCAGCGTGTCAGAGAACTTCGCTGACTTGTCGAGGGCGGAACTCTCGACGGAATCACTCGTGATGAGCTGAAAAGAATAATGATCTGTTACTTCCTTCAAACAAGAGCCACAATCGCGTAACAACATTCCGGTCCTCGGTAATTTTTTCTTCTCAGATTCATGCTGTTCACCGAGGTGAATGCACAGAAACTTTAACAACCTCATTTGTGTTCCGTCCGAGACAATTTGACCCGGCATAGAAATTTTCTTACTTCTGAGTTGCTTTGTCTTATACAATTTCATGAAATATATTTTATAATTTTATGAAATATATTTTATAATTTTCTTGGACATTAATCCTACTATGTTGTACCAAAAGTTTCCTTTGCAATCTACCCGCTTCATATTATTAAGTAACACGAGTAGATGCAAAAATCATGATCTGTTCGTTAAGATTTTATTTTTTCTCAAGTTCACAAAACTGGACTAGCACTGAATGCATTAATTGAAAACAAAACAAACTTTCGAAATGAAATATATTACTTTGATGAAATTAAATTATAATAGTATTGTATAATATTTCGTCAACTTGAGGTTTATGTTCATAGTTTCGAAAGAAAAATTTGTAAATTATATATATATATTGTGTATGCATATATATTGTGTAAGTGGTGAAAAATTATCGATGAAATACTGTAGTACGAAATGTTCAAAATATTTCTTCTATGTCTGACCTTGTATGACCTTGAAAGTCATTGTGTCGTATACGAATAAAATTGTTTTGACACACGCTTTCATATGATATAAAAGAATACATGGCATTCCATTTAAAAAATTGGGGGTCACCTTCATATCTAACAAAATAGTATAAGTAGAAAAAATTACATACGCCATTGTGTTCCTCTTTCATTTTTTTTCTAATAATTACTATTTACAAGAAAAACGCTGGCTAGTGATAGCGCGAACACCCTGTATATAAATTAAAGAATGGGTAGTAGTATATATTTGGCAGTTTATTCGCCTTCTCCATTTTATTAAATTGCGAACAATTTTTCTTATTTGCAGCTGGGCATCGCTATTGGTTTCCTATTCCCTCCCATGCTTGTCCCAAACAGCGATGACGTCTCAGTTATGGGTCGAGGGTTGCAAGTCATGTTCTACATCGTGGCTGCTTTTACTACAGTGATTCTAGTCCTCATAATTCTCTGTACGTAATTCAATCTCTACATTAGCGAGCAGAGCAATTGTTCTCTTTACGTTCTCTAATTGAAAATTAATTTTAGATGTGATTATGTCATCTGCTTCACTGTATCTCTTATCTTACGAACAATCCTGTAACAATTCTCACTTATTTCTATAATTTTGTTCAACGTCTAAACTACTTTACTATAATATTTATATTAATTTTCTACTAAAAATAAGAACGTTCCTCGAAGATTGAGTTCTGTGACCGAGTTTAACGAGATTATTATTTCACAAGAATCTCTCGAAGGATCAAAACTTTTCGAATTATAACGAAATAATTGGTTTTTGGTTTTAGTTTTCAAATCTCAGCCACCACTACCACCAAGTCCAGCTCAAGCGGTGCAAAGGGAGGCGGAGTCCACTGAGAATTTCTTCCAATCCGTGAAAAAGCTAGTCACCAACGTCGGCTACTTGTTGCTTCTGCTGAGTTATGGTATCAACGTCGGCATTTTCTACGCTATCAGCACGCTCCTGAACCACATCGTCCTCGCATACTTTCCGGTAAGCGAACCACCTCTTCCTCCGCAATAATTAAAACTTGAAACGGTTCTTCGAACAAACGATAATTTTAATTAGTCCATGAGCAAGACATCGAAATCACTTCTTTTATATGTGGCCACCACTTCTCATTTTTAACGCATAAATAATATAAATAACCGAATGACGGTTGAATGGAATCGGTGACGGATGACGCTTAAAAGATAAGAGGATTTTTAATAACTCTGAAAATGCCACAATATCTTGTGTTTTCATTTGAACAATTTAACAGACAGTAGTTGCACTTTGTGAAATTATGATTTTATAGAACTGTATTTAACTGTCGTGTTTATAATTTTCTGCATTAAACAAATATGCGATTTCTATTCGTTGCAGCATCATGAGAAAGACGCTGGTAGGATAGGTTTAACCATCGTCTGTGCCGGAATGCTGGGATCCGTTGTTTGCGGCATTGTTCTCGATAAAACACACAGATTCAAGTAAATATATATTTTTCTGACGCTATAACAATTTTAAAAACAAATTAACAAGTACAATTACACTTCTACAGTTTTGCTAACATACACGAGTCATCATCGTATGACTTATTCACTAACACTTTATTGTACAAGTGCAAAAGATTTATTTTATGTAACTAACGATTCCAATATTCTCGATAATAATTTAAATACATTTTTATAGAGAAACGACGCTTGGGGTGTATCTACTCTCATTCCTTGGTATGATCATCTTCACGTTCACCCTCAACACCAGTCAGATATTCGTCATTTACATAACTGCGGGTCTACTAGGGTAAGTCTTACATTTACACGATTTAAGTCTAATTTAAGTCTAAACATTTACACGAATGTTCCTATAAAATTATATCTATATTTGGTCACTTCTTTATTTTTTTATTTATTTAATCTTTGTATCTGAAGAATACGTCTTGACAAAATACAGACTCCACGAAGGATAGATTTGATTAAATTGAGTTAATTCTGGATCAAGCAGTTCCAACCAGTAGCTCCGGAGCTATTCGAGGCACCTTCCCCGCTTAGGTTCTTCCCCCACTCTTAGACTTCATCGTTATAATGTATAGTAGTGGGAAGCTCCCACCAAGAGAGCCGCGCGGCGCGCGCAGCACTCACTAACTCTACGTCTGTACGTAGTAGTGGGAAGAGGTTCGATGGTGGGGACCTTGCAGTTCCCCCGATGCATGATATAAAAAAATACATAGCATTTCATTAAAAAAATTGAAGGTCACCTTCATTTCTAAGAAAATAGTGCAAACACAAGAAAATTTCGTACGCCATTATGTTACTTAACTAAAAGTAGTATTACCTTTTCCTCTATCATTTTTTTCTAATATTTATTATTTGCAAAAAAACGCTTGCTAGTAATAGCGCGAACACCCTGTATATATTTTTTAAATAAAGCCAAAATGGCGCCCCTACATTTTGACGCCCCGGACAAATGTCCGAGTTGCCCGCCTCTAGACCGGGCCCTGCTACTCATTCTTGTTATAGATGCACAAAATCCGTTGTCTAATGATTACAATGGTACTCGCCGTAGTCAATAATGTTAATTTAGAGAAAAGTTCTGTTTGCTTGAAATTACTGTCATAAACCGGACATTTCATGTGCAACAAAATAAAAACTTAACAGCACCTGAAGTAGAAAATGGGTGAATGCATGTACAGAGAAATTTCTGCAGTCAAATAAAAATTTGAATAATTTATGGTTTACAGATTCTTCATGACCGGTTACCTGCCAGTGGGCTTCGAGTTCGCCGCGGAATTAACATACCCAGAACCGGAAGGAACGTCCGCCGGACTGCTGAATGCGGTCTGCCAAGTGTTTGGTATTGTCTTCACGATCGTCTACGGTCACCTCTTTAATTTATGGGGCGACTTCTGGGCGAACATTGCTCTCTGCGTCACTCTAGCCGTCGGATCGTTCCTGACAACCATCATACCCAACGATCTTCGAAGACAGAATGCCAAGTTCTAAACAGTTCTATATTTTCTCGCGAGGAATTCAAAAACCGGATGAAATCCGAAACAAATACGTTATCAATCCTCCTCCCGATTCGTTAGAACAAATATTTTCACTTGAACCGAATCCCGAGAAAGGTAATACGAATTGTTAACAATATTATAGAATTTTAAATGTTGAGATACTGTTATCTGAGAGAAGGTCGCTCAAGACCATACCGAATACTGTTATATTTATTGTTAATATTATTCTGGATTACTTTAAGGTTCATGTTGCTTTATGAGATCTGTAGAGACGCCGTTAACACGTGCAGTCTTCAGATTGCCATAAAACACCTTGAAATCCTCACGAAATAGCTTAGAAAAGAGTTCCAAGCAAGTATATGTAGATTAAGCGAACTTTGTATAAGCGGATAGTTAAAATTACGTTAACATTTTCGTGGAAAAGCATTTAGTGAAATATAACTGATTGTTGATGCATATTCTTTTCACGGAAGTGTTAACACAATTCTCACCGACTCAAGAATAGCGGCAGCATGATATTTATAGTATGCATCGGATCGTTCCTCGAACATGTTTTCTTGCCTTTTACCTCGTAAAGCCGATATACAGTGATTCCAAAAATTGTTTGAACACTGAATTTTCTATTCTTAAGAAATCGTCGATATTTAAATTATGATAATTTGGTTACAAAACAATAATACAGTAATAGATCTGGTCTCATCTTAAGCTCGGGTCTTCTACTTTTACCAATCGTGATTCATTTTTTTTGCATAAAATAATGTTGCACAATGTGACAAGTGGAAAACGGAAGACATGTTTTCTGTCGAAAATACTATCAACTGAAGCGTCTCTAAAAACGTTGAAAAATGTTTCTCGTAAATGAATCTGCCCTGGATTTGAAGATTGAAGTCTCCCCTATGGAACAACGTAAAAAAAGACATGTATGATTTTTTTTTAGCAGTTTCATTCAAATTTGAATGAAAAGTATACAGTCAACTTTACAGTAACATAAGGTACACCATGCGAGCTTCATAGATCAAACTGGTTCTCCATTTTTGAACCATGAAACAGGGAAAAAAATCGTACGCCATTTTTTAAAGTGTCGCTGCAAAGGGAAGACTTCAATCTTCAAATCCGTGGGAGACTCATTCGTGCAAAAAATTTTCTAATTTTTCTACAGCGGTTTTAATTTATAGCATTTTTTAGGAAAAACATGGGTCTTCAGCTTCCCACTAGCTACATTACACAAAAATTTCTTAGAGGGAAAAAATTGATGATGTGTGAAACTAGAGTCTTTCAAAATATTTATAACAAAATTATATCATATTGAATATCGACAATTTGTCGAGAATCAGAAACTCGTTGTTCAAGAACTTTTTGGATCCATTGTATTTTAAAGGTACAATTTAAGAGTAACCAGGAGATACAATAATAGAAAACAGTGATTAACGTACAAGTAGTTAAATGTAACCGAAGTACTAATTTCGTTCTTAATAAAAAATTAATTTTCTAAGTGACACTGTTCAGAGAATGACGCGACCAATGATAAATTAGCAAATTCAGAATAATAGTAACGATAATTAGGAGAATCAGTGCGAACGTGGGTCGCCATTCAAGATCTGAAATTCTATGAAAATATTTCAACCGTACCATTTCGAGTAGCAGTTAGTATGGGAGACTCGGAACGTGCTCAGACAGTCTTTCGTAGAGCCAAGAAAGGAACAGAAACGGTGATATTGATGATAATAATATTTTTAGCATTAAGTCCTATCGAAGAGTTTCGAGATGCTGTGAATCGACTTATAAGAATACGAAATAGAATAGGGAGCCTCGCATCGAGACTTCGGTACACCGACGATTGTGATACTTTTCCCATAAACTCGGTGTACCAAAGACGTCAAGACGATCAAAGGCTAGAAAGGCCCAACTGTTGGAAAATGAGAGTGCTTCCTTATCCCTGTTTATTTGCGATGAGTATCGTTGGACGTACAAATGTTATCCCAAACGTTACGAAAGCTACTATTTCTATTATAATGTTTAATTTAATCGAACGTGTAGTAATTAAGATAGTGTTTTAAACGAGAAGTAATGTTGTAGGCCTCGGAGACGCGTCGCTGGTGTCAATTTCCACGCAACCATAAATCCTGAGATGAATCTATTTTTTTGTAAATACAACGAAAGCCTAAAAATGTTGAGTAATATATAAAAATGGCGACTCTGACAAATCTCTATGGATTTGTTTAGAACCTAGCGACATGTAGACATCGTATTTGCACCGTGCTGAACAATATGCAGGTCGTTTAATTTCTTACAAAAAGGGGAAACGATGAAAGACTGTTATTAAGTTCGAAGAGAGAATTGAACGATTTGGCGCCATTGGTGGAGCGCAAAATTGAATCCGAAAAAGGATATTAAGCATGCTTTGTCCCCCGGGCTGGCTACTCGGGAGAAACTTTTAATGGACCACGTTTTTCCCCGAACAATTTTCAATAACTCGATGACCCAGAAACGGCTGAATCATGCGGGCACTTCATCCCCCTAGCGCCGCAGGAATTTAATTTGCGATCTAATCCGTTCCGGTCGCGATTAATAAAATTTATCGGGTGGGAACGGAGCCGCGAGTATTCGATTATCGTGACACGGTCGCGCGAAGACCAATTTAGGAGGGAGATTCAATTGAATTTTTGATAATCCGCAGACTTGGCTTTTCGATCGCCGCTAAACGATATCGTTGTTTAACTGTCTACGAATTGAATTCGAGACGTATGTACTACATCTCGAATTATTTTCTTGGCAATGAATGATCGTATCGGTGGCACAGACAATACTTCTATGTTTCGCGTGTACCATTACTAACGAATTAACATATTCTTCTACTCGTTACTAATTACAAATTCTATAGTCGTAAATTGTCCTTACGGTCAGTGGAGGACTCTCTACAGTTGTCTTAAAGAGTATTCTGCAATCGATCAGGCTTGGGCATTCTTCAAGTAATGTATTTTGGAAGTGTATATTTAAATAACATATTATTATGCTTGGATAGATGTTCTTTCGAAATAATTGTGCCTTAGTTCATGCGCGCATGAAAATTGTTGCTTCTTATTCGAAATAAAATGTGTCTGAGCCTGCAATCGATACATTCCAGTGTTTGACAATGTTTGTTGAAGCATCCAGGAGAATTCTATGAGTGTTAGTCAATTAATTGTTATGGGGTGATACGAATGCTCCCGTAATCGATGAAGTTGAACAGTTGAGACATTTACGTGTTAATAGTAGCGTGGATAGATACATGTATATATATTTTCAGAGAATCGAATGTTACACGACATAACATATTAATGCGTACATATATATGTATATATTTCTGTAAAAGTATATATATATACCTTGAGATTGATAGCTGGACACTAGAAAGAGAAGTACAATTCAGATAGATTTGAGTGTTACGGAGGAGATAGTTATCCTATTTCGATGTAATACAAATATGTTGTGATGCCTCTGTCTATGTTGAAATTGCATTGTAAAATAATCTGAATGACGTTCCACCAAAATTTCTTATTGCGACAGTACACGATGAAATTTCAAGACCGCCATATTGGTTCCACTTTGCGGAAGTGGTAATTTATTAGTTCAATAGAATAAACTACTTCTTGAGTAGATACCCAGAAACGAAAAATCGCAGATTATTTTACAGTCATACTTATGTAAATTTGCTGTATCAGCAACACGTTGTGCAAACGTATTCATATAGTTCTAAGAATTCCGTCAAACTACGCATAATTTGCAGCACGAAGATTCATTGCAATTCGATCAACCATTTTATTCTTCAACTCGAATAAAATTGTTTTTATTTTTTTGGTAACATAGATTATTTCTTCCTGACAATTTATACAAGATGGTGAAAAGTCGAACGAACATTTTGATCTAACAATTTTACCAACAATGTGTGTCCATCAGTCTTCCGGATTTTTTAATTGTATATTTTAGGAGGATGTTTTTATCTGATTCAGTGTTGCCCTTTTTGCAAATAAATTGTGACAAACGCGATGTATTTTTCGTTCTCTTGTGAATTGTCGGCATAGGCCTGTCACGTACAGAGAATAAAGGTATCTGTGATTTCTGACAATATTTCCGCGTTTAAATTATCGTCTAAGCATGTATGTGAATAAGAAGCTTCGAGGACTTGAGAATTGCATCATTGTTTACATCGTTGTAATGTTATTAACAGGTAGTTTAAACCTCAACGAAGAAATAAAAATGTTGACAATATTTCCGCGATTATATTATTGCCTAAGTGTGTCTATTAATAAAAATCTTAGAGGTTTCCAAAATCGTATCATTGTATCTATTGTGGTATTGTTGTTAGCATGTAGTCTAGAAACCAACAAAGGAATAAAAATGTTGACAAATACTTGAGAAGATGTTAAGTAATCCTTATACATATTCTTAAAATGTAACTCTTAATTTTTGTAACTCTTCGTCCTAATGAAACTGCAAATTAGTGAGAATTGAATATCTTGTATACTCCAAATGTTCATGCATAAAAAACTCTGTATCTCGTGTACTATTAGTGATTTCCACTAAAAAATTAGATGGTGAAGTAACCTATTATATAGTCGTTGTAATCGTTAAACAAACAGAGATAAAAAATTCATTAATTACATTTTCTCGATATAATTATGCTTATATTTATATTGCTTTCTATTACTTTTACTAAAAAATTAGATGGCAAGATGGTCAAGGATTGTTACAAGTATTAACCAGCTAGACATAACAAATTTATCAGTGCATTGTGTTCAATAAATTAATGCGTGCGAATATTGATGTGTTAAAAGTTATTCAATACCTCGGGTTCCATTATACATTTTTACTAAAAAATTAGATGGTCAGATAGTCGAGGGAGTGCTTGTCAACAAAATTGGCGAAAAGAATTGTTATAAACATTAAACAACCAGAGGTAGTAAATTTATTAATTACATTTGCTTGATATGATATTGTTTGGTAATATTCATGTGTTAAAAGTTACTCTGTATCTCGAGTACTATTAGCAATTTTTACTTAAAAATAAGATGGTAGATAGTCAAGAGGATGCTTGTCGACATCGTTGGCAAGAGGAATTGTTATAAACATTATACAGATATAATACAGAAATAATACATTTATCAATAGTTATTATCACGGCGATCGAGATCTACCAAAATTAGTTGGGGTGGGGAGCGTTGCGCTTCGCTGCTCGCTGCGCATCACTGCTTACCTAAGCTCGCGGAGCGCGCTCAGTCAATCAGTCGGGCCGGGCCCTCCGGCAGTAGCGGAGGGGCTCCGGGACCAGGAGGGTCTCCGGCTACCTTGGGGCTGACCAGGGGTCCTCCAGAGGTAACCTGGCCTATCCTGCCTACCTTGGGGATGACCAGTGGATCTCCAGGCCTACCTTCAGCCGGCTTCGGGTTGACCAAGGGTCCTCCAGCAGTGGTCTACCCTGAGGTTGACCAGAGGTCATCCAGAGCTACCCTAGTCTACTCCTGCTTACCTTCAGCTGGTTTAGGGTTGACCAAGGGTCCTCCAGCAGTGGTCTGCCCTGGTCTACCCTTGCCTACCTTGAGGTTGACCAGTGGTCATCCAGAGCTACCCTAGCCTACTCCTGCTTACCTTCAGCTGGCTTAGCGTTGACCATGGATCATTCACCAGTGGCCTACCTTGGTTTACCCTTGCCTACCCAGAGGTTTACCAGTGGTCATCCAGAGCTACTCGGGCCTTCCCTTGCTTACTCTGAGGCTGACCAGTGGTCCTCCAGAGCTACCCTTGCCTACCTTCAGCTGGCTTAGGGTGGACCAAGGGTCTTCCAACAGTGGTCATCGAGAGCTGCTCTGGCCTACCTGTGCTAACCTTGAGGCTGACCAGTGGTCTTCCAGAGCTACCCTTGTCTACCTTCAGCTGGCTTAAGCTTAACCAAGGGTCCTCCACCAATGGCCTACCATTGTCTACCATGGACCACCTTTAGCTAGCTTAGGGTAGTCCAAGGGTTATTTAAAACTTCCTTGGCCTACTTTAAGCTAGCTCGGGGGGGGGCCATGGACTCTTCAATGCTTCCTTCGTTTACCTTGGATTCTGAGCCGGTCCAGTTTCGGTATCCGGCATGCAGTCATTACCGTGCTGATCGAATCAGAGAGGGCATTCATTGCAATGACTTCGCATCTTCGAGTGAGTCATTTTGTTACTACCTTGTTACTATATTCGTCTGTAGAAGTAGTAGTATACCGTAGTAGTAAAGTGTAAAAGTAGTTAGTTGCATGCATGGGCAGGCCTCGCCGCCCCAACGATCAGCCGAGATGGGAACGTCCGCGATTTGCACTAGCGTTGCGACAAAACCACGCGTTGCATTTAGTCGATTTTGAACAGAGATTAAAGTTAATGTTACGAAAAATTTTGTTTAGAGCGTAGCGTTGCGAATCACAAACAGTCGCGGTTCAAAATTACATTTCAATTTGATAACTGCGCTTTTAAAGTTCATATTGTTGTTGTTTTACATATAATCTAAAGTAATCGTTTTTTGGATCTCTGTTCGTTGAATTAGCGTTGCGCACAAAAAGTTCGCGTTTGCTTTCGAGTCTTTCGACTTTTCAGGCTCCCATGCTCGAGCTGCAACGATCAACTGTGAGATGGGCACATCCGCGATTTCAAGTAGTGTTGCGAAACAAATTGTTACACGCGTTGTACTAGTATCAATTTTTAAAGTTGATGAAATGTCTAGTTAATGTTGCAAATAAATAGTCGTAATTTAAAGTAGTTCTAAAGATACCTGTTTAGAATTTTAGACGTTAGAGTTTTAAATTTCTTATTTAAATATCATTTTAAATTCGATTTGTTGAATTAGCGTTGCGCATCAAAAGAATCGCGTTTGCAATAGAATCTTTCGATATTTCAGGCGCCCATGCTCCAGTTGCAACGATCAACTGTGAGATGGGTACTTCCGCGATATCGAGTAGCGGTGCGAAAGAAATTGTCGGGATGAGGCCGAAGGAGCAGACGAGGTTTTATGCCAAAGATGCCGGACAAACTGTCATTCAAAAGGACAATCATTGCAACGTCTTCGCATCTTCGAGTGAGTCATTTTATCACTACCTTGTCGTTATACTCGTCTGTAGAAATAGAGTTGTAGTAGAATGTAAAAGTAGTTAGTTGCATGCATGGGCAGGCCTCGCCGCCCCAACGATCAGCCGAGATGGGAACGTCCGCGATTTGCACTAGCGTTGCGAAAAAAGTACGCGTTGCGTTAGTCGATTTTGAACAGAGATCAAAGTTAGCCTTTCTTCTAAATATAATAGTAGTCTCTATCAGCGATATAGCTTGTTTAAACTATAGCGTTGCGAAACAAGTAGTCGCGATTCGTTTTGCAGAAACTGTAGAGTAATCTTTTTTGGATCTCTGTTCATTGAATTAGCGTTGCGCACAAAAAGTTCGCGTTTGCTTTCGAGTCTTTCGACTTTTCAGGCTCCCATGCTCGAGCTGCAACGATCAACTGTGAGATGGGCACATCCGCGATTTCAAGTAGTGTTGCGAAACAAATTGTTACACGCGTTGTACTAGTATCAATTTTTAAAGTTGATGAAATGTCTAGTTAATGTTGCAAATAAATAGTCGTAATTTAAAGTAGTTCTAAAGATACCTGTTTAGAATTTTAGACGTTAGAGTTTTGAATTTCTTATTTAAATATCATTTTAAATTCGATTTGTTGAATTAGCGTTGCGCATCAAAAGAATCGCGTTTGCAATAGAATCTTTCGATATTTCAGGCGCCCATGCTCCAGTTGCAACGATCAACTGTGAGATAAGAACATTCGCGATTTTAAGTAGCGTTGAAAAACAAATTGTAACACGCGTTATAATAGTATAAATTTTCAAAGTTCACTTAATGTCAAGTTAATGTTACGAATAAATAGCCGCGATTTAAAGTAGTTTTAGAAGTACCGATCTAGAATTTTAGACGTTAGAGTTTTAAATTTCTTATGTAATTTGTAAGAATGGTAATACTTAATTTTGTAAGTCTTTCAAAGTTCAACTGTACCAAATTGATACAATATTTTTGTCTAGAAATTGATATTTTTCAGGAAATTGATATTTATTTCAGGAAATTGTTATTTATTTCAGGAAATTGTTATTTATTTCAGGAAATTGATTTTTATTTCAGGAACTTGATATTTATTTCAGGAACTTGATATTTATTTCAGGAACCGGATATTTATTTCAGGAAATTGATATTTATTTCAGGAAATTGATATTTATTTCAGAAAATTGATATTTATTTCAGGCAATTGATATTTATTTCAGGAAATTGATACTTATTTGAGGAAATTGTTATTTATTTCAGGAAATTGATATTTATTTAAGGAAATTGATATTTATTTCAGAAAATTGATATTTATTTCAGGAAATTGATTTTTATTTCAGGAACTTGATATTTATTTCAGGAACTTGATATTTATTTCAGGAAATTGATATTTATTTCAGGAAATTGATATTTATTTCAGGAAATTGATATTTATTGCAGGAAATTGATATTTATTTCAGGAAATTGATACTTATTTCAGGAAATTGATACTTATTTCAGGAAATTGATACTTATTTGAGGAAATTGATATGTATTTCTGGAAATTGATATGTATTTCTGAAAATTGATATGTATTTCTGAAAATTGATATGTATTTCTGAAAATTGATATGTATTTCTGAAAATTGATATGTATTTCAGAAAATTGATATTTATTTCAGGAAATTGATTTTTATTTCAGGAACTTGATATTTATTTCAGGAACTTGATATTTATTTCAGGAAATTGATATTTATTTCAGGAAATTGATATTTATTTCAGGAAATTGATATTTATTGCAGGAAATTGATATTTATTTCAGGAAATTGATACTTATTTGAGGAAATTGATATGTATTTCTGGAAATTGATATGTATTTCTGAAAATTGATATGTATTTCTGAAAATTGATATGTATTTCTGAAAATTGATATGTATTTCTGAAAATTGATATGTATTTCTGAAAATTGATATGTATTTCTGAAAATTGATACGTATTTCTGAAAATGGATATTTATTTCTGGAAATTGATATTTTTATCTTGAAATCAATATTGCTCGGATCGGAGTTCCCTCAGGGACTCACTCACGGGGTGGGGCCCGTGAGTGGGTACGGGGACTCGCGTCCCCGGGGCCACCCGAATCGCCAATAGATCGTTGCGTCCACAAATCATTAGATTTGGGCTCGACATTGTTTCGATTCTGTTTCGACTGGTTTTTGATTTGGTGTCGATTTCGTATCAACTGGTTTTCCATTCTGTTTCGATTTTGTTTCAACTGGTTTTCGATTCTGTTTCGATTTTTTTTTCAACAGCTTTTCCATTTGGAGTCAGTTTTGTTTCAGCTGGTTATCGATTCTGTTCAAGAAAATTCATCTTGCGAAGAAACTTCATCTTGCGAAGAAAATTCACCGTACAAAGAAAATTCATCGAAGGAAGAAGATTCGTCGAACGAAAACTCCAGATTATTCTTAAGTTAGTTTTAGTGCGTGCGTTAGTTATTAAGATTGTCAATCGTCGTTGTAATTATGTCGAGTAATTATTGCCGTAACTTGACTTTGCTCGCCTCGTTTTCTGACTCCGACACAGCCTTCTGCTGTGTCGGCCTTGCTTGCAGGTTCTGAGCTGTTCCAGTTTCGGTATCCGGCGTGAAGTCATTGAGAGGGATGTCTAAGAGACTCGTTCACTCGTCTTCTGACGATCCCCTGTGTTAACGTAATCCTGGACACGCCATGTTCTCATGTCACCCAGTTGCGCCAGAAACCGTTTGAGCGCATCTCTTTGCCATCTTTCTTGGTGATGGAGTGGCGGGTATCGGGCTGGTCGGCTCAGGACTTGTAAGCACTGAACGCGTCGCGTCACCCTTGAACCAGAGCTTTCTGCTCTGGTTCGATCTTGTTTGTCTCTTTGAAAGAATCAGAGCCTTCCGCCTGATTCGCCCTTGGTCCCTCGTAGATCGGAGACTTCTTCTCCGATTCACTCTTTGCCCCGCAATAATTACTCGACATACGCTAAATGGAAAAGAAGTCTTTTCCGTGAAAAAGACTATTTTTCCATTTAGCGACCTGCGAAACTTAGTTTCTAAGAATCATCGTTGTAAGAAAGGTAGCCAGAACGAAGGAAGACTTTGTTCTGACTCCCTTTCGGGTCTCTTGTGCAGCAACCTCCTCGTGGTGAGACCTGGGCAATCGATATTATCCACAATTCGCAAAATGCTATAATTTATAAATTATAGTATCTTGCATGTAGTGGATAATATCGAGCTAATAGCTGCACATTTAGAGTTTGCGTAAATATGTATTTTATATTAGAATGTAAGACTTAATAATTTCTTCGTCTTCCTTTGTTCAAGTATTCCAGTTTCAGCATTCTTTTCAATTAATAATAGAAATACCGTATTTCAATTTCAGAATACATGTACCTTCAACAAACACCTCCATTATTAATTTTTGGATTCGTAATTGGAATGTGCTCATGAACTTTCAAAGTTCAACTTTCTCAAATTGATATTTTTGTCTTGAAATTGATATTCCTCCGATCGGAGTTCCCTCAGGGGCTCACTCACGGGATGGGGCCCGTGAGTGGGTACGGGGACTCGCGTCCCCGGGGCACCCGAATCGCCTATAGGTCGTTGCTTCCACAAATCAATGGATTTGGGCTCGATGTGGTTTCGATTTTGTTTCGACTGGTTTTCGATTTGGTGTCGATTTTGTTTCAACTGGTATTCGATTCTGTTTCGATTTTCTTTCAATTGGTTTTCGATTCTGTTTCGATTTGGGTCGTTCATCTTGCTCTTGTTAGTCAGAACGACCGAAGAAAATTCATCAAAAGAAGAAAATTCATCGAAAGAAAAATATTCATCGAAAGAAGAAACTTCATCGAAGGAAGCAAATTCATCGAAAGAAGAAAATTCATCGAAAGTAGAAAATTCATCGAAAGAAGAGAATTCATCGAAAGAAGAAAATTTATCGAAAGAAGAGAATTCATCGAAAGAAGAAAATTCATCGATCGAAGAGGAATCATCGAACAAAGACTCCAGATTATTTATAAATTAATTTTAGTGCGTGCGTTAGTTATTAAGATTGTATATCGTCGTTGTAATTATGTCGAGTAATTATTGCCGTAACATAACCTTGCTCGCTCCGTTTTCCGACTCCAACACAGCCTTCTGCTGTGTCGGCCTTGCTTGCAGGTTCTGAGCTGGTCCAGTTTCGGTATCCGGCGTGAAGTCATTGAGAGGGATGTCTAAGAGATTCGTTCACTCGTCTTCTGACGATCCCCTGTGTTAACGTAATCCTGGACACGCCATGTTCTCATGTCACCCAGTTGCGCCAGAAACCGTTTGAGCGCATCTCTTTGCCATCTTTCTTGGTGATGGAGTGGCGGGTATCGGGCTGGTCGGCTCAGGACTTGTAAGCACTGAACGCGTCGCGTCACCCTTGAACCAGAGCCTTCTGCTCTGGTTCGATCTTGTTTGTCTCTTTGAAAGAATCAGAGCCTTCCGCCTGATTCGCCTTTGGTCCCTCGTAGATCGGAGACTTCTTCTCCGATTCACTCTTTGCCCCGCAATAATTACTCGACATACGCTAAATGGAAAAGAAGTCTTTTCCATGAAAAAGACTACGTTTTCATTTAGCGACCTGCGAAACTTAGTTTCTAAGAATCATCGTTGTAAGAAAGGTAGCCAGAACGAAGGGAGACTTTGTTCTGACTCCTTTCGGGTCTCTTGTGCAGCAACCTCCTCGTGGTGAGACCTGGGCAATCGTTATTATCCACAATTCGCAAAGTACTATAACTTGTAAATTATAGTATTTTGCATGTAGTGGATAATATCGAGCTAATAGCTGCACATTTAGAATTTTCGTTAATATGTATTTTGTATTAGAATGTAAGACTTAACACCTTCTTCGTTTTCCATTATCTCATCTTCAGCATTTCTTTTCAATTAACAATTGAAGTATGGAGTTTCTATTTCAGAATACATGTACCTTAAACAAATACCTGCAATATTAATTTTTGTGTTTGTAATTGGTATATGCTCTTGAACTTTCAAAGTTCAACTTTTCCAAATTGATATGTTTATTTGAAATTGATATTCCTGCGGTCGGCTCCCTCAGGGGCTCACTCACGGGATGGGGCCCGTGAGTGGGTACGGGGACTCGCGTCCCCGGGGGCACCCGAATCGCCTATAGGTCGTTGTGTCCACAAATCATTAGATTTGGGCTCGATGTGGTTTCGATTTTGTTCCGACTTTGTTTCGACTGGTTTTCGATTTGGTGTCGATTTTGTTTCAACTGGTTTTCGATTCTGTTTCGATTTTCTTTCAATTGGTTTTCGATTCTGTTTCGATTTGGGTCGTTCATCTTGCTCTTGTTAGTCAGAACGACCGAAGAAAATTCATCGAAAGAAAAATATTCATCGAAAGAAGAAAGTTCATCGAAGGAAGCAAATTCATCGAAAGAAGAAAATTCATCGAAAGAAGAAAATTCATCGAAAGAAGAAAATTTATCGAAAGAAGAAAATTCATCGACAGAAAAAAGGTTATCAAAAGAAGAAAATTCATCGATCGAAGAGGAATCATCGAAGGAAGACACCAGATTATTTATAAATTAATTTTAGTGCGTGCGTTAGTTATTAAGATTGTATATCGTCGTTATAATTATGTCGAGTAATTATTGCCGTAACTTGACTTTGCTCGCCTCGTTTTCTGACTCCGACACAGCCTTCTGCTGTGTCGGCCTTGCTTGCAGGTTCTGAGCTGTTCCAGTTTCGGTATCCGGCGTGAAGTCATTGAGAGGGATGTCTAAGAGACTCGTTCACTCGTCTTCTGACGATCCCCTGTGTTAACGTAATCCTGGACACGCCATGTTCTCATGTCACCCAGTTGCGCCAGAAACCGTTTGAGCGCATCTCTTTGCCATCTTTCTTGGTGATGGAGTGGCGGGTATCGGGCTGGTCGGCTCAGGACTTGTAAGCACTGAACGCGTCGCGTCACCCTTGAACCAGAGCCTTCTGCTCTGGTTCGATCTTGATTGTCTCTTTGAAAGAATCAGAGCCTTCCGCCTGATTCGCCCTTGGTCCCTCGTGGATCGGAGACTTCTTCTCCGATTCACACTTTGCCCCGCAATAATTACTCGACATACGCTAAATGGAAAAGAAGTCTTTTCCATGAAAAAGACTACTTTTTCATTTAGCGAAATGCGAAACTTAGTTTCTAAGAATCTCCGTTGTAAGAAAGGGAGACAGAACGAAGAGAGACATCGTTTTGACTCCCTTTCGGGTCTCTTGTGCAGCAACCTCCTCGTGGTGAGACCTGGGCAATCTATATTATCCACAATTCGCAAAATGCTATAACTTATAAATTATAGTATCTTGCATGTAGTGGATAATATCGAGCTAATAGCTGCACATTTAGAATTTGCGTAAATATGTATTTTATAGTATAATGTAAGACTTAATATTTTCTTCGTTTTCCTATGTCGCAGCTTCAGCAATTCTTTTCAATTAATAATCCAAATACAAAGTTTCCTTTTCAGAATACATGTACGTTCAACGAACACTTACAGTGTTTATTTTTGGATTTCTAATTGGAATCTGCTCCTGAACATTCAAAGTTTCTCTTTCCTCAAGTGATATTTTTGGCTTGAAATTGATATTCCTCCGATCGGAGATCCCTTAGCGGGTCACTCACGGGATGGGGCCCGTGAGTGAGTACGGGGTGTCGCGTCCCCGGGGAGACCCGTGTCGCTTATAGGTCGTTTCGTCCACGTTGCGTTCAGTAGATTCGAATTTTATTTGGTTTTGATTTGGTTTCGACTTTGTTTCGATTTGGATTCGTATTTTACTCTTGTTGGTTACGCCGAACTCGTTTGCGAGGGTTTGCTTTGCTGTCGTGAGCGGTTGTTAGATTTGCGCTCCTGTGCGGGATGTAGATTGTAGGTTCTGATGCAGGCCAAAGATGATGTAGGTTCTTAGATGTACGTTACATATCGCATATTGATTCGTCATTAAAAAATTATTTTATATTCAAATTAAATAATTGGTTGAAACTAGTTCTTATTCAGACTAAAAGCAGCTAAAAGTTAGTTCTGATTCATGTGTTGGATGGTGTAGAGAGGTGAGGCAGGATCTGTTCCAGTCTAACAAAGTTAGTTCCGATTCATGCGTTAGATGGAGTCAAAATATGAGACCGGTTCTGTTCCATGCTTAGAAGCAAAAAGTTAGCTCGGTCAAACCTCCGTGAGCACTCTCAATGACTCTCAATTCGTTTCTGTTGGTATTCAGCCGAGTGCAAAAAATGAATGTTCAAGCAATTTTTAAATAAAATCCCACAAGAATAATTACGAAATATTGGAAGAGGATTGCGTCAGTCACTCTGTAATCAAATAAGAACGTAAGATCAATGTTTTATCATTTCATTTTATAATGGTAAACATTACATGAGGTTAGAACTGATCTTATTACACACTATACATAGTTACGTATATTTCTCTTCTTTGCAAAGGTTGGGCTTATACGAGTATTTGATGAAATTCGATACAATGACTGTCCACCTTAAAAGATTCGCTTTCTCATTCTGCAAGGTGGATAAATTTAGGAGAGTCTATAAGCATTTTGTTGCACACCACTCCTCGCAGGTTTCCTCCAATGTCTTAGAGCATCTAAAAAATAGGAGTTTGTTGCAAATTAGTGGAATGGAAACTTCGAATTTCCTGCAGGGATTAATTACGAACGATATGAAACACATTGAGGAGGGAGCTGCTAATTTGTATGCTCTGTTTCTTAATATAAAGGGTAGAGTGTTATATGATGTGATTGTATATAAAAGTCAAGAAGACAATGTATTTTATATTGAATGTGATTCACAAGCTGTGGATCCCCTGCAAAAGCACTTAAAAATGTATCGTGTTAGGAGAAAGATAGATATAGATAACATAGGAGACAAACTAAAGGTTTGGACATTATTCGATGTTACCTCGTATTTAAATAAAACAGACACTAGTGAAAGTAGGCAAATAAGCAATAACAAATCAAGTAAAGTGATAGGTAACGTTATGATCTATGAAGATCCGAGACTTTCGGATTTAGGTATTCGAATCCTAGCGGAATCGAGTCTTGAGAAAAATGAAATAAAGAAGCACTTGAATTTGGACACCCTAATTAGTGACGATGTGTTAAGCTACAGAGCACTTCGCTATAAACTTGGGGTAGCGGAAGGTGTCGATGACCTACCACCAGGACAGCCCTTGCCCTCAGATGTGAACTGTGATTATTTGCATGGAGTTAATTTCCACAAAGGTTGTTACATCGGTCAAGAACTGACAGCGCGTATATATCACACTGGCGTAGTAAGGAAACGTTTAATGCCATTATTGTTCGACGAGGTTCCCGTTAAACCTATTTTGTACGACGACAAAATTGTAGATGAATCCGGCAATGTAATAGGTAAATTTAGAGGTAACGAGAAAGAATATGGCCTAGGTCTGATGAGAATCAAAGAATCACTCAAAGCCAAATCCCTTAGCGTGTTAGGTATGAAAGTAAAAGTATCGACGCCTAGTTGGTGGTCGCAGGAATTACAAAGTGAAACCGCTTCCGCTAATAGGAAGTAATGAAACTTTTATGATGTTCCTATTTGTGAAATTGTAATATTTTAATGTAAAATAAATTTACTATGGAAAGATCTCACAGAGTATTTATCGTCCTTGTTGCGTTATAGGATGGAATCTGTCGCTAGCACGTCCGTCAGTCAACCTGGAGTCAATGAGCCTAGTCAGGGTAGTTCTTCGTCATCGCACGAGAAAAAAGAAACCACTAGCGGTGTATTCAAATGTTCCTATTGTTCGTTGCAAGAGCGTTTCGACTTCAAAGGCGTGAAACCTCCGTTTGCGCGACAAATAACTTATTCGGAGGAATGTTATATCATGAAGGATCCGTTTAGTTTACCGAACAAAGGGGAAGTGTTAGTGCTGGGAGCAGATTGTAATTTTTGTAACAAACCCGTCTGCTTAGGATGTAGCATCTATTTCGGAAAACGACTATGCTCAAAGTGCGCGAACAGTAATATAAACAATTTTCCGTCCCAACTGCATTTGAAAGTAAAGAACTTAATAAAAACTACCACTTCATAAAAAATAGTAATTTATTCAATTTTAAATACGTGTTTCTATTCGCACGAGATATGTTTAAAGAAGATACTCTAAAAAATCTTACACAAATGTTAGATCACGAGTCAAGCTTCAACCGTATTCGTTTCTCTCCTTTCATATCCACATATTTCTTTAAAAACGTATGAACTAAATCTAAAATTAAGAAGTAGAGTCTTAAGTTAATACAGATATCTTAAATACTATCAGTTTGAGGGTTTCTTGGGTTTGGCAGCCAATTTCTCTGCCATCACTTTCTTCTTCTTCTCCAACTTATTCGATTTCTTTTTCTTTTTTCCTTCGGATGTTTGACCTTGGAATGCTTTTGCTTGTTGTGGACTGGTTTGTTTAGCGTCATTTTTTTGCCCTTTGTCGTTTGTTTTCTTCATAGCGTTTTTCTTATTATGAACCTAAAAAATATCGTAGTTGTACAGTTTGTAACATAATTTTGAAAGGGTATAGGAAACGATAAAATACATACAGATACGGCAACTTCTTCGTTCTTTTTAAACTTTTTATTTGACTTCTTTTCCTCTTCGGACGAACTTGGTCTCTTCTTCTGCTTGTTCTTCTTGTCCTTTTTCGGGTGATCGCTGCAAGGTTGTACTCTGAGTTCGCGATTTAGCAGCGACGTTCCGTTTAATTCTAACGCTAATGTCGCAGCATCCTCGGTCTCAAAATTAATGTATCCAAATCCCTTGCCGATTCCTGTCTTGTTATCTCTAACTATGCGTATTGATTCTATTTCACCGCAACCCTTGAAGTGCTTCCTGATTGTATTTTCATCAATATCTGAAAAATACAATATATTATGAAATTAATTCAATCAATCATCGCTTAACATCATAGTATAATACTTACTAAAATGTATATTTCCTATGAATACAGCCTTTTTCACATCATGTTTCTCATCTTGCTTGAAAGCTAAATCTACTCTTAAATGATTCCCATCGAACAGTTTTCCATTCATGGACAGAGCTGCTTTAGCAGATTCTTCCGACTTATACTTAATATATGCAAAAACAGACTTCAATTTCGGGTGAAGATCATTTTTTATAGCTGCTACTTTCTTAGACATTTTCATGGACTTTCCTATTATACCTCTCACCCGTACAGTGTCAATGGCACCGAATTTCTTAAAGTGCTTCTTCAATTGTTTTCTTGTTACTTCCTTTGGAAGGTTTCCGACAAATATTGTTCGTTTGTCCTCCTTCAATTCTTCTAAGGAGGCATCTACACTTTCTTTAGGTTTTTTAGTTTTGTCTTTTGCATTAGATTTGCTGTGACTTTTTTCCTCCTCCTCATCTTCATCTTCATCACTGATATCATCATCGTCATCTTCATCCATGTTCTCTGGCTCATTGAAATCTTCATCATCCTCATCGTCTTCGACAATACTGCTACCAAGTATTGTCTCCCAACTTATCATTGATTCATCTTCTTCTTCATCTTCGGACTCCTCTTCACCGTCATCATCCTCTTCATCGTCATCACCCTCCTCATTATCTTCATCTTCTACATCACTTTCCTCTTCACCTTCGCTACAACCATCTTCGAAATCCCCTTCATCGTCCTCTTCATCATCATCTTCTTCCTCACCGTCGTCACTACTAAATTCAGATCCATGCATCAATTTCTTCTCAGACAAATCATTAGTTTTGTCCTTGGACTTCAATCCTTTGAACATTTTTACTCCTTTGTTTACTTCTTCAGCTTCATCGTCTTCCTCATAATCATCATCATCCTCATCAGTGTCATCCGCTAAACTTGTTCCAAGAATATTTGGCAGACTCTGTTCATCTCCACTTTCATCCTCACTTTCCTCCTCATCTTCACTAGCAGCTTCACTGCTTTCTTGCAAGAAACTATGTTCTTCTAAAACAATTCCCTCATTAATATCTTCATCCGAATCAGAATCATCTTCCTCGGACTGTGCTTTGTGTTTCTTTGGGGTTTCCTGTAGTTTCTTGCCAGGCTTGGGGGCATCCTTTGTCCTTTGTTCCGCCGACTTTTTGGAATCTGATTTCTTTTGTTTGTTCAATGGTTGTTGTTCACGTTCAATGTTACCATTAGATGACTTCGATCCGTTAATTAGAGCAATTTTGCCTGGAGGCATTTGTTTAAATTTTTTATTCTTTTTCTTCTGTATAAACCCATCTTTCGTTTTTTGAAGAAGATCTTTCGTGTGATCGTTGTCTTCCGATGTAACTTTAACCATCTTTTCGATGCCGCTTTTTATCACTTTGCGAAGAAGTAACTATTACAAAAAAAATTCATAAATAACTATTTATAAATGCATACGTTATTTCTGAAGAACATAAATACAACAATATTGTAAAGTTAAAATTCCACGTGCTGTATTTTATGTATCAGATTAACTGATGAAAAATCAGTGTCAAAAATGAAATACGATATTTCAGCATACTTTTGCTGTGAAATAAACTTGAATTTTAGCTGTAATTACATTACTTACCACGAATTGAAGTGCACAGTTCCAACCGTCACAACTCAGAAGGTCGTTTAAAATGCCGGCTCCTATATACCAAAAACACTTTAACCGCCAACAGGAAGGACGAAATCAGCCATGAGCAATGGCATACTCCCTGGAAAGTCGATATTTCCAGGCAGAAATAAAATTCCCTATAAATATTCCCTATGGAATTTGATTGAGTGTGTAAGTTTCCCTATGACCAGCCTAAAGCAGAAGATGATAATTATAACAGAACAATAATGATTTCAAATTGCGGTTCAAGAATACACAATTATAATTCAAAACAAATCCGCGCGTTAGCATGCGGTAAAGAACATTGTGATAAAATTACTATCATACAGTTTAGTGATAAAGGGTAGGTTATGTTTCCGTGCATTTCTTTCTGCAGCATTTCCGAAGTTTCAGGTGAAATACTGTAGGATTTTAATATATTATACATTTTAAGAATGCTAGAAATCTTATTAGTTAGCATTGTGTTACATAATAACGATCATTTTTTGGAATCTATCATTCAACACTATAAATCGTAAATGTCAAATCCATGTGACTTGACCATGTCACTGATAATTTTTTGAATTTTGCAGATTACATTTAAACTTTTCCACACAATGACGGACGGGATTGGATTGTTTAAAACTTTCCTTCAAGCTCATCAGCCCCAGTTAGAGTCATCTGGTGTGCCAAGATTGTTCTGGGAGATTTTATTTAAGAAATTAGAGTATCAGACATTCGATGCAGATCAAGCATTTCAACTGCTACGTATTGATTATGGCAACGACACAAAAGATCCGTTAGATCCTGTTTGGAAACTTTTTGTTTCTTCTGATAAAGATTTTTATGCTAATGATCCTAATAACATTTACTTGATAGATCATGCATGGATCTATGATACTGGTAGTGCTAAACAGAACTTATCGACTGTACCAGGACTGTTGGATCGCATGTGTACACTAATGGGCTTTGACATAAAAGAACAAGAAGAAGAAAAAATAGAGTTTGTAATGAACGAAATGTGGAGATACAACCAGTCGTTCTCAATCAGTAGCGGGTCTGTAGAAGACAGAATGCCGATATGGTACATCATGGATGAAGTAGGTTCAGCTATAAATCATAGTGACACTCCCAACTTCAGAACAGTGCCTTTCTTATATCTACCGGAAGGGGTCACTTACACTTTATTGTTTCCCATAGAAGATATGGAAAGAGGGGAGGAAGTCACCAGAGATTTTGTTGAAGGTCAAACCAATGATCCAAGGAAAAGGCAAGCGTTATTGCTACCATGGAGAAAAGTATGTTTTTTAACTGAGTACTACCTGCAGATGGAGCCAGAAGAAAGTTATTTCCTCAGTGGTCACATTTTAGAGAGTTTACCAGAGGTTTTGAACCCTGCAGCACTTGCAAGAGACAGGAGCTTGAAGCTGAAGGTTTATTCGCAGTATTCATTTGTAAACGACTATTTAAATGATCCAGCGTTCGAAATAGTGGACGACGAAGAAGAGGCAGACATTCTATGGTATACTACGCATTTTAAAGAATTCAAAGAGCTAGCGAATCGTTCACCACACGTTTTCGTCAACCAGTTTCCATTTGAACACGTTGTAACAGTTAAGGATCTATTGGCTATTGTCTGTAGAAGGAAAGCGAGCCAGACACCAAACCCAGAAGTCTTGCAGACTTATCCGGTCTGGTTACCAACCACTTACAATCTTTGCACAGAGCTGGTGCAATTCGTTGCCTATTTCGAGAACAGGCGGGTGCTAAACTTAGACAACCACTGGATTTGTAAGCCGTGGAACCTAGCTAGAGGGTTGGACACCCACGTGACCCAGAACCTGTTCCATATCCTACGTTTGCCAAGTACGGGACCAAAAATCGCCCAGAAGTACATCGCAGACCCGGTCTTGTACGAGAGACTAGGAATCGGCAAAGTCAAATTCGATGTGCGCTACGTCGTGATGTTGAAATCGGTGAAACCATTAAAGGTATACGCCTACAGAAACTTCTTCCTGCGATTTGCGAACATGGCATTCGCCTTGAACAATTTCGACGAGTATGAACAGCACTTCACTGTGATGAATTACTCCGAAGAAGCTCCACTTTGCCACTTGAAGTGCGCGGAGTTCATTCTCGAATGGGAGAAGCAATACCCAGAGTTTTCTTGGAGGGATAAAGTCGAGCCAGAGATCTTCCAGATGTTGAGAGAAGTCTTCGAAGCTGCGACATCGGTAAATCCGCCGAAAGGGATCGCAGAGAATCCTCAGAGCAGGGCCGTGTACGCGGTGGATCTGATGTTAGAGTGGGAAAAGGATAAAGAGAATCCAAGGCACATGCAGCCGATGCTTTTGGAGATCAATTTCTCGCCGGACTGTAAAAGGGCCTGCGAATACTATCCCAGTTTCTATAACGAGATCTTTAAGTGCCTGTTCTTGGATGATACTAATCCGGAGGAAATTCATGATCTTTGTCCCGATTGCATTTGAATTCGGTATGTAACATGAAGTGGTTCAAAAGTGGATCTAGCCGAATTCAATGTAATGCAATGTGACGTTTGCTTTGTCTACAGATTAATTTAATTGCAATTGTAGCCTCAGTTGGTCGAGATACTAATGTCACTGTTCAGCATCAACTTTGCGTTTCAATAACTAGCTGCCGACCCTTATAGATTTTTTACTTTGAGACTGAATGATTTATTAAAAGAACTCAGTTATTTAGCGTTCATTTTTAAGCCTTTGAAGGGAAACTTCACTATATTAGCAATCTCAGGTTTGCACGTGTAGCTCTTGATAGTGCAAACAAATAATTTAACTGTTTAAATAACAAAGAATCAGTGTATATCTTTCTTTTTGTCTAGTATTTAAGACTTTGATGTACGATCTCATTCTCTGATGAAAATATGTTTAATATTTTAAAGAATTCTCATCCACAAATGACTAACAATATTTGCTTGCAATAAAATGTATCGTAAGTGGAGGGATTTTTTTTGAAAATCGACTGACCAGCTGTGGCTGCGATAATGGTTGCATTTATTATGAAGATAGAGGTATTGTTCCACGAAATTTCATTGAAATTGTAGGGAGATCCACGTTTGGAGCACCCCCGTAAGAGAAAACAGGAATAGCTTAAGTAATCGTCGGTCCCATAAATATCGAGAAACTATTAACGATCGTTGTGTGGTCAGCTCTGTGACCATAATGCAATTATTTATTCAAAAACCGGCGGCGTCCGGCATTTCGTATGCGGTAATGAGCAGAAGTAGCCCCAGTAAATCTGCATGCGCGAACGTTAAGGGTACGTTTGCCCCGTGAATAATTCGCTGCTCCCATAACTTGATGCTGCAAGGGGAAGACTGCCGGTGCTACCTAATGGAATAATAAACGAGGGAGCAATTGGAACAGTTTCATGATGTCGGCCCACTTCGGTCACCGTGTAATGCCCGCTTCTAATGCACGATCGTATGCTTAATGCAAAAAGAAGCGACGTGCCTCCCTGCACCTCCATTATTCGGGCTAATATGGCAGTGAACCGGCGGGCCCGAGAAAATGTTCTGCTAATGAGACACACACGAATTATAAAACTTCCTTCCTCCCGTCTTCGTACAGGGTTATATCACTTTTTCCGAAAAAAATGAACTTCTAATAAGCATTCATACCAAACAGCTGTGTATTCTTATCCCACCCTTTTCTTTTCTTTTTTTATTTAATATGTTGATCGAGTCTTTATTCTTTTACAGTTCATAAAATCCGAAATCTTCAGCAACGTAAGAAATTGCAATACTGAAATTATTTGTTTTTAATGTACTGAGACAAATCAGTCTTTAATTTTATAATATTGAAATTACTGAGACTAGCTAACGAATTCTATAAAAACATTAATAAGTAGACAAAGACGACTGAATAAATATTGTTTGCTAATGTCAGTAACTGATCAATAGACTGCAGATCTTTACGCAAAATAGAACGTGTCTATATTGATTGCAAAAAGTAAGAACCAAATAGAATCTTCACTTAATGACTTTAATACGTGAAAAATAATACATATATCGACATGTTTATAATTCGTTGATCTTTCCAACAATTTCAAATATCACCTCAATTCTGCTATAAGTGGACAAAATGCGCAGCCTACTTATCAAAAAGCGTAATCGTATAACTAAAAGTTATTACTAAAAAGTATTTGAAAATACCGTCCTTTATGTTTTACCATTTATTCACTGTTCGGACTTTAATTAAAAATGTTTTTTGCACAAAGAACAGGGAACGTTTTGTAGTAGCGGGCTTTAAAGTCGACTTCACAGTGGTCCGAAATTGAAAAATCGAACGTTATGTTTTTTTAGTACATTTACTGACACAGCCAGGAGCTTTCCACGCGTTTTTTTCTCTCTGTTTGAAAGCTGTCAACGGGGAATTCGATATAAAATACATTAGTTTGTGATTCGCAATTTGTTGCGGCAGCGACACCATAATCAACCGCAACAATCGTTTTGTTTCACAGACGGCGCCGTATCGAAATACCTCCATCGCTAACAATCATTTACGGCAACAATGAACAGCGTCATCGTATTTTGTTGCCCTCCGTTGCATTCGTTATTTGATTACATCACGATGAATGTCACGTGGAAAAAGCTTTGTCGTCGGTGCTTCCCTGTACCGTAGTAGTGCGACCGCATGCAATTATGCGTTCGTATCAACGCCAAAATGTGACCAATTTAATGCCACGGCCCACGTTTGGACAACGTGGAACTACTCAAAACGTTAGAACGATTAAAAAGACGAAAAACGGAAATGGAAAACCAGTGCTCCGAATTAGCCTAGCTAATTTTTAATTCGCTCGAAGCGGAAGAGCCAATTATTTATTTGCGACGACAGCTTTTCGTGGACCAAACATTGCAAATCACAGCTTCAAGTATTTCTGGATTTCTATTGTATTCAGGTCAGGACCAATATCAAGAGGGAAGTCACAGACTATTTTAGTTTGCATTATTCTCTGATATTTTATTTTAGTACGGATCGATGGTGTTTGACAAGGCAAATTTTATACTAATTTTGAACACAGGAAAAGCATCAAATCGTCAGGCGGTCCTAAAAAGACCACTCTTTATCATTTTAGTTTGCTTCAATCTCAATTGTTTTATTTTAACTCTGTACGGTAGTGATGGGGACGGTAAAGGCCCCTGAAACGCCTACTTCTCCCACCAACCTTACTTTCAAATAGCGTGCGCTATCGTCACGATTGCGCATGCCTCGCGCCTCCCTTGCCCCACTCTACGTATCTTCATACGTGAGCACGATAACAAAATAGAATCTATTTCTCTTTTTGTCTTTCACGTATTATCTCTAATCTATTGAAACCGTTTAGTCTCACATCCAGTGTGATTACCAAATTGTTTCAGACATTTACAATGAGACAAAATTCACAAGAAATTTTATACGAGCTAGTTTATTAGTATATTGTTTCTAATCCACTTTATTATTTTCAAACAAACCAGTTTATTATTATACCGTTCCTAATTTACTGAAATCATCGAGACTTTAACTATGTATTATCTCTAATCTATTGAAACTGTTGAGTCTCACATCCAGTCCGATTACCAAATTATTTCAGACATTTACAATCAGATAAAATTCACAAAAAATTTTATACGAGCCTGGTTATTAGTATATTGTTCCGAATCTACTTTAATGTTGCATTGTCTCTAATCTACTGAAAGCGTCTAGACAGGCTGTCGAATCGTTCAAAAACATTACCAACAAGATAAGGTTCCATGAAACCAATTCTCCGGGCACCGTGGCCTTACCGTGCATCGTAATCTGCATGTTAATGCACTCCCCAGTGGGAGCGCACTTTTTTCGCACGAGAGGGAATTCAAACCAGCCAGTCGTGATGGTAGACGCGTCAATCGTACCGGCGAATGATTCGTGCGACTATGCCGTGATCCCTGTTTAGGTTTTTTTACGACGACGATAGAGACCGATTATTTTTGCAACGATGGCGCTTGCAACCCCCTGATCACGAGCCAAAGGGGTGCGTGCGGCTCCAGGTAGTCGGCCTCTTTCCATCGTGCCATGCATTCCCGAATGCACCGAATGCAACCGTCGCGCGCGTGCTTACGCTCGCTCGCTTTCGCTATTCGTCCTCTCTCGCGAATTACGTATTACGTATCGCGAAAACACGTCCCGTCTGGAAAAGGCTGCGCCGTCGCCTTCAATTCCTGGCGGGCTTTCGCGAGCCGCGTGCCGCACGATTGCTAATCACGGCAATTAAGCAAATGAGTTCTGCGTACGAGGACGTCGATAACGAGGGCGTCACGGCTAGCTCCAGACAAACGGAGTGGTTTCGCGTCTCGCTACCCCCACACCCTGTTGTCCACGTCTTTTTCTTTCTTTTGCAAACGATACCACAGCCTGACCGTCGCCAACGTCGGTTCGTGGTTGATACCGACACCGAGATACTAGCACCCCGTACATACAAAACCACCCTCATCCCCGCAAAACCATCTGCAACCCCCTCGAAGATTGATATCGAGAAGCTAGAACCGTCTTTGAAGACTGGGTTGATACTTTGTGGTGCATACTTCCTCGTAACAGGCTGTCGAATGGTCCTCTAGTTGTTAAGTAATGTACAGAGGCACTTTTCAACCCCATATTTTATTTTTAGCTATTGTGTTTTCTTGGTATTTTGTTCTTTTTCCAAGAGGTTCTTTGTCTATGTTCTTTGGTAGTGCAGGACATTTCAAAGGCATATATTTCATTCCCCTGTATGACCGCAGCCATTGTGATTTCTTAGCACACATTCGTTCTTTTCTGACAATGAGAAAATTGTTGTCAATGTTACTTGATGGTTCAGCATTGTTACTGTGTTTGCTCATTCAGTTTTCTTATTATTTTGTTTTTTTTCCAAGAGGTTCTTTGTCTATGTTCTTTGGTAGTTCAGGACATTTCAAAGGCATATATTTCATTCCCCTGTATGACCGCAGCCATTGTGATTTCTTAGCACACATTCGTTCTTTTCTGACAATGAGAAAAATGTTGTCAATGTTACTTGATGGTTCAGCATTGTTACTGTGTTTGCTCATTGTGTTCTCTTGGTATTTTGTTCTTTTTCCAAGAGGTTCTTTGTCTATGTTCTTTGGTAGTTCAGGACATTTCAAAGGCATATATTTCATTCCCCTGTATGACCGCAGCCATTGTGATTTCTTAACACACATTCGTCCTTTTCTGACAATGAGAAAATTGTTGTCAATGTTACTTGATGGTTCAGCATTGTTACTGTGTTTGCTCATTGTGTTTTCTTGGTATTTTATTTTTCTTTTGAAAATTTCTTTGAAAATGTTCATTATTGGGGCTCCAGAGCCCTCCACTGCCATTTTTCATCCCCCTATTTAATCAAAGGGTTATACGCTTTCCTGGTCCTTTGTTTTTACTGAGAGTTACTTTGTCAATGTTCTTGAATTTTTCATTTTTTATGGAACAGTTTTTTCCCCAAGAAACGGGAGCTAAATAGAAATTCCTTTCTTCCTTTATTAAAAAAATCTTCTTTTACACAATAATCCTAAACGAAATAATTAGATTACGGTACTGAGGCTGACTTGTTGGTTCACCATTGAAATTGCTATTGCTGCTGAAAGATCCATTAAAAAAATTCTTAGCCATGGACCATAGACATTCGGAAATTATGAAGTAATCGCCGGTAAATAATTTGCGAATATTTAACCTTGTATAGCCAACCCAGAATGTTCACTGTTGTTGGCCAACAGGGGTAACTGCAATTTTACTGTTATTTTTTTTCACTAAGCGTTAATCTACGTGATATTGTATAAAGAATACGGATCCGGAAGGGTTTTGTAATATTTTGTCAGGAACATTAAAAAATTACTGAAGGAAACACGGGAATGGGTACCCGAGTACCGGGTTGGCTACACAAGTGTTAATAAACTAGAATTAATACATTGATATTCCTAAATTATCTGAACGAGCCTACTGTATTAAATTGCGCTTATTCAGTTTTATTATTAGACAGCGGATTTTATGCATTTATGTAAAAAATGAGTAGGGGTAATTTAAAACAGTAAAAACATAAGAAGAATTTAAACATATTGTCATATTATTTTCAGCCTATGAAACATACTAAATTAGAAAATAAAATTCTATTTCACTCCAGTTTGTTGTAATTCAAAATTTTTATTTTGCATAGAGATCCGCTGTCTATTTATTATAAATGCATAAACTTCGCAATGCATCTTCGGTCTAAGAAGTATTAAACGTGATCCCGTTTTATTTCTAGGAGTATAAAACATCAATGGTAAAGTTGACTGTTCGGAGACGTACTTCTCGAAGTCTGTGACAAGAGAAACGTCATGGCGGACGTAGTGTGTTTTTTTTTTCTTTGGTTTTCGCCAGCCTGACCGACGCCAGCGCGTTCGTGGTTGATACCGACACCGCAATACTATGATCCCACCCCGTCCCAACCATTCCCCACCCCCAAAGATTGATATCGAGAAGTTGGAATTGCCGTTGGCCTTTTATTTCTGCGGGAGCCCACGGGCCTGGTCTGTTATTTCTCCTGTTCGCGGGCTCCGATTCGGCTCGGCAATTTCGTGCTCCTTGCCGTGCACAGCGACTCCGTAATTTCGCAATTTTCTTTCAACTTTTCCCGACGCGTCCCGGAAAGAACTTTGCCCGGCCACTGGTCCGCTAATTATTCGACCGTTCGAAGGTTCTACCAGGCTATGACAAAACAGAAAGAAAAAGGCAGAACACGGGAGAAGAACGGAGAGAGAAAGTTTAATCGTCGGTTTGCGAAGAACGCGAGCAACTGTCCATTTACCTAATGCTTTTCCTGATGCCACATTCAAGAGGGGGGGGGGGGGGGGGGGGGGTATAAGCGAAACGGCCGCAACCCCGCAAAAATTAGTCGGGGACGCACTGGAGCTGGCATCGGCCGTTTCTTGCTTCCGTTCGCCAAAATGCTACCGCGTTTTCTGTTCCAAACTGTGTCTTTAACGCGTGGTAGTCTCCTAAAACGCAATGACTTTGTACGGTACTGTTCGGTGTTTATTAGGGTTATGAGGACTTTTGAGGACTAGAAATTATAGGATATTCCAAAGGATGACTATCGGAAAAAATCTGGGATCTCCACGGTGTATCCTCATTTGCCGCGATTAGGCGTCGTGAAATCGCGAGGAAGTGTAGATGCTTCATTTCTTTGTTGATTTCTTATCGATTTCGTGGCTGAATGTTGGCAAGGTTTTTTAGTAGTTTTGCTACAGCATTTATTTGTTTTATAGACTGCACATATCATGTTGTATTATATATATATATATATGTATATATATATATATATATAAGGTCATTTGAAGGTCATAGTGTACCACATCATTGAACTCGTCTTGACATCAGCTAAAAAATCATCGATGACCTTCAAAAGACCTTGGAAACGACTACAATCGGAACATATTTTTATATTACCATATTTGCCCCCTTTAACAGTACAACTTTTCTCTTTAACATTTACTTCTATCTTTAAGCCTAACGGAGATATTTAAGTGGCCTCTTTCTCGTGAATCACCAAGTATATATATACAGTCTTTTTAAACAATTTTTTAGATCACGTTCGACGGTAGTCTACTGAATTTCGGTATAGGTCGGAGTACGTCTTTTTTTTTAAACTATGAAGTACTACTTCAAAATATCTGACAAAATTCAAGTACGGTGCTTATGACACTATATTGTTACTGTAAAAATATAAATTATGTGGCTTCTAACGTTCCCTAGAAAATCTGCATGTTTTCAAAGCTTTTATGTGCCAATGTTTTCAAGTTTTTATGTTCTTAAAACTTTTTAGTTAGGTTCACCATTCTTTATAAGGCAGCTTTATGTCTGAGTTACAAGGATAAAATTTTCCAATAAGTTTCTTGCATCAATAACGAGTATAAAAATTATTCAACCTACCAATTTTTTCGGTTGTCATCTTTCTGTTACATTGCTCGCGATTTCTGTTAATTTTTCTAATATAATGGCCTAGATTTCACGATCTCTGTTATTTTTGCTAACAAATAGGCTTAGATTTCCTTCGTTCCACTGAACAAGTATTAGCAGCCACAGTTCCCCAAAGAGGCCATTCAAAACCCACCACAGCTGAGCTCTCAAGGCAACGAAATAATTAAGAGGGACAATGAAAAAAGCAGCAAAAAATCTGGCTGGATCCGTAGTTGGCCTATGAAAGTTTAAAGAAGCTACAATCATTATTTCGCGTTAGAAAGCAAGAGCAGGAAGTACCGAGGGAAACGGCGAGCAGCCGCTGGATAAAAACGTACGAATAAAAGCAAGCCGCGCAATTAGGGGTGCACAGAGAGCGGGTTCCACGTAGCGTCGCGATAAAAGTCATTGCCTCGATGCTCTGTCTGAAACGGTATTAAAAGTCTTTCCGTGGCGAATCGCGACCGTGTAGTTTCTTTTCCGGTGCTCGTCCCGAGCGACCATAAGCCACGTTTCCCGCGTCACGGTCTCCGGGCCGTCGAAATCCTCGTTTATTGTTAATTAATGCGCTTAATTGTTATTTCATGCGCAGTAAGTATGACGCATACGGTCCATTACCGGGCGAACCGGTGTCCCGGAGAAATTGCGGGACAACTTCGTAAAAAGTGTCTCTGCGAGTCGGAACTCCTGAGAAATGACTTTTTTTATCGAGCTCTTCTTCATCGTACCGAGCTTAGACCATATATACTTATAGACCCGGCATAGGTATAGTGTGTGCATAGGATGCAGTGTTCCGAGATATAAGAGTATCCGGTACCCACAAGTGACGGTTCGAGATAATTCAAAATGGTGGATAGCGCATGAGACGAGAATTCGTCGAATAAAGGTACTTTTTTTATTCGAACCTTCCAATAACGAATAAAAATAAAGTATCTTTTATTCGAATCGTTATTTAAATAATTTTTTATCTAAATAATGTCCAACTCTGATTGTATTCGACATGTACATATATACTATTCTTACTATTCGTTTTTTAAATAAAGTAAGTTGTGAGGAAATAAATACAGATTTTATATTTTCAACTTCTACATTGAAATTTAACTTTTTCCATATTATAATCAACAAAATGAGTTAGCCATATTTAAAACAATAAGAGCAAAAAAATGAACGAGTAATGAAATGAAATACATGTATGTATATTACAGTTACGACGATGACAACTGATATATACATACTATGGATACGGTATTGCTAATATATATATTAGCCAGCTACACAGCTTTTTGTTCCGAATTGAACGTAGATTTGGATGCCAGCGCCGCTATCGTTCGACCGGTGTACTGTACCCCTCGTACTCCTCTTCACCTCCGTGATCCTCTATACTTCGCCATGTGCTTGCGTCCCTCTAGATGGCGCTGCTTTCAATCGAGTTGATTGGACGCTACGAAATAAAAAGTGTCGATGACGTCCAATCAACTTGATTGAAAGCAGCGCCATAGGATCACGGAGGTGAAGAGGAGTACGAGGGGTACAGTATACCGGTCGAACGATAGCGGCGCTGGCATCCAAATCTACGTTGAATTCGGGACACTTCCAGAATCCGAATCCCGTATCCATAGTATACAGATCAGTGACGACAACGACTCCCCTTTCCCTTCTAACATTTCACCTTCGCGGTACTGCGATTTCTGAACAGACTATAGCACTTTGGCCACAAGTGTCGTCTGCTAGACGATTTAATCTCGGAACATAGCTATCTGAAGCCGGGTCTATAAGTATACAGGGTGTTCGACAGGTGGGAGAAAATTTAAGGGGTGGTTCTCGACGATAATATAAGACGGAAATGAAGAATAAAAAAATTGCGATTTCGGCTTCGTTATTTAGTTATTAACAATTAAAAATGCGCCTAATATGTGGCCACACTTCCAACAGGATGTAACGTTGCGTACGTCACACAGGCGCGCGACAGTCACGTATCAAATGACAGATGCATGCATACCTTGGTTCTCATTTGGGGTCCCAGCGGGGTGAAAATATTTAATAAATCGTTGAAAGACATTGAATCTACCTACTCGTTAATATCCACAAGGGCATTTCTAATATCCGTACTATGGAATTATAGAGTAGAAGGGGTCAACTTTTAAATTGTTCTCACACATATCCACAAATCCTTAATCTGCACTATAATTGTTCATAACACCGTACATCAGTGATGGGCAATTTTGTCCCAATTAACACTTTGCCGTCCGGCGACACCACAGTGGTGTCGCGCACAAAGTATTGCTCAACGGCCGGCGACACCACAGTGGTGTACTGGACGGCATAGTGTTAATTGCGCATTATTTACTATTTACTATTAATATTTAATATTTACATATGTATATCTTCCAAATTTCATGAAAATAGTGGGCAGGATTGAAAACTCATGAGAGGTAACGATGACATTAGTAAAACTTGAAAATTTATAAACACCCGATAACCTCAAGAACGGCCGGCGCCAAGCGAAGAAATTTTTCGAAGGCAAAGCGAAGGCAAAACCGTCCACACCGTAGCGCCCCCTGTCCCCTTCCCATCAAGCGCGGTACAATGGGGCAACGAAGACACGAGACAGCAGCGTACGCAACAAATGTGCGCGCTGCATGAAAGAGAGGTTGGTGGGAGAAGCAGGCGTTTGAGGGGTTCCACTCGTGCCCACCACTGCCGTACATAATACACTGGAACAACCCTATAAAATGGTATCCATTAGGTCCATAAATGTTGAATAAAATCCTCACAAAGTCAACTATCCACAAAAATGCACATGCGTACCGGAATCGTTCACAGCTAATTCACCTGAATTTGACTTACGTACACGAAAAATAAAATTTCGTTTTTTCGTTTACTATTGACCAATCCTGACCGAACACGATGCCAATAGCAAGGTTCCCAAGGCGTCCTGTATATCGGAGACGTCCCCCATAATAGGTCACCCCTGCGAGTCCACCCGCAGTGATCCTTGCAGTACGTCTTCCACACGAGGCTCTCGTTTTTATTGGCATCGCACGTTGGTAATTAATAACAGGGCGATGCCTACCGGTGGGCCGATGCGTATAGCGTGCATTGGTCATGATTTATGGGGGCGTAATGAAGCCTGTTCCCCGCAGGAGCCCTCGGAAGATCGGGGAAGTACGTGTGTGCGGTTGAAGGCCCCGCGGCGTAGGAGAAACTAAATGCAGGAGACCAGGGGGCTGAGAAGAAGGAGAACACTGAAAGATGCCCCATCCCGGGGTGCAATAACGCGTGTCCCGACTTAAGGAGGGAGATCTCCGTCTGGTAAAGATGTCTGACACTGTAGGGCGCGTATTGCCTGTCTAAAACTACCCGCCTACTTCAACCTACAACCGAGGGGGTGTCGCCGCGCGGCACGAAACTTCGCGCGCCTCGAAGCCGATCCCTTCGTCGCACCCTGCATAAATTACAAAGAGCCCCGACGCCTTGTTCGAGCGAAAATCTAGAATAATCAAAGACACCACCGCTTTCGACGATCAAAATTTGCATTCTGATCGTCGTCCTCGGAAAACCGACAGGACGCGCCGCGTTTACGCAGGGGTGACTCGACGCTCATCATTTTTAACCCCTATCGTTCAAAATGAAAATTCAATGCTTGATAGCTTCTTAATCGATAATTCTGTCTGCTTCGAGTTCATCCAATTCTGTTGGAAACGCTCGAAGACTATACTCTTCGGCACATGAGCAGGTTCATTTACTGTACGTACACCAGAGTAGGGCACAAATCAATTAATAATTAAAAATTACTAATGGTCTCATTGATTGTTAGCCATAGCAAAATAGTCATTAGTCAAAACTTACTATGCAGTACTTTACATGTATGTAAAATTTTAAAATTCGTATCACGGAAACGGATATAGTGAACTACTATATTGGATGAATTAGACTTCTGGTCCGTTTCCGTAATATCAGTTTTGAATATGCCTAATACTTAGTTTTGACTAATGACTATTTTACTATAACTAATAATCAATGAGACTATTAGTCATTTTTGATTATTAGTTGATTTGTGCCCTACTCTGACGTACACTTACTCAATCTTTCTGAATTTTAGGGAAATGTCCCAAAAAGGGCTCGCTGAGTTTTGACACTAGGTTTACGGGATGCGTCAAAGTGATGGTTGGAAATATTTTTAATTTACGATTATTGGGATTGTGAAGATGTATCCATGAGGAATTATTCAACCAATTTTTGTCTTTGTACATATTATAAAAAAATGGCTAATTCGGATAGATACATTCTTGTTATTTTTACAGACTAATGTATTGTATTATAGCCACTTTTGGTACTCTGGAAACTCAGTGTTAAGAATACGTGGGGAAAGTTAATGTCAGTATTTTTTTTATTTTGCTAATATACGTGTGTGAATTTGTATGAAATAAGTATCAGTTTTAGGAAGAAGTTGTTATTTTTCTATATACAATAAGAAATTATATATGACAAGAAACCGTAATATTACGGAGATGGATCTTAAGAGGTTAGTAGGATTTTTTAGTTATTTTAGAAAAATTAGTTAGGAAATTCGTAGTTGTCTATTTCCACTTTTTGGAAAACCGAGACTAGTTCATGATTCTTGTTAATAATCTTCAGAAAACATGGAAATAGTAAGAGAATATTGATATAGCTTTGTAAGTATCACGTCACGCGGTGTGTTTCTGTTCGTTTTATTTAGGTAGAATGCTTTAGTATATTTTAATTTGACCTTATTTTCAGACTGCAACAAAACGCAACGTTGCAATTACAAAACAATTAACACGGCAATAACGGAGTAACGAGAATATGGGAAAAGCTATTTTAGTCAGAGAAATTGGATTTTCATTGCTACAAATGCCGGAAGTAGTATTGGGTACTGTAAACAGTTTTGTGACGCGAAATTGTACGTTTGAACCCATTCGAACATTCCATTGACTTATTTTATTTTATTAGACTTGTGGAGGCATTCTTCTATAAAAGATTAACATTCTTACCAACCACACTGTGGTTTTATTCCGACTGAAAATAAACTTTTTTTACTTTCTCTAGTTATGACATTTTCTTCTTAATCTCCCGAACGTGAAAACGACGAGAGAAAGAAAGAGCCACGAAACGAGGCATCCCAACAAAAATTCTGTTCTCTCAGGACGGAGCAGTCGGAAGAAATTGGTCTGACGAAAATTTATGCAGGGTCGACTGGACACCACGTCTACTGGGTTGTTTTATATTCCGTGGCCGGTCGTCGCTCGTCCCTTTTTCGTCTCTCCCGACGACTCTTTTTAATAATTTAGAGGAACCAGGCTAGAAATCGATGTTTGTTTCGTTCGAATGATACACAAGATGATACAACGGACCTTCACCTGCTACATCGCGATTCGGAAGCGAATTTCTTGGACAGTAACGTGATAAGGAAGCAATAATTTCGCAAGTGAAGCAACCCCGTCGAACATTAACGCTTCGTGGGCAACCATGGTCGTTTATCGGAGCGAAATATCATTCCTGCAGTTCTTTCTTACTAATATATCTTCCTTTCCAATAATACTTTAATAACCTGTTGTCTTAAGAACCTTAGACCATTAAAAATTAAGAACGGTAACGCACACAGTTAAACGATCGCGCCACCATAAGTCGAGCGCTTACGTGTAGTGGTATCGATTTTTTGTAAATATCTATGCGGCACGAGCACAAGAGTGGTGAATACCTCGTGGTAGTGGAGATAATACTGGGACAATTATCGGCCAGATACTTGGGACATTTATCGATAAAATACTGTAATGAAGTATTGACGTTATAAGATGGCATTCTTTTTGCATTCATTCTTTGGCATTCATTCGGGTTTTTGGTTCGGTTGTTTGAAGGTTGCTTGTGTGGTGTGCCTGATTAGGCGTGTCTCGCGGAAATTAATTTAAATCTCGTATTCACAGTTTATATTGGTATGTAGGGATTAATATGTTATCAAGTTAATTTTGTTCTGTTTCGTTCTTCAATTATCATTGTGTCGGATCGAAATAAATTAATGTTGATTCTGTTCTAAACGATGCCACTTTAATCACACATAACTTGACAGGTCTGAGTCAGAAATGACTTCGGCACAGGTCTAGAGACCTCAGGAGCCGGAGGGTGAATACTAAACTTACCACCAGCAGTCAAATGACCAGTTGCGCAGTTTCTATTTCATTCTTACTGAGATTATAAAGATACGTCCATAAGTAATGATTATTCACGCTTCTTTATTCAAGTACGAGTTGCAATAAAAGTCGCGGAAAATCTAAATAAATTCAATCGTGTAATTCTTATAAGCCAACACGGGTTACCTTTAAATCGCTGGCAATTATTTCACTGACACCGAGTTCGCCGACAATGTTTATTCAGCGACACGTTGAAATCAGCGACAACCATTTCATCAACACTAATTTCACTGGCACCGAGTTTTATCGACACATTCTTTTTCGTACATTCAAAAGAAATAATGACGTAAATAATAAAAGTTATCATAACATACTGTATACTGTATACGTATACAGGGTGTCCCATTTAAGTTGAGATTGTAAATAATGTCGAAGACATATGATTTATAAAAAACAAACTGACACATGTACTTTAGTGTTTCGAGTGGGGGAGTCAAATGGCACTACTAGTTTTCTAATTCGAGGGTGTTTTCAAGGTTATTTCAAGGTCATTTTGTCTTTTTTATCATAAACCCATATTTTTTATTTCGGAATCATATTCTACGTAAAAAAATGCACAACTTTTGTTTGAAACATTTTTTTGTAAGTTTGTAAGAACTTTATTATGTGTTCATGAGTCTTTTATTAAACGAATTACTAAGGGTCTCGAAGTGGAGGCTAACAATTTCGAGCATTTATTATGATCTTCTTAAATGAAATAAAGAATCTTCCAGAAGAAAGTAACGTTGTCATTTTAATAGAAAAACAAAATTATCCTTGACATAAACATGAAAAATCAGCTAAATATCTTAAGAAATATTGAACTTACAAAAAGATGTTTCAACGAAAAGTAGTGCATTTGTTTTACGTAGAATATGATTTCGAAATCAAAAATATGGGTTTATGATAAAAAAAGACAAAATGACCTTGAAATAACCCTGAAAACGCTCACGCATTATAAAAATAGTAGTGCCATTTGACTCCACACTCGAAACACTAAAGGACATGCGTCAGTTTGTTTGTTTTAAATCACATGTCTTAAAGATGTTTTACAATCTCAACTTAAATTTTTTACAATCTCAACAACATATTTACTATATTTATATGTCTCTACATGTAAATTTATATTATATAACATTTTATTGAATCTCTTTACGATACGTATGTATCGTTGAAAGTCTTAGGAAAATTCATGCGGTCTTCGATAAGTACCGAGAAAAATGTAGCTAAAAATATCTTATTATATGTCAAGACCGTCTTTTTACATCCCAAAATATTTTGGTCCCGTACTACCATCAGTATTCTGAGGAAAAATTCGTAAAGATCACTAATTCCCAGAGGTGTCGCAGAATTCCCAATCTGCCGATAGCTAATTTGGCTTCGAAATCAATTTTGCAGTAAACATACAAATTTCACCGTCCAGCCCGGTGGTTAAGGGTCAAATTCGCTGCCATCTGAATGAATGATACTCGAGTGGGGGGTCATTCTTTATTCCTGCAGGAAATAGTGGTCCAATTCCGCGGGAATGCGGCCGGGCACTTGTCGCGCAGCATGAATCAGCGGACCTGCGGGGGTGTGCTATGCACACGGTCCTCTGTTGCTTCGTCACTTCGACAAAGGGTTTTGCAATGGTGAAACGCGATCGAGAAGCGTCGAGAGAGGGTAGCCGCGATCAAAATATCATTATTCCCCGTTTTACACCCTTCGGAACTCGATAATGCTTTCCCGTAATTGACTCGCCTCAATGAATGACCACGGCACGCGGTACTATCGCGTCATTGTGGGTAATGACAGGATTAAAACAACGTTCCGACCAATCCGGCCGGCATTTAATTATTAGCGACGCCCCCCTCTCACCTCTCACACACTCCTCTTTCCCTCTTTCCATCCAGCAACCCCATTCGCAGCCTGACACCGACTCGATTCCTGGGATGTATATTCAGAACGCAGCATTTTATTGACTGACCGGACAATCGAGTCGCATATTTACACGCCGGAGCCGACGCGCGGCTCGCGCCCCCGTATCCTCTGTAATTGAAATTTAAAACGTCCCTAAAGCCTGGGATTAAACCGTGCTCGCGTCGCGTTTCATCGAAGTCTCCCTTCGAGCTCCACATTTCGGGTTCTCGCCATCTCTTCAGCGTTTTCTATTTTCCACCTTTCTTGTTCGCTCACGCCGACCCGCTTTCTACTTTATCCACTTCTACATTTATGTTATTCGTTACCCTTCTACTCTTTTTTTCCACTCCCTCTTGCGCGGTTGGCTTCGTTCGTTCCACTTTATAATTACAGGCTTCTCGTTTTTGAACGTCACTGAGTTTTTTCCCTGTGTTCTACCCTTTCGCCGTCGCAACACCTGTAATGTCAGTGTTAATAATTGAGCCGTCCACGAGCCAATTAATTTTGGATCTCCTTTAATTTCTAACCGCACAATTTTATGTTAACATTTGTACACTTTTCAACTTTTTCGTTTCACTTTTCTTTTTTCTCTCCCTTCCTGTGCACTTGGCTTCGTTCCTTCCACTTTATAATTACAGGGTTCTCGTTTTTGAACTTCACTGAGCTTTTTTCCTGTGTTCTACCCTTTCGCCGTCGCAACACCCGTAATGTCAGTGTTAACAATTGAGCCGTCTATGGGCCAATCAATTTTGGATCTCCTTTAATTTCTAACCGCACAATTTTATGTTAACATTTGTACACTTTTCAACTTTTTCGTTTCACTTTTCTTTTTTCTCTCCCTCCTGTGCACTTGGCTTCATTCGTTTCAGTTTTGGTAAATGTTTCGAATAATGGAGTCACCTCCGATTTGGATGACCTTGCAATATGTTAGCAGACGTTGATTATTATCATTATCCTGAGGAACTTTTTAATATATATGGTGTATTGTGTAAGAGTATCCACAAGTTTTTAGGCACTTTCCAATGATCTCATAAAAAGAATCTTTCAAACGAAAGTTAATCAGCATCTGATTGTCTACGAACTGTTATAAAAAATTTGTCAGAAAAAGTTTTTTCAATCAAAAGTAAAAGTCATTTTTTAGCGTTTTAAAACGACACTGTATTTTTGAATTGGTTGCGTTACAGCTGCAGCCGAGACGAATGCAGCGACGTACTATACGATGACCTTCAGATGACCGTGGACGAAGAAATTTTGACTGTATCTTCAGAAACGGTAATGTTGAAAAATGTTTTATTTATACCAGACGACATATTCAAAATAATACTAAAACTTTCAAAATAATATAGTACTAATATAATAAAATAAAATTTGTTAACATATTACGTAGAAAATAATTTTTAAGCAGCGTTCAATGCTTCAATCCAAATCGATTCGAATTCAATTCAAAAGGAGAATATTCTTTCAAAACCTTTATCACCGGTCCAATACATTATGACTGGAGGTAACCCCTCAGCTGCCATGTTCCAAACATTTCTCGTATCATCAAAGACAGAGATGACGGTCCCAGTTCGGCCATCCCGTGAAAAGGCGTTTGACAGTCAGACTCCGAGAGCGTGTCCCAGAAAACGTTCGCAAAAAGATCTAGGACGGTCTTATTACAATCAGGATGCTCTTCGATAAAGAGCAAAGATAAGGATGAAAGAGAGAAATCTCAGGATTCAAACGTATCTTGTAGTGCTTTCAGGGGCGGAAGTTCCATTTCCCGGTGCCGCGGATCGGAGAGTCGCGAGCGGCGCGGGACAACTTTTTCGTATGCACAGCTTCTACATTTTTGAGTGCGTCGGTCCCGGCACCGGTGGCCTAGTTCTTTTTGTATTTTCGCAGGTTTCGCCTTCACCAGCTCGGAAGATTAGAGCCTGTCCGCGAAGGGGTTGGCCCGCAATTAACGCGCGCGCTAGCGTGTCTCCTCGCTCTGGTGTGTACACCATTTGCGCTGAATTCGCGCGCAAAAAAACGGACACGGGCGCCGAAGCTGTGAGACAGAGAAAGAGAGGGCTATGAAGAAGAAGAAGAAACAAAAAAGGAAAAGCCAGCGGCGACGCTAATTGCGCAATGGACGAGAGACCCTTCAGAACCGCCGAGGCTTTCTCGCGTTCTAAGGAGACCGGAGCTGAAAAGGAAGGTGATGCCGCGGCCAGACGCGTTACCGTCCGCCTTGCGGCCCACTGTGCTCGTTCCGGCCGTTTCAAGTGCCGTACATAATGTAACCGTCAGTGTAATGAAGCTTTCGTACGTTTTCCCGCGATAATCACTACTCCAGGGAACCCTCGGACTCAGACGAGTATAGCACACCCCGTGGACAACCTGCCCCACCTTTGTTGCTGGAGCGAACGCGATGTCCTCCAAGGTGAATCTTTGTGGGATACGACCGAAATCCCTGACCACCGCGCAATGGGGCTGAAGTGTGAAAAAACCCCAGAATTAAAATTTTTTGTTTGAATGAAATGTTTAGGTTTTTCTCTTCATTTTGAACCCAGGAGTTGTGTTCAAGGTCGTTTTCTTCAATTGTTGTGCTTCAGACGGTGGGAACCCTCTAAAATCGCTATTTATCAGAATTTGAGAGATTAGGTATTTTCCAGCATGTGTCTTTATTTTCGCAGATAAACAGTTCAAACTACGGCGACTTGTTATTTATTTGATTGTAGTTTATTTTAATGTGGTCTGATTAACAGCGAGATCATTAGCGACCACATTTACCAATGGCGTTAAGAGCGGAATTGGAGTTAATGAAGATGGTAAATCTGTTTTTGTTAGAATTTTGGATATATAATAGTGCATGTAATATTGCATGTATTTCACATGCCCATGAGGAAAAATTGTTTGGAATGGAAGTCTTTTAGTGAAAATGTAATTTTCCGTAACGAAGGCACAACCACAGGTGGTAGTAGTTCTAGAGCCGTCAGTATAGATGGGAATGTAGGTGGTTTGGTGGATATGACCTAGGAGTATGGTGTTTAACCCTTTGCACTCGGAGCTATTTCAACTAAAAAATCAAACATTTCTTCTAACCTAGAATATTTCCATTGTAGATAATTTTTTTCATTATATGCGTACGAAACTGATATAGTACCTCATACAATATTTAAATGTTTAGTAATTTGTTAACTATAAACAAATTTAATCATGTAAACAATATTCTGAATAATGGTGTAACAATTTGTAGTGGCGCCTTAGAGTCGCCATTCGAGTGCTAAGGTTTAATACAGTACCATTAGTGTCACTATGTTGATCCTTGGATTCATTAAATAGTGAAGTTGAAGGAATGTTGAGAGGAGTCCATGGGGAAAGGGAAAAGGAACACGGTCTTCAGTATTTGGAAGGGCCATGTTGAGCTCTTGTAATATTTCTTGCATTCTCAATGAGTTCGGTCTAGGGTATTATTTTTTTTTATAATTACTTGGTAGATTATTTGGTAGGAAGAATTTGGTAACAGGGTTGATAGGGACAGATGAGACTAAAGGCAAGTTGTTGTTTATACGTTTAGATCACAAAATGTATTGTTAGCAGTGGCAAAATTCAAAGTACACCGACTAAAGAGAATACGAAAATTGTTGCTTGCTTTCCAAATTTTATAGCTTTGCGAAGAATTACAAAAAAGGCTCCGGGTTCCTAGGATTTGAAGTAATCTTTTTCGTAGAGCTAATAAACTACTCTAAGTGCCCTGAAGATTTCGTAGCCACATTCAATCATTCTCAGTTCAGTTACGAAGGAGGTGGGTAGCGATAAGGATTTTTCACAAAAACAACGGTCGGTTCGGACATTAAACATTAAAACATTTTTAAGATTGAACAAAATAAATTAAGAAAAATGAAAGTTTTATCGAAAATTGACGGTTACATAACCAAAAAGCTACTGTATCTTCGAAACGGTTGTTTGTATCAACTTGGTTTTGGCCTCGTGCGATAGCGCTCACAAATATGTGAGGTTAAGTATCAATTATGAATGATATTGAGCTCCAAGAGGTTTTTTCCAAATCTTTAAAACGCGTTTCAATGTGAACAGAAATGAATTAAGGATTTGGGGGCCGCTGTATTTTAAAAAATGATTGGTTCTGCTTGCAAAATGATATGGCAAATATCACAAAGTTTTGGCGATTTGGGATCACTGCGCCGCTGATGAAATTCTTAACCACCGACCTACATTTTCCTTTTTCCTCTTCCATTTTGCTAATCTAGGCCGACTGACAGAATGCTGTAAAGGGGTGGCGATGCCCTTGAAAAAAAGGATCGATCCCGTCTGTGATAAACGCGGTTGCAGTGTTCGTCGTTGTGACATGGTTCTGAATTCTTTGAAATGCGGCATTCCCTCTTTAGCGTTTTGGTTTTGTAAATCCGACGTTTCATCTAGTAGCGTTTTTGTCTGTTTCTGAAAACTATTCATAATGTGGAAGCAAAATCATTTGGGACGTAAAGAGAGAGTCTTAACGATTTATTTACCAGCAGTGTACCTATAGGATTTTCTATAATTGTGCTGTATCAAAGGGAAGCTTAAAAGTCAATTTTTAGAAGGCAATTTTAGGGGTGCGTTTTATCTCAATAGAGTGAAATATCTTTTGAGAGAGTGATGCTATGAAAAAAATATTTCAGGAAAAGTTGTTTGACATAGAGGGGGACGTTATGTAGTATAAATATGTATTCTTTTGATATCTGCTGTGATGAGAGGATTTCGATATCAATTAAATTTTTCCAAATAGAATGCTACTTTTTTGTTTGCATAATATGATAGTGCGTTTTTAGATAATTTGAAAGAGGTGCTAACAATGTCATTTTCTTTCATGGAAGGTCATGACATTGTAAAAATAACTTGTAATTGTCTTGCGGTTAAAAGTTTTTAAGAATATTATTACATTATTGTCGATTTATTAAAATGATCTAAGAAATACAATTTTTATTTAGTTAGTGTTCCCTACAATTGACTTACAATATTTCTATTTTGTATAAAGATCTATAATCTAATTATAATCACGACGCGGCGTACAGACTCAGTTTAATAAAAGGCTAAAATATATAATATTTCGGTACGAATAGAGAACAATTTTAACAATTGATTAACGGTGCTATAATTGTCTATAGGGAATGTGGCAATTCATTCTTGTGCAGTCAGTGATAATTGAATTTTAATTTGACTCGATTCACCGAAGCAGATGCACTTGTTGCTTAGAAATTAATGAAACCACAAGTTCAAATCGATGTTTCATCGGTGAAATATAATTATCAGCACTCGTGTCACGTTCAGCTTTATGAACAAATACTAAACCAATCAACTAATTTCATATAATTTCACCACATTATTTATAAAAAAATGCATGAACCGTTTGTCCTATATTGTCGAGGCAGACTCCTGATGAACTCTTCAAACGGAATCTGATATAATATAAATATTATGCTTTTTTTTACCACGAAATCAAATTCTATTCTGTTGTAACTCATATTTAAGTAAATGTAAGACTACAGTAAATATACATTTTCTTTTCTCTTCTGTGAACTTACTAACGACGAAGAACTTTTAATGATTATAGCCATGAAAAGCATCATTCGGCAAGGGGTTAATGTAAACTATTTATCGCTACACTGCGGATTAGGGGAATGTAAGAATATTATTACAATATGTCGCCGATTTCTTAAAATTATCAAAGGAATAAATACATTTTTATTTAGCCGCTGATCCGTAGGTACTTATGTAGCAAATTTTTATGGTAAATATTACGTTTATGGGAGGCACATCGGATGACCTTGACCTTGACATATGTTGTCAAGGTCACCTTTTTGAGTAACCTCCAAGAGATTTTAGCAGATGCTCGTACTCTATTAAAAAGTTATAAGCAAAAGAAGTTTTCAAAATATAGCAGTTATTTTAAGTATTGAATCGTCGCTCGGTTTTTATTAAAAAGTTATGAACAAAAATATACCAATGCTACCATATTGCAATTTGCCAGTATCTACATGAATATGATTTTTTATTTGACCTATGATATCGAAGCCATTCTCTGCAATTGGACGACCTCAAGATAGTGTTAGTTCTTGGTTAGATTACCAGACCTAACCACAAACCAACATGTACTATGTCTCCGTTTGACAGCTTTTACAAGAATACATTGTACTTACAACCAAAGTGTAACGAAGGTTTTTTGTAATTATCTCGGAAACTAACACCGAGCGACGGGTAGATGTATTCAGAAAAGTTGTTTAGAATGTTGTCCTTGACAACATATGTCAAGGTCAAGGTCCTCCGAGGTGCCTCCCCTAAACGTAATATTTACCATTTTTATTTTGCATAAAGGTCCGTAGTCTATTTATAATCGTTCAGAATTTTTCCTTCGTTCGTACAAAAATGAGGATTCGCCGAAGGGTGCAGGGTTCAGTGCGCAATCTTTTAATTTTCTCCCCGTTGAATTAGGGTGCCGGTAATAATTTTTTGCGAGTGCCACCCTTTTCGAAGATATTCGCTCACCGGTGGCCGCTAATTTCTTACGGGCGACTAGCCTCGGCAGTTGTCGCAGCTTCAGCTGCTCCTTTCTTTCCCCAATGAAATTATTTCCACTTACTTGTCGTGTAGGGGTGATATAATACAGCGGGCTCGAATTCTTCGTGATCTCCGGCTCGTTAAAGACGCACGAAGCTGGCAGGAGCGGCGGTAATCTACTTACCGGGTAGAACGAGAGGGTAGAAATCTGTCGTTTCGAGGGGTAGATTTCGATTACAGGAGGTAAGATTCCGGCGGCGGTGGTCCTGAGAAACGGAGCCGTCGCGCTCGCTGTTTATACGGTATCAAACTCGCGAAAGTTGGGTCCGGAGCGTTTAATTTAAATAGAAACATCTCGCAGGGAACTACAAACTGTTTAATTAAACGGCAACTTAGTGCCGAACAATACGGCCCCGTGTCGTTCGCGAAAATTTCATTTAAGTCGAAATATAGTCGGGTTACGGTTAATCTGGACGCAGAAAGAACGCGAGCGACGGGGGTTGTTGCGCGGGGGTGGCGGCGGCGAAAGCGTTTCATGGGGCTGCTCGTCTCGTTCACGGGTTGTGTCTGATTTTCATTAATATTGATCATCGCGCGTGCTGCTCGGTCATGCGGTTCTTGTTTGCATCCAGCTGGCCGTTTCTCGCACCTACTCTCGCCGCGCCGCATCACCGGGCCATTCGTTCCTGCGCCGAGGCTTTCTCACGGGTTCGCGTTATCTTAAGGAACGATAATTAATTTCTTTCCGTCTTACTTTAATTAATAACGTCGTCCCGAAGTCGACGACCCCGAGTCGTAATGAAAATTTACAGAGCCGCGCCGCGCCGAGTACTGTCCCAGGGAGCCAAGTTATCGTTTCCATCAGCGCGCGCGTGGGCAGGCTTCCGAAAAATTAGCGGAAACAACGAGGGAAGCGGTTGATTCGATTATCAATTATCCTCTCCCGACTACTCTCTGTTAGCTCGTGCCTGCACCTAATTAGTTTTGCTGTCTCCCCCCTTCCGCTACCCCGAACGTCTCCTTCCAAGATTCCCGCGATTCCGTTGCAACCGACGAATCCAGCCTCGAATATTAGGATCGATGGCTCGGGCTCCACTGCAATCCCAGGACACACCCTCGGTGCATAATTAGATTCTCGGTGTTTTCTTCTTGATGTACGGTGGAAATTCGACAGCCACGATTTTCGGCGACGAGATCGAAACTCGATCTCGGACCCGCTAACCGTGCAATTTCGATTGGAACTTTCGCTGGACAGCTGCTCGCTTCGGCTCCTCGTAAACGCATTCGCAACGATGAAATGTTTATTCCTGTGACAAACGATTTCCCAATGAAATTTGCATTCGTGCCAACCGATGCGCGGCTAATGGAAAACATGCGCGCGAAATTGGACCCGCGAACCCGTTATTCCCCGTTTTCACGGATTACTCACGCTCGCTTTGCGTCGGCTGGATAATGAATATTTAAACAACCCCCGATCGACGTTTCCTTATTTTCGAAATTCTGCCCGGCACGCTTTCGATGATAATTCCTGATTTTTTTCCAAGCGATGAAATAATTGACTGTATCAAAGCTTTGGTTGCTATTCGTATTTCGACTGTTTGTTTGCTTACTGATTTTTTTTTATATTCGTGTCTTTTTTAGTGGTCGGAAAAATTAAAGGGTAGACGTGTCATTTAAGAGTGCCGATATTGTCCGCATCAATGTTTTGGATACAATCTTATTCATCTTCTGAATGTTTGACTATTAATGAAAATATAGACTGAATATAACATTTTGAATGATCTTTCTGACTTGTTTCTACATTTTAGTCTTTTTTATTGGTCGGGAAAAATGAAACAAACATTTTTATGCCTCTTAACCACTTGTCGTATTTTAACGAGTCAGACTCGTGATGCAGATTTTAAACGAAGTCTAACAAATATGAATATTATGTATTTCTTGTTGGACGAAATAAAATTGTATTATTCTGTAATCAATATTTAAACATTGAAGAAAATTTAGCCATACAAAAAATATAAATTTTCTTTTCTCATTTGTGATATATTTTGCGATAAAGACGTTCTAATCACTCTAGCAGCAAGACAATGGTACGACAAGGGGTTAAGAATGCCGACAATATCTTTATCACTGTTTGGAATGCAGTTGTGTTTATCTTTTGAATCCTTAAAAGAATTAATAAAAATGTAAACTGCCGACAGCATTGTGAATGATTTTTTCAAGTTGTTTCTATATCTATGACTTTTTTATTGGCCAAGAAAAACTGTCTCTGTAATTGTCATGTATTAGAAAAATCATTGAGCTCTGCGATTTGGATAAAAGATTACTTCTTAGAATTTTACATTCTATAATTAGAAAAATTATTTTTCAAAATCGCAGCCGGTTAAAATCAGAAATATGAAGTTCTTACAAGTGTTAAGGGGAAAAAGAAAGTTTTGAAACTATTTCCTTACTACTGGTAGGGACAATAATAAATGTTCTGCATGAAATGGTAAAAATGGTAAAACTTGGTTTCGGAAAGTACGCCTTTAAATTCTCCTAATTTTCTGCTCGAATCGCTGAGAGCCTTGATTAAAAAGCAGATCAATGATCCCACAAAACCGGGCACTAAACCCGAGAACTACCTCGTTGAGTTCGGAGATGTTCAGGGAGGATAGGGGATGAAATGAAGTAGTCGTTCCTGTGAAATTGAATAGTAAATCGTTTATTAGTACGAAGGTGTGATAGTGTCTCGAGTTAGCCTTGGCCGACATTCGTGATTAGAGTGAACCTGTGATACCATAAGGTGAACGAGTTGTGATAGACTTCTTCCTTCACCTTATTCTGCTTCGATCTGTTTTTTTTTTTGTCGTTTTAGTTTCTTGTTCTTTTTTAAGTGATGTAAGAGATAGATGTTAGAGCTAGTTACCCTGTTCTGCGAGCTGGTGTTCTCCCCATCGATCGGGCCGATTTCATGTGTTCTTTACGATCACGTTAACGATTCACCGGCCATTTTTTCCCCATCTTCTTCCGTTCCCCCTTAGACGATCGATCTTTAGCAACCTCTATTTATTTCCCGCCTTGTTCAGCCTTCGATTCACCCGGCCCTCCCCCGTATCATCTCACGGTCAGATTGCGGCGCGGCACGATGGAAAAGGAGAACGCCCGTGCAAGCTAACTTTCAAAAGAGTGCTACTTGTTATCTTCCGAGGTACTCTAGTGCCTATGCGATTTATTATTTTTTTTTAACCTTTCGTTCTGTTCTCTGTTTTCTTGCCTATATTGCTAAATCGCAGCTAAAATTAGCGAGACTGTTTGTGGGGAGGAACGCCTAACCCCCGTTCTCCCGGATTCGAAAACCCAACAATAAATAAGAAATTTTCGCGCGACTCGTATACGCGTTCCAATCAGGGAAACGAACCACCCCCCTCTCTCTCTCTCTCTATCTGTCTTTCTTTTTTCTCTGCCATTTTTGCGCGTTTCGATTTTCTCTCCACACTCGTGTCGGAGCCAACCAAAACATTCGCAAGGAACGCAAAAAAGAACGAAACGAAACACTTCGGGTTTCTGCTTCGGTCGTTTCGCTCGATATTTATAAACATAGTAATAATAATAATAATAATAATAATAATAATAATGAATACGTTACACGCGTTCCGCATTGACATAACAATTGATCGTAAAAAATACACATGGTAGCGAATACAGATTGCAGGCTGCCGGGGGATTGCAACGACGTCCCCGTCTCTCATTAAATAAGAACAATGATAATAAATTAGGTTTCCGTCGTACCTACTGTACACGCGTATTCTGTGTATACATATTTATATATGCCGCATATATATATATAAAAAACGATCTTGAAAAACGTGTTTGACTAACATGGACGTAAAATCGTACAAAAGCGTTTGTCCTTCTTCTAATTCCGTCGTGCGTTTTCCTCGACATCGTTCTCGAGCGAGCGTGTGTTTCCGCGTGCTCTTACCCACTTTACTCTCACTCTTTCTCTCTTTCCTCCTCGTTCTCTCTCTCTCTCTCTCTCTCGCACTCTTTGATTGTACGCGTCTTTGATCATAACGTGACTGGTCGTGCGCTTCTCGTTCCTCGCAATATAAGTACTGTATAACACCATCTACGGTTCACCTTTAGTTTCGCCCGCGAATTCGCCCCCCTCTCGCACGCCCCTGAATCGATAACGCGCCACGATTCGCGGAAAACAAGGACGTTTCGCACAGAAATGCCTGATTCGGTACGCAAGCGAAATTTGTCGAAGTCGTCCCACGATCGGACAACATTTCCTGCAACCTCTACGCTTCAATTTTCCCCCACCACGAAGAATTTGCTTTTCAATTTTATAGAAAAGTTACAATGCGTTTCTTCATCCTCCGCACCCTATACTCCTCAGCAGCTCGGATACTTCTTACGAGAAGATTGCTTATAAAACGCTCTTAACAATTTTGTAGCGTAAAATATGCATCGACGAAGCTTCATGCCAATTTGCAGTTAAATACAGTCGTCATTTCCGTGCATAATAAATAAATGATGGCGATCCGAGACAAGTCTCCGAGCGCAGAGTTAATATTTGACAAATAAATGGTAACCATTCCTCGCCGAAGCACTTTTATGTGTTTAGATAGAATTGTTAACCCTCAAGTGGACTATCTAGGCTTTCGTATCTAGATCTGTAATAATAACTAGAGTACGGATTTTATGCATTTTTATGAAAAATGACGAATTAAAAGAATTGTATACATGATTCTCAACTTATTGAGATTATTGATGAAGAAAATAAACTTCAATTCTATTTATAGCGATTCATGGAGACAAATTTTATTTTACAAATTATCTATCATGTATAAATGAAATTATTCGAAGATTTCAACTCAATAAAAACGAATATTAACCCTCCACTGGCATAGCGGGTCACTGATGGAATTTTTATTGCAAAACGGTTTCAAGTTTCACTCGTATGTTAAATTGAGAACTATAATAAGTACCTCAGAATTGTCTTAACTATTTTTGAAGCTCAAAACAATAAGAAACTCGGCAAGGGAGTAAAAGACGCGATATGCAGACTACATTATTAATAGACTGCGGATGTTATGCATTTATAACAAAACTTGACGATTATAATTTCAAACAGTGAAAAGATGAAAAATTATTAAATAGCATTAATACATTTCTTACGATTTAGTAGGTTCACTAAAAAGAGAAATCAGTTCCTATTCGGTGTCTACGACTTCCAATGCAAACAATTTTTATTTTGCACAAAGATCCGCAGTATAGTTATTAAATCTACAAAAGTCGCTGAAAATGTAATAAAAACCATATTGCCGACGGATTGAGTAATCGCGTTCTCGAAATGCACTTTGAAAGTCCACTTAGGGTTCGAGTATGAAATTTAGAGCATTCCGTGTGAAAATAGGGCCAGTCGAGAGGGCAGGTACTGCGAGCACGTGACTGTCTAGTGTGTCCCGCTACTACACACCTCATTCCCCGGGTCGTACATATAAAATTATATTTACAACAGAGTGATCATTTTTTTCTTCTTTGTTGTGAGGTATTCGCTCTACATGCATCTAAAGAGTGTACAGTACCAAGAAGCGAAAGGGAGGTGGCCCGTTGTGTCCGGAAGAACCGCTTCCAGATGGCCACATAAATAATTCAATCGCATACTCTTTCTCTCACACTCTCTCTCCTCATTCTTTCAATCGTCCTTTCTCTCTCTCTTTCTTTTTCCCACTCTCTCTCTCCCACACACATACACACACACACACACACACACACGTCGTTCACACGTATTCATCGTCCGCGCCGTACATCGCGCTGCCCGTTATAAATAATTTAAAAATTATATACTTTGTTTTTATATATATTAAATTCAATCTCTGTTCCCTCGTCTCAGCCACGCGCACACTCACACGAGAAAGTTTCGATAACGATATGGTACAGCTATGCTACACACCGGAACAATCCGAATGCTTCTCTCATTCTCTTTTTCATACTCTCTCCCCTCTCTTTCTATCTTATTCATGCACACATTCTCTTCCTTTTTCTCTCTCTCCCTTCGCTTCCTGCTTCGTATTTACACGGGGTCGCTCGCGAATAGTTCTCTACATTCTTACACTTACAGTATATATATTTATATTTATATATAAGTATGGTTGATTCTGTTATGTATATGTATCAACGCGTGCCTGTACTGCATGTGGCCGGGGCAATGTAATCCGACTGTTCAAGGTCACTGTCCCCACCATTTATTGTGGCCTCTCCGAGAGAAACGGGAAGTTCAGTCAGTGATGCCAGAAACACCCAAAACTGGGTGGATTTCCCTCTCCTTCTTTTCCCCTTCCACTATCCCATTCCACTACCCGAGCACACGCCAACGTCCCCCCACTAAGACCGTAGACTGGTCACGTGACGTGCCGCGCAACGTGTCACATATTACTCTGGTCATCACAGAGGTGGTAAACTATTCGACCTCGATTTAACCGATCTGGCATCACTGAGTTCAGTGCCGTTTTGCAGTGTTTCCTCCGTTGCATTTATTCCCAGTCCAAGAGTGTTTAGATCTCGACGTGATTAGAATCTCCATTGTTTAGAATTGTTAGTTATAATCACAGGCGTTCACGACTGTTATATACCTCCATAATTTAGAATGTTTAATCATATACACTGGTGTTCAACAATGTTTATACACGGCCGTTGTTTGAAATGATCAATTTTTGCACTAGTGTCCACAAGTGTTTAGGCATGTACGATTTCTCCAAAATATCTACTTTCAAACGGAACTGTTACTTTTGGAGCTAAATACTTTCTAGTATAGGACATTGAATGCAACAATTCGATGTACAGTAACCCCGCGATCTAAGTCCAACGGAACATCGCGATCTGTGTCCTTTGGCCTACTACTTCCACTGCGGGGTATCCCCGGACGGGCTGTGGAGCTCGAGCTGCCTCGGTCGCTGAGCAGTGTAAACATGTCGCGTAATCTGATCCTGGGTCGGGTATATCGGTGTGAATCACTACTAATCCAATTACAAAACTTCTTTATTTTTTATTATTCTTTGATGGAACTTTCACTAACATATTCGTGGCATTTTTCTAATGAAAATGATACCAAATATGATATAATTCCGATGATATTTACTTGTGTAATGAACGATGAAAGTTTTTTTATTGGCATTACTTTGTACGGACACGCGGGCCTTTGATCTGTGCCGGCGACTGCGACTCTCCGCGTCTCTTTTTTTCCAATACGCTGTCCTTCTTTATGTCCAAAACTTTCATCGTTTATTGAACAAGTAAATATCATCGGAATTATATCATATTTGGTACCATTTTCATTAGAAAAGTGCCACGAATATATTGGTAAAATGTCATTGAAAATAAGTAAAAAATAAAGAAGTTTTATTATTGCACTAGTATTGACTCACCGATACGTTATTTTTTGTTACGCCTTCGATCGCGCGGTCCGTGTTTGCATGCTGTCCTTTTCTACGTTCGGCTCGGTCGACGCTGTCACGAAAGAATAGTGTCCCTTCACGATCTAAGTCCTGGCAGAGAACCGAAGAAGGACTTAGATCGCGGGGTTACTGTACATATATGGACGTTCCAGATATGAAATGAATCAGTTTAGGCATTTCTTTCGTGTTGCTACGACAAATTTCCATAAAACCATTCATGCTTCACAATCTGTTCTTCGCAGAAACATATTTTCGTATCACATCGTCCCGTTAATTTCTAACTTATTTTACCACGAATTTGTTTTATTTGTCAATAAAAAAAGCACAGGTGAACAAACCTGTAATTATTATTTTAAATTCGGTAACAATTTCACTATACGATGATTTTATGGAAATTTCAAGCACAGCACTTTTATTCTCTGAAATTCACGAGAGCGAAGAGGGAACAGTTTCCACTGCTTCTCCCAGGCTCCTATTTCATTATGCATCATAGAGGAAACACTGCCACTGGAGGAGAAAATCTGTAGTCTCTCGATTCCTTGACCAGTCGATCACAGGCGTCCGCCACGGCGTGAACACTGTTCCTTGATTATCCTTCTCTCCTTGGTCTGTCTGGCAGCGTGATCGAGACGTCTCGCGGGCGGGAAACCGTGCGACTACCAAACAAAGTATTAAGAATCTACGATCGCTCGAATGTCAGCGACACCTGGCAATGGCAAGCAACGGGTTTTCTCGCGAACGTGGTATAAAAGAGCCAGGATTAGATCCCGCGCGGTATATTATTCGCCATCGAGCGAGGCTCCTCGGTACTAGCTGATTCTCGTCAGAAGGAATCGCGTCTTGCGTATTCAAAGAGAGACATCGACGACGAGGACGGCGATGGGTTATCGTTGCCTAATCCGTCGCGATACGCGAGTCGGATCGTTGTCTGCAACTCTGCTAGCCGTGTAGCAGCTTTGAGAATATAGGACGAGCGGGAAAGGGCTCGCAGAAAGAACACTACGCATTCTGTTTGCAAAAGCGGCAAGACTTTCCTGTGGAAGCTCAGCCGCGCAACCCTTCTCTCTTTCTCTGTCTTTATGTTCTTCGCCGCCGATGGTTTTTCTTATTCAAAACGAGCCGCGACCTCGTACGAGATTGCTGGGATAAGAGCGGCCCTTTGAACCGTTCACTCGCGTCCTAGATCTATCCCCTGCTCCTTATCAGAGATTTCAGGCTTTGACAGCCTGGTAACAGTTCTCACCGTTGAGGATTTTGTATGAAAAGCTTGAGTTTCCACTAGTCCAGTTGCTGGATCCAGTGATTACGTTCCAGTAGCTTCAGTCGAAATAGGTTGATGTCTGCATTTGTTCCAGTCACTAGATCCAGTGATTTACGATCCACTGGATTGACTTAAAATTGGTCAGTGTTTATAGTATGTCCAACTAGACAAGGCAGTGAATCAACAGCAGAGATGCCAGGTAGGCCTGTATTCCCCTCAAAATACTTCCCCTTCTACTAGTAAATGTGGCTCCATTCCGCCCCTAGCGACATTAGCGACGACTCTCTGCACGATGGGAATTCTCTTTCATTATCTTTAATGCAGAGAGTCGCGAAAGGGGAATTTGATGGTGGAGGAGGAGCGTAAACCCTGGCGCCTGACATCTCTGATCATCAGCGTGCGTCTTTTGCTAATTCTCTGAGAAGGGTAACTTCAACTCTGTCGCACGTGAGTGGCTATGCTTACGTTTATTGCCTCATCTCGTTGGACAGACTATACATATATTATTCACGACGGTTAAAGTGGTACTCGGAAGGAATTCCTAAAGAAACCATCTGATTGGTGAGGCGCACACAGTTGAATCGCATGCTTCTCGCTATTCGCTGAGAAGATTACCACTACTACTTCCGGTGTATCGCATCGCGTGTCTATGAACTTCGCGCCCCTTGCACGTGTGCCGTCTCGCGCACCACTTTGGCTGTCGTGAATAGTATTGCCCGCGCAACGAGAGTTGGCACAGAGAAACTTGTGGGTGCCACGTGATGCCCCCACTACGCGCTACACGTCTACCGCGATTGGCCGAATCGCTTGACAAAGACAGCAAACGAGTGTATTGAATGTGATTGTAACAAACAGATGTGGTGATGCTGAGCGCCTATGTCGACCGTTCCCGCCAAAACGTAAGCGTAAGAGTGGGATCTACTGATCACTGGTGGGATCCGCAGCCTTGCGTCAAGAGTGGGGACTCGCCGTTCCCCCTGCACCCCACTGACGAGATTTTGTGCTAACTCTCGTTGCGCGGACAATACGTACTGTCGTGTGTCGTCTAGACGATTCCAGTAACATTTGAATACTTTTTTTAAAATGGAGGTAAACACTGGATTGTTTGCTGGAATGACGGCACTGTACTGGTATGAAAACACTGTTTATTCCAGTTACGATTTCAAGCTGGATTGGGTCACTGGACCGGAATGCTACTGGACCAATTTAAACTCAGCTTAAACCATGTCCAACGTTTTGCGAGCACTGCCAACTTCATCAGGGTGTCGAAGACACATCGATTCTGGTATTACTTATGATCCGGTTCATTACTGACCAATCAAATTGGACATCTTTAATTGGCTAGCTGACTACTAGGGCACAGCGTTGCCGCAAAAATTTCCTCCGAGGCAATGCATGACGTCACGTTCTAAGAACTGTCCCACCAACGTGCCAAAAGGCGTGGCAATTAGTGACGTCACGCTCCGTACTGCAGGATCGTGATAGAATTCCCACCCTCAGCACGAATCGCGACGTCACTGGCTGTGTTAGACTACACCAGGCATGGGCACGGGTGGAGCCCCTCAAACGCCTGCTTCTCCCACCAACCTCTCTTTCATGCGCGAGGCTTGCGCACCGTTCGCGACGGGCGAAGAACTTCTTTCCTCTATGGTAACGGCGGATGCTGGTGGGGGACAGTGGGCGCTATGGTGGGAACGGTTTTGTCTCAATTGAGACAAAAATGCCCATCCCTGGAGTACACTATAGCATCGCGACGTCATGCAGGTACCGACTATAGCATTTCCCCCACTATTTTTCCTTCCATTTCCTCGGTGACTATAGTTCGTTCAACGTGACGTAAACAAACTCGGCACGTGGTAACGGGCGCAAGAAAACCAGCGGCCACAGTTATTGAGTATCGAAACTTGTCAAATGTTAGTCAATTATTAATTACAGTAACGGCTCTGTATCAGTTAATGAAACGTGTCGCGCCATATTGTAACCTTTATTTTTCTGTTCATTTCCTGGTTTCTGTATTTGTCTTCATATTTGCGTCGCATTGGTCTTGTTTTATATTTGTAACGAATGTTACTATAGTATAGCAATAAGCGTTATTATGTTCGTTGAATTTCTATGCAACAAACCTCTTGCGCCGATTACAAGTCCGAGAATTTAGTACAGAAAACAATACAATAACTGTGTTTGTTTACGTCTGGTGACTCGTGTAGTTGAACGAACTTATGGCGATGCTGCTTAGACCCGAAAGCCTCAACAGAGAGAACTGTACTATTCTGCTCCTGCCTGTAATGCTGTCCCGTTGTTAACGATAATTACCCTTTTGTAATTGACGAAGGAAAAGATTACGACTCAACACTTGGTGCTGATTACATGCTAGCTGTAACTACTACTGTGCTGCTCGCCTGTGCTCTCTTTCTCGCTTTCTCTCCCTTCCTCACTATCATTCTCTCTTTGCGGCCTCCGTGCATTTGTGCTACTATAATTCTCAGGTGAGTTTCTGCTGCTAGGTGCACGAGAAAAGGTGTTTCAGGCGCTATATTGCGATCGATGGGCAGTTGGGTACGCAATCTCATCAAGCGCGTGTATTAAAGTGTATGTTTTGTACGAAACCGGTTGGCAGATTACATTCAGTCGGTGGGCAGTCTTTTGCGGATTCTTATTTAGGATAATTTGGCAGTGGATCGGTTAACCTCTTCCTCTTCCTTTCTCTCTCTCTCTTTCTCTCTCTTTCTCTTTCTTCCGACATACTCCGCTCTTTTTCTTCTTTCCTTCTCGCACGCTTCTCTACAAAATTTAGCATCCCGAATGAAACCGCGTGGCAGCATTCCGCAACGGTAGTCGCACGTCTCGCGCGAGACCTCCTTGCGGCGTTTCTCGTATGTATTTCTATCGTTTTAAAATCGTCGTCGCGCGGGTAGCTCTACTCGTGTATAAATTACAAACTAGAAGGCTAAAAAATCGAAGTACTTGTTTAGCGTCCTTTGGTACCAGCCTGAGTCTCATTGGATTATAACTTATTTTGTTAAATAGTCTTGCTAAATCACTAAGAGATCACTGTTTCTCCGTGAATATTCATACAACCCCGCCCTCACCCGGCAAGTCTGACCATCTCACGTTTCACAGTCTTTCTATTGCTCTGTGCTCGAAAAAAACCCCCCGCCCCACCCCGTATTCAAAACCCCGAAAAATCGTCCCCTCTAAAGTACGGTGTTTATAATTAAATCCGCCCGAGCGTCGAATACGAATACTAAAATACTATATCACGCGCAACAATTAAAAACGAATCGGGAAATAAAGAACGCAAGCACCTCGCGTACGAAAATAATACTCTCTCTCTCTCTCTTCCTCTCTCTCGCTCTCTCTCTCTCTCGCGCGCGCGTCTACGGTAAAAACAAACAGGAAAAACAATAAAACAAACGATCTCTGAAATAAATACGCGATCACTACTTTCTCGGAAAAAATATTACAACCCTCTCTCTCTCTCTCTCTCTCTCTCTCTGTCTCTCTCTCTCTCTCTATCTTCCGTTTTCTTTAATCTTCTTTCGCCTGATCTCTTTCAGGAACACCGTTAGTCACACCACGCGGTCACCACGATCGATCATTAGGACACGATGTAGTCCGCTGAATGATGAGAATGATGAGAGTTCCGATGCTTGTCCTTTCTGTGGTTCGTCCTCGAGTTACTGCTCCGGGTCCCATTGGTACCGGTCGTACCCGAGGTATGGTGGCTGTACCCGCTGTCACTGCCAAAACTACTGTCAGGCTGGCCTTGGTAGAGCCTGCCGGTGTTGATCTGGTCCCCGTCTCTGGGACCATAGTACACCGGTTGCGTGTACTTGTCCTCGTTGTAGAGACGGTCCGTAGGCTGCGAATAAGTGTCCGAGTATTCCCCGCCCACTTGCGTATACACCGGAGCGGTGTCTTGGTTCTGAAGACCATAGTACTCAGCGCCGTACTGCGAAGAGTACTTGTACTTGTCGTTCGACTTGCGCGACCTGTCCTTGTTGCTTCTATTCTGGCTGGAATAGTGGTGTAAAGGTCCCAGAACAGGCACGCTCTCGTAAGGGTTCTCCTCGACCCTCAGGGCTTGGGTGGCTGGCATCGGAGGCACGAAGTATGGTAACCTGTGGGCCACCGATGGGACGGACTGTTGTCGTTGATTGCTATTCGTTCGGGTGCCTGCTACGCCTGGAAATAGATAGTACGCGTTTAATGAAGCGGTTTTTAGGTTAGGAACATGTCTGGGCTATGGTGGCATAGTGGGTTGGGTTCGCTTTTTAACACTAAACCTACCAAGCACAGAACATACAAAAGTAAAACTCCTTAAACAAGTGAGAAGATTGGTGGTTTATTTTGTAAATGGTTTATTTTATAGATGGTTTTTCTCTCTTGTAATTGGTGAAGACAATTTTTATTTTGGTTGAAAATTTGCAGTCTAGTTATTTCACTCATCAGAACAAATTTAATGTTTTGTTACACAGTAAATTCATTGGTTATTTGTATTTAAGGGAAGATATTTGCTGTTTTACAAGTTACAGAAAATTTTTTTGTATTGACAAAATGATGAATTTTTCAACTGTGTTTGAAAATTGCTTGCATAAGTTGTTTGGCTATGTGGCACAGATACGCATTAATGCATCAATGTCATTGAAAATTCTGTTACAATTCTGTAACACCGTCTTAATATACTTTATGTGTTTACGGATGCTATAAATGAATTAAATCTGCAGCATTGTTGATCTACCACGAATACCAAGCAAGGAAGTAAACATTTTATGTATCACGTTTACGGTAGAACATAAAAACACACCGCCAAGATCTAGATTTGTATTATTCATGAACCATAAAAATAATGAATGAACACACCGACAGTGATAAAAAGATAGACCTTAAAGAACTGGGAATAAAATTTTACGCGTGATGTTAATTTTGTAAATTATTCAAATTTTTTATTTAAAAAATTGCGTTTATGTTATAAGGACGCATATATATTATAAGCTTATTTCTTCTGAAATGTCATAAGACTATGTTTTACAAATTTCAAGTGTTTTAAAATGAACGTATTCGCGTTTGTTTCAAGTAGTCAATTTGTTCAGTGTTCATAGAAATTCTACGTAATTAGAGAAAGTCTCGTATGATTAGAACATTTTTATTATTTTAAAAAGTTTGATATTTTTAATTTATTAATATGTGTACGTATAGCCGATGCAATAGTTGGGGTTGCTAGGGCTAATGTCCGATTGTTAAGAGTAACGTTGAGCAAACATAATCTTCATCGAAAGAAACTTATGGATCAAAGTAAGCATCATTCTAATCAACGTATTCTGTGAATAAATTGCAAGAATCTTGATTTTATTAAAGTAGAAATCGGATTTTTTTGACCTTCGCGTTCATCATTTACACCAGGCAGTTCCAACCAGTAGCTTCGGAGCTACTCGAGGCATCTTCATCGCTTAGGATCTTCCCCCACTCTTGGACTTCATCGTTATAATGTATAGTGGTGGGAAGTTCCCACCATGACAGCCGCGCGGCTCGCGTAGCACTCACTAACTCTACGGCTGTACGTAGTAGTGGGAAGAGGTTCGATGGTGGGGACCTTGCAGTTCTCGGAGCGGACTACGTTGGAACTCCCTGATTTACAAGATTCTCATCTCCATTTTGTAGTCTTCTTTAACGTCGACGAATAGGGATTGACCGACAAATTTTGACCAAACATTACATGATGTTATCGTTAAAATGTTATTTTTCCACTCATATAAAATGAATACTCGACAATCACATTGATTGACATTGAAATGAACTTTATGTAAAAATAAAATTGGACATCTAAATGAAAATTGAAGATGAGACTTAAGATCAACTTTGTACCTTAAAATGACATATAATAACCCCATATATTGTAATAGTATTTCTTGGTCAAAACGCTACATAAAATTTGCATTCTAGAATCCGTCACTTCATATGCAACAAACTAATAGATGTATTAAAGCATTTAGCACCTACTATCAGTGTCGCCAGATCGGTTAAATCGAGGGGAATACAGTTTACCATCTCTCTGATGACCAGAGTAATATGAAACACGTTGCGCGGCACGTCACGTGACCAGTCTACGGTCTTAGTGGGGGACGTTGGAGTGTGCTCATGGTAGTCGAATGGGATAGTGGAAGGGGAAAAGGAGGAGAAGAAAATCCACCCAGTTATGGGTGTTTCTGGCGACACTGCCTACTAGATGAGATTCCTTGGAGAAGGTGAGATACAGCTAGCAGTCTATCGTTCTTGCCTCTACGCCGTTCAGTTTGTAAGTGATATCTTACAACCATTTTTCAGGGAATCGGTGAAAGGCGTATTAAATTGAGACGAGAGGTGACGTTTAAGTCCTATTTTCCTGAAAGCAGAGAAGTTGAATGAAAGTTTGTCTCACCGGCAACACTAGGATATAGTTGGAGCAACGCGTCGAGCAGCATTCCCTCGTGGAATTCGCCCACATCGTGATTCTTATCTCTCCTGCGTCTGTCTAGGCTCCTGGGGCTCCTGCCGCGTCTCTCCCTCGGTGGCCTGCCACCTGCCGGACACGTGCCCCAGGTCGGCCCGCTTGATGTGAGCATCCTAGCCTCGGACGGCTCGCCGACCGAGAGCTCGTCCTCGGCGAACTCGTCCTCGCTCGCCGGCTTTGACGATGACTGCGGCCGATGATGATGCCGGTGATGATGGTGCAGCCGGTTACGAGCGTTCAGCTCGCTCTCCTCGTCCGTTTCCTGATGGTCCCCTGCAAACGGATGAATAATTCATAAGCAGCCTGTACGCGACGCGCGCGCTCGCTTCTACTGCTACCCGGTTGATCCGGTAATTAATTGGACGGTTCGTTAATTGATTAAACGGCAATCTCTTTCTCGCGTCGACGTTACGAAATTCACCGTGAACGGGATCGAAGCGGGATCGTACACTGGTGGCAACGGTCCCCGGTTATTGCCGTCCCGCGATTAATTAGTTTCCACGTCCGATAGATTTATTTGAAAGGGAAGCGCAAACGTGGACGGTGAAAAGTAACCAGGGAAAGCGGAGAGTGTGTTGTGCCATCGTTAGTCGTCATCGAAATCCAGGATCAAAACTAGATGGCTTTGCGATTTTGCTTTAATTTTGCGCCCGTTTCTTTTACTCGTCGTTTCGAATTTATTAGCGCCACTTTTATCTCTTGCTCTCTTTCGCTCCTCTCGCTTTGATTCCGCGGCGGTTCCAGCTTTTGATCGCAGCGATTGATAAGCGTCACTCTTGCGAATCGTCATCCATCGGGATCATTAACCGATCGCGAACCGATGACCTATCGATTCGATGCTAACGAGAACACTGTTCGGCTCGGTAGAGAACGGATTGCCCCATCGGGCACTGTGCTGGCTCGGTTAGTAGTAGGAGCAATGAAACCATGCCTACTCAAGGAACTTTGCACAAAGAAAATAATATTGACAGTCCTTTGCATATTGCAGTCACATTGTAGTATTATTAATATTTGTGATATAATATAGTGCGATACTATTAAGCATAAGGTTATTTAATGGAGTACTGAAAAACCACGCCTACTTGGCCCCTTCTCACAATGAAAATAATATTGATGGTCTTATCATATTGCTGTATTGCTAACAGTTGTTACATAACATTGTGTGATGCTATTAAGTTCAGGATTAGTCTATAGGCCATTGTTTGGGCTCTTTAAATTAAAGAGCATTGAAACCACGCCAAGTCGGGACACTTTTTACAAAGAAAATAATATAGACAATTTTCTACTGCAGTCATATCTTGTAATTTTATAAATACTTCTTCCAGAGAATTTAACAAATTATTACGAAACATGTTATTACACTATGCGATTCTGTTGAAGCCACAGCTTACTCTACGATGCACTATTTTGTGTAAAATTAATGGAGGCACAGATTGCCCTGTGGAGCACCGTCCTGGCTCCGCCACAATTGTGTGCAATAAAGCCACGCCTACTGAAAGATTTCCACGCCTACTTCTGACATTTTAAGATCGCGATTCGCTTTCTTCGATGTGGTTTGCCCGAACGGGCAATTTGAAGCGCTCCTTAGTAAACGAGGCTTGTCACACGAGCCTGATTTCGATCATTGAAAAAAACGTTCTGTCGAAACAGAGGCGGGATTGTTTGAAATCAGATCAGGACATCCATTCTTCCGGCGTGGATCGATTATCCCGGCGTTTCGACAACCGATCGAGGACAAAACGGGAGTGGAACGCGCGTCGGTCGGATGCGAAAAATAAAGATGTATTGTTCGTCCGTCGAGCCGAGCGTCGTAAAAGCGAGAACGAAGGTCGAACAGCGATAAAACGAAGGAAGAGGAGAGGCGTTTAACAGTGAAACAGCGTCGACCGGGAACGGAAGTTTATCGACTGGCTCTAATCGACGTTAAGCTCGCTCTTTGACAATCCCTCGAATCTCCGGAGGCGTCCTATCCTTGCTCCACTCCGCGGAACCTTGGCTGTTTGCAAAAGGAAAAGAAAAGTGGAACGAACGCTTGTCTGTTTACCGTGGTTGCACTTTTAATCTCCGCCATTGTGTACCTTTCCTTGTTTATCGCGGAGCGTGAGCACGCCAGGACTTCTTCGAGGACTTTGAATCCTTGCGAACAAATGGGAATTCGTTATCACGGCGAAATTATTTTAAACAACCGCAAAATACATTTGCGACTCCCGAGGAGCTACCTCTACTTTGTTCTCACGTCTTTCGTTAACTAATCCTGTTTCCGCAGACTATTATCATAACTAGGGAGATGTTCTTTTATGCTGAACGTACTTTGGTGAGAATAAAATTTGATCAAGGTACAGATTCAGTATTCTGTATCCGTTAGCATAAATGTTCATTGAGGTAGTTAGCTTCTGTATGACTCTGGTTTTTACAAGAACGAGCTTTACAAGTGAGCTCTCAACAACCTGTGTTTATACAGTCACTCCTATTAATATTCGTACACTCTTAAAAAGACGATAACTTGTTTAATATCGGACCATACGACTTTTTTGAGATGTTAGAATAATTAGTTTACTACATGACGTGAAAAAGAAATTATAAAACAATTGCAATTGGTCGGTATTGCAGAGAAAATACTAAAAGTTGTGTTTTACAATTTTTTTATGTGGCTTATGTTGAAAATTTAAAACATCCATTTTGTAGATCTGTATCAATTGTATACATTTTCAAATTTCCATCCAATTTGGATTACGTGGAAAACAGCGACAGGCATCGAATCACGTAAGAATCCTTCGATTTATTACAGTTTAAGGCCGAAGATTGTGAAAAGCTGCAATTTTTATAACCTTCAAACAGTTGTAGCTCATTGCAACGTTTGCCGATTTTGGTGAAATATTCAGAGTGTATACAGTTGACACAGATCTACAAAACGTATTTGTTGAATTTTCAATATGGACACACATAAAACAGTTATAAATAACAACTTTCAATATTTTCTTTGTAATTCCGACCAATTACAATTTTTTCAGAATTTATTTTTTTCAACGTGTAGTAAACTAATTGTTCTAACTTCTCAAAAAAAAATCCAAGTCACATGGTCCAATATTAAAAACGTGATCGTCTTTTAGAGTGTACGAATATTAATGGGAGTGACTGTACATGTAGGATCAAAGACGATAAATATGAAAATGTATATAATTTAACACAACAAATCACAACTAATACAATCAATTAAACTATTTACGTCTCAATCTCCGTCTGAGATTTATGTAAGATCTTAGGAAAAATGAGGAATTCCGAGCTGGGAATCGAACCCGGGACCCCCGCGGTTGTAGCTGATCAGCTCTTACACATACCCACGGAACCCTCCTAATTTGCCTAATCTCCATACAGTATTTGGTCTGGGGAGTCCTGATCCCACATATTACACTTCTTTCTTACTTTTAGACCAATAGAATATACTGAAAATCTGTGGCCGTTAAAATATGGAACACCCTGTATATCAATAACGTGAAAAGACTGCTCAAGAGCAACTGCTCTGAAGTTCAACCAGCTATAACGGAGATGTTCATAACAATTTACCTGCAGTATCTACCTCATGTAGGTGCAATTTATCAGCACCCTTATCTCGAACTGCGACACTCAACTTAGGTGCTCCCCGAGTGCCATAAAGGCCCAATTACGCTAACTGTGTCTAAAGTGGCGATTTCACGAGTAGTGGCATGCAAGCGTCGTTCAGCAACTCGTTCGCATCGATGACGAGTGGTACTCTCTTGGGACAATCTTGGGTAAAAAGTACGCAGGTCGAGTTCTGCGACACCTTCTGCGAAAGGTTTTCAGCAGAGCCAGTACCAGGCCACGGGATGACGTTAATCAAGACAAATTATGGCCCCGGAGCCAGCCGAACTCGATATCCACGTGGATATGTGTGCTTGGCCACAATGGTCGTCAGCGAGTGTATTCGATTACTGGCGTTATCCCGTCAAACGTCGAAAGTCTCATCACCATGCTAATTAGCTGTCCAGCTAATGGGGAAGTATAAGTCAGAGGTCGTGTCACGCTTATCTCCTTCCAGCAAAGGCAACGATGGAAGGAGAGCGGCACGCCGATGGTAGGGGGGGGGGAGAGGCTATCAAGATACTCGCCACGGGAAAGGAGCGAGATACACCGGGAAGAAGATGAACAGCTTCCGATTCCGTTCTGACAGAGATTAGACGCGGGCCCGGCGGCGAACTTCATTGCCGACAGTTCGTCGAATTAATAGGGAGATAAGCGCTCGAAGAGGGGAAAAAGAAGCATCGTGATGGCGATACCGGTTGTGTGCCTCTTCTGAAAAATCGTGGTGAAACCGGTCAGATCTTGAGAATCTTAGCGAAGTAGGAACAAACTTTGCGAAGTGCTGACTCGGGAACTCTGTGATCCATGCGAGAGTCTGGACAAGTAGGTTAGAAACACGATCAAGAGCCACCTGGATAGGTGCGTGATAGTTTCGAGTGGTAGAGGGTTCCGGAGTAATGATCGCGCACTGGTGGCCTGTGGATTCGACGCTACCGAGAACACCGTTCGGAAGGCTGGGGGACCGATTCCCCGTAGGGTACGGCCCTGGCTCGGTTACAGTTGATAGCAAGTAAACCACGCCTACCTAGTGCACTCTGCACAAAGAAAACTACGTGTTGCTCAGGACAGCCAAATCGGTATTTGAGAGAGCACAGGAGCAAGGGGCGCAAAGGTCGCAGACATACGATGCGATACACCTGAAGTAGTAATGGTAATCATCTCAACGAATACCGATAAGCCTGTGACTATCTGCGCCTGACCAATAAGACGGTTTCTTTGCGAATTCCTTTCGCATTTCTTCCAAGTACCATTTTGGCTGTCGTGAGCAATAGGTGGTGCTAACATCTTGCAATATTGCTAGATTTGGTAACATAACATTGTGGATGCTGTTAAGGGCAGGATTAATCTCCAGGCCATTGTTCATGCTCCCCAAAATCAGCAGCAGCGAAACCACGCCTGCTCGGGGCATTGTGCACAAAGAAAATAATGTAGATGGTCCTATTACTTTGCAATATTGCTAAAATTGGTAACATAACTTTGTGGATTCCATGAAGTGTAAGATTACTCTTTAGAGTACTGTTGAGGCTTGTCAAAATTCGGAGCAACGAAGCCACGCCTACTCAGGCAACTCTGAACAAAGAACACTAATCATACCGGTGGTACTATCATCTTGAAATATTGCTAAAATTTGTTATATAACATTGTGGATGCTATGAAGTGTAACATTACTCAATGGAGTACTGTTGAGGCTTTTCCAAATTCGGAGGAACGAAACCACGCCTACTCAGGGCATTGTGCACAAAGAAAATGATGTAGATGGTCCTATAACCTTACAATATTGCTAAAATTTTGTAACATGACATTGCGGACGCTGTGAAGTGTAAGATTACTCAATGGAGTACTGTTGAGGCTTGTCAAAATTCGGAGCAACGAAACCACGCCTACTCAGGCAACTCTGAACAAAGAACACTAAAAATATCGGTGGTGCTATCATCTTACAATATTGCTAAAGTTTGCTACATAACATTGTGGATGCTATGAAGTGTAAGATTACTCAATGGAGTACCGTTGAGGCTTGTCAAAATTCGGAGCAACGAAGCCACGCCTACTCAGGCCAATCTGAATAAAGACAACAATACCAATAGTCCTCTGTTGCAGTCAACTTGCGATATTGTTAACATTTATGACATAATGTTTTGCTATTAAGGGTAAGATTATTCAACGGAGTACGGTATATGCTTGTCAAAATTGAGAGCATCAAAACCACGCCTACTCGGGGCACTCTGCACGAAGAAAACAATATAGATGGTTGCGAAGCAGGAGCAAACTTTGCGCAGTGCTAACTCGGGAACTCGGTGGTCCATGCAAAAGTCTTGGGAGGCATGTTAGAAACACGATCAAGAACCACCTGGCCAGGTGCGTGACAGTTTAGTGTGGTAGCGGGTTCCAAAATAGCAGTGTTAGCCTTGGTTAACTGCAAAGTCCAGCTCTGTTAATTCCTTGTTAATCGCGAGTTAACCGTTTACCGTTTTTCTGAAAGGTGCTCGGTAGCTTCCCTTCGAGTAGCAATTTCAAGAGAAAGTGGTCTGCTTTGTGGGTGTAAAGGCAGCTTTGAAAGGAGCCAAGAGAGGTGCGAGTAAATGGTTGCAGCAGAAAATAATGGGATCGTATGGGGAGACATGTCAAGCGAAAACGTAGGAGAAAATGAGTGCTTCTGGACAGAAATGTGCGTGATACAGGGGTGTTCAATGGTGTTTAACATCTTCTTAGCAGACTTGGAAAAAAGGTTGAAGATGGAGAATGATAAAAATGGTGTGAGAAAAAGGAGTGTCACTTTGCGGTATGCAGTTATGTAATGGCGGTTGAGCAAGTGGATATGGAGAGGATGATGAAAGTGTTAGAGGAATGTTTAAAACAGACAGGACTGCAGCAGAGTCTGAAGAGGACGAAGATGAGTAGACTGCGGATTTTATGCATTTGTGATAAAAATCTCAAACACAAAACTATAGAGACATTGGAAGGTTGTAAGGACATGCGGTTTTTGTTTTTTACGAGTGACTTGGATAATTTTAGTAATGCATAAAGATCCACTGTCTAATATAAGCTTAACAAATGGAGGAGTCGGGATGAGGAAGAAGTTAGCATGCCTGGCAGGAAGTGTAGACAATGTGAAAGATTTGAACCTTTAGCACTCGAATGGCGACTCTGAGGCGCCACTACAAATTGCTACACGATTATTCAGAATATTGTTTACATGATTAAATTTGTTTATATGCAATATATTACTAAATATTTAAATATTGTATGAAGTACTGTATCAGTTTCGTACGCAAATAATGAAAAAAATTATGTACAATGGAAATATTCTAGGTTAGAAGAAATGTTTGATTTTTTAGTTGAAATAACTCCGAGTGCAAAGGGTTAAGTGCTTGGACTATGTACTCAGCGCCAATGAAAGTAACAGCAATGTTGGTAATGAGAGAAATGAGAGAAATAAGGAGATAATTGTTTGGAGAGGATTGAAAAGTGACAATGACACTGTTTGACAAGATTTTAGGAAATGCAGATTATGGAAAGAGTGAGAGATGGATGAAATAGGGGGTTAGGTTCTTATCAATTTCTTTTGATCATGTTAGCCTATCCTGTTGCGGAAAAGATAACACTTTAAATACAGTATCAGTCGCAATAGCTGTTTGCACCTGATTCGTAATATACAATTAACTCTCAAATGGTGGGACTTGCGTCCACATACACCGAGAGCTATTTATATTGGGCCCACTGAAGTGTTTAATAGACAGCGGATTTTTATGCAAAATAAAAATTGTCTTCATCAATTGCAAGAACCAAGATCCACATAAACATTTCTTTCTCTCCACAATCATTCCAATTAGTTGGAAATAATTGATCAATGTACATAAATTACTTTAATCTTTCTATTGTTTTAAATTTCACCCACTCATTTTCGTCATAAGTGCATAAAATCTGCAGTCTGGCGATGAATGTTGATCACAAAGAATCAAGTTAAAGAACGTGTAAAGGAATTGGTTTAAAAATTACGTTTGAATAGTATAGAGTATAGAGAAAACAGCTATTGCGACTATCAATTATTTTCAAAATTCTTTTCCCCAAAAACAGACCACAAAATCTTGCAATTCCCGAATTGCCGGAAAGAATAGATCAAGATAGTACTCGAAAGACTATCAAATAAACTGGTTGGTGAATTGTTAATTCAGCCGATTGGCAAGCTTGCAAGGTATCCAAGCTCACAGGACCCTACCTACGCTCTCCCTTGGCAGGATCGAGGCTGGGGATCGCGGGACCGTCCGCCGAGTCCTCAGAGTCGAGTCTCATGTCTGATCTAAAAGGAGACCGCGTGTGATTTCAGCGTGAACGAAGCGATCTTCGAAAGCCTCGAGACCTCAGCGGTGTGCTACGGTTAAAACTATTGATAGCGCGAAATGGACCGTTCGCGTTGCGAATTGGGGATGTTCAATTCCGATTCGATCCTTCACAAAATCGATTCTTTGAGTGAAAAGATGGATTTTTTAAATGGATTCTCAACACCTCGATGTTTTGGATGTATGGATTCTTTACCGAAGAATCGGTCTCAAAAGGATCGATCTTATTGTTTATTAGCAAGAACTGTCCATTGTTTATTAGCAAGTCCATAGGATTCTTTCGTCTAGGGATGTTTGATTCTTCGATGGTACACGAAAGAATCTTCTTGGACAGTCTGGTCTTACTAATAAAAAGATGAAGTCGATTCGGTAATTATTTACAAATTGCTCCTCTTCACCGACTTTGATGTTCTTGAAATATGTTGTCAAGGTCATCATTCTGAACTACAGATACTCATTGCAGCGATTTCTGCCCTTTTTCATTGATTGAAAACATGTTTTAAGATAAATGTTAATGGGCTGCACTCCTACCCATAAAACCTAACGCAGACCTAACCAAAATTCATTTAAAATGGCGGAATCCGCTGTAGTGGACCATAACAAATATCTCGGAATCTGAAGTCGAGCGGCGATAACATGTGTAGGGAGTTGTTCTGAATGATGACCTTGACAAAATATTTCAAAGTTATGAAAATCGGTGAAGAGGACCAACTTCTAGATAATTATCATCGACTCTTTCCGGGATGATTTTTCCACAAAGAATCGAACCGATGGTACACGCAAGAATCCTATTGGATAGTTTGTTCTTCCTATTAAAAAGAAGGCCTGTTCGAAGGTCTGAATCGATTCATTAATTATAATTTTTTGGAAGAATTGATTTTCAGATGCCACATAATCGATTTCCGGAGAACTGAACATCCCCATTGCGAATGGGATTACTTACCGTTGCTGAGCTCCTCGTAGACGGGATTGTAGAGGTCCTGGGACGTGTAGGGATCAGGCCCCGGACTGCTGCACACGAACACGCCTCTGCCGGTATCCTTGACGTCCAGCATCTGTCGTGACAATGAGAGATAGTTAGTTGGCTTCGATCTTTTCACCGCGCTAGATCGTTTTACGACTATCTCAGAATGCCGAGCGATACCTCGAGGACCACGTGGTTGCCGCGAGCCCAGACACAATAAGGAATAAAAACGCTCGACGATGTAAACTTGCTGTTTAACAACGAAGAGCTCTCCACTAAACTTACACTTAACCCATTATTCCCAGGATTATGTTATCTTTACCTTTTACCGCCGCCCTTACCGTAAATACCTATACGGAGACTACGCAGACATAGCGGATGCTCCGATGCAATATTTTACACAATTATTCTCGTCGTTACCTGTCCCGTAGATACCTATCCCGAGACTGTTCTAATATGTACAGGTGCGCTCATAATCGTTCGACGTTAATAGAAGTTTCACACCATTTTCATCCCTCCTCAAGCTTTTTGAACCCCTTAACTCTTGAAATAAGTTCCTAACGCTCGGGAAGTTTCCACGGAATTGGAGTACCTAATTCGCTTAATAGATTACTCCATTAACCCTTTTAGATTACGAATATCGCAATGAAAATATATTTTATACGAATATAGGTAAGGATAGAACAGAATATTTTGAACCTACTCCAAAAAGGTGGAGGTTATTCAATTCGATCGATATGTAGTTTTCTATTTGAATCTTATGTTGCCAACCAATTACGATAAGTCTATTACAAGTGCAATTTTACTGTCATTTGCTATGAAACTTCAAATTAATCGTAGTTTCCAAGTGTTCATAATAATACTCTACAATAGTTTTACAAGCACCGCATGCGGCATGCGAATCGGCCGTCGCGTCGGACACCGTCGTTGGTGGTCGGTCTCCTCCGTCGCGATTTTCAAATGTTTTTGAGTAGCGATGCGGCGCAGTGTTGCCAGATCGCTGAAATCGAGGGGAATGCAGTTTACCACCTCTCTGATGATCAGTGTAATATGTAATACGTTGCGTGGCACGTCACGTGACCAGTCTACGGTCTTAGTGGGGGACGTTGCAGTGTGCTCATGGTAGTGGAATGGGATAGTGGAAGGGGAAAAGAAGGAGAGGAAAATCCACCCAGTTTTTGGTGTTTCTGGCATCACTGCGCACAAAATCGTGCGCTTTCTCTGCGTTTAGATGTTGAAGCGACAGCACGTGTATATTCTGCTCGTATAGCAAGCTGAAAATAAATCGGAATAATTTAACTAGTAGAATCCGTTCATTCTACTACACGTAGAAACGTTGAAAGTACGACTTTCATACGTGACGGCTCAACAATAATCCAGCCCACAATTTCATACAAATACTGTCACTATACAGCCGATTTTCATGCAAAATAAAAATTTCCTGCGTTCGTAAGAGACAGTGGCTAAATCTCATTCTTTCTTTAATAATTTTAACAAATTAAAAACATTATATTCATGGCGTTACATCAGAGATGGGCCTTTTTTTGTCTCAATTGAGACAAAATCGTCCCCACCATAGCGCACACTGTCCCCCACCAGCATCCGCCGTTATCATAGAGGAAAGAAGTACTTCGCCCCTCGCGAACAGTGCGCAGGCCTCTCAGGCCTGCCTTACATTATTTAAATCGTTCTATATTTTTAAATTGCACGCATTTTTTCCATAAATGCATAAAATCCACAGCCAATCCAATAAAATCCACATGATCACGCACTCCAAGTGAGAAATTGTAAGTCTTCAGTATTTAGGACGCACTGCATAAATATTGAAGCTATGTTGCTTTATCTTGAAGCTATATAAATGCATTGAGGTAATAATCCTAGAAGCAGGGAAAATCAGAGTGGTTCTATGAAATTTTTAGAAGCTCATATAAAATTTGTTAAATGAATTCTAATAAACGGGTACTCAGAACTATGAGGATTAAGATAATGAAGAATTCGCCGTCTAAATCTAACTTTTCCACATTAATGTCACAGCGTGTACACCAATGAACTACAGAGGATGAAATTAGAATGAACAATTCTCTCTTCAACCTCCTTGGTATAGACCGCCCCTATCCCTGAAGACGAAGTGCCGATAGAAGAAGCAGGACCAGATAGATCTCGATGAACTTCGGGACCGTTCGCGGCAATAAATACGAATTAGCGAGCGATCCGGGACGAGTTGCGAATCCCATGGCGCGTTCTCGTCGCGTTTCCGGCCGGGCGATTAACTCGTTCTCGTCCGCCCTTAAAGACCCTCGAGAACGATCTCCCTTTGGCCTGGGGGCCGAGCCGTAGAAACGCTGAGTCGCAGCGAACCACGTGGAAACGGGGGAGTCGAAAGTTAATCCTTAAATCGACGGAGAATCCTCGGCTGCCGGGGAATAATAAGGAACTATCCTGACGCGCGATTTACCCGAGGCTAATTTTATTTGCTCGCATCCGTGGCTCGCTCCCAAAGGCGGATGGGGTGGTAGAAAAAGCGCTAGCGAAAGCGGCTGAACTTCTCGCGGGGAAATCGTGGGCTCGAATCCTGAAAACTCTCCGTTGCGTTCTCGGGTCTCGTAATTAATTCCCGGAACATCCGCGCGCACGGAAACCCGCTGAAAAATTCAACGGACGCCTGCAGAAACGGGGCGCAGCCGGCGACAAGATTGCTGGCATGATCGATACGATACAGCACGATTTAACCGGGGGGTCCTCTAACCCAGTTCCGAGAGTCTCGGCTCGCTGGTTTCCGGTTTTCCTCTCCACTATATTCCTTCGCTGAGCCACTCTAATGGCAGTCGTATCGCGTTAGCGGAAACAAATGGCGAATCGTGGGTCTTCTTGCTGTGCAGAAGTCATCTCTCTCTATCTCTCTCTCTTTGTGTCTGTCTCTGTCTCTCTATTTCGCAGACGAACGACCGGAAATGGCGGGACCACGCCGCCATTGCTCCCCGACTGCCGAGGTCTCCTTGTCCGTAATGATTCGAGCTTCCTTTTCCGATATTTTCATGAGAAAGGGAGGCGAGCTGCAGCTTTGCGACATCGTCAACGGAAGGGAACAATAGCGACGAGAGGCTCGAGTACTTTTCCAAGTACTTCCTAATAAAATTTGATGGGGTTGATTTTCTGGCGCTCTCGACGCAACACAGGATGTTTCTGGAACTGATTAGGGACTCGCAGGACAACCGACTGCCAACTTTGCATTTGTTTAGGGTCACGGACCCCTCAATGCGTTCTTTAAAATATGTTTTCCACTTTTCAAGACAGTTTTGCGTTTTTTAACGTTTGCGATCTTTTAACGTCCCTGGAACGTCTGTCTAGTTCTATTACATTTATTTGTGTTTTTAACGTATATTTTTAGAATGCTGAAAATTGTTACTGCTATTGCTAGAGCAATAATGACTTTATTAAAATTAATATTACCAATAGTCAGTATCTTATTAATATTTTCAACGTCGTTGAAAGAAGTCTATAGTATCAGTGATTAAGTGAAATATTCTCCGTTTGCATGGCTATTATTCATTGTTGCATGTTGATACTGGTAATAATATATACGATATAGGTAATACCTGCGATAAGAACAGTATTGCAACACAATATAATAAGTAAGTACATGTTTTAGCACCAATTATGTGTTTACAAAAATGAAAAGAATATGCGTTTTCAAGACAGTAGGATTTAAAACTAAGTGTTTCTGTGTCTTAATAAAAGAGCTGGTAAATATTTACTTTAGGGGGGAAGCAGTCTCGATGACTTTGACCTTGACCTATGTTGCCAAGGACACTATTCTGAACAACTTCGCTTTATACATTTGTGGCGGCTACTTCCTACGCTCGTCAACAGACGGACATTACGACAACACCTTTCCCGCTACTACCTGAATCTTCCTCTGTTTGTATATATACCGTCCTAAACTGTTCTTACGACATCCCGCGTCTAAGGCACGGGTCCGCTAGGTAGCCTTACTTGACGTGACGACTCCTCTAGCGGGCCTAGGACGAAACGCTTCCTTCTCCTTTTTCCTCCTCCCACACACTTTTCAGCCGCCATACATTATCCGTCGCTCGGCCTTAGTTTTCCGAGATATTCGCGAAAAACTTCAGTTAATCTTAAGTTGTTTACGTTTGGTCCGAACGAAGTACAACAGAGCCAGGCTTCTGTTGTTTACGTTTGGTCCGAACAATGTACAACGAGCCAGGCTCGTGTTGTTTACGTTTGGTCCGAACGAAGTACAACGAGCCAGGCTCGTCCTAATTGTTTTTGACCCAAATTTCGTACCACGAGTCTCTCTCGTTATTGTGAGCCAAGGGGTTAAATCCAAACAAGAAATAAATCTACACTATAAAGGTCCTGTTGTGAGAGTCGTGTAACAGTAGATAAAACCTCCAGGTCTTTCCAAGTGTCATTTCAAAGGCCATGTTCATTCCTCTTAACACTAGATTTACGGGGCCCGTCAAAATGACGAATTCAAAAATTTTTAATTTACGATTATTAAGAGTGTAAGGAGGCATTCGTGAAGAATTATTAAATAGATTTATTTTTTTGTGTACATATTATAATAAAAATCGCTGAAGATCTATGTAAATACAATTTTATTATTTTTATAAAGCAATGTAAAATAATCAATTTTAGTGCTCCGTAAACCTAGTGTTAATTACTTTCCGTTATTCTTCTAGCAAGTAAAGGTAAAAGCGTTTAACAGTTGTTACGTCGATTAATTGCCGAGAAAGTAGGCGTTCGAGTAGTCCCCGGAACGATTCGCCGATCCCGTGACCTCGAATCGGAGGAATCGAGTTACCCCGAGTAATCCAGGGAATCAAAAGGGAGCCAAGGCAAACGAAACCAGCCGAGTTTTCCCCCCGGTATCGGGAGACTCCCGCGGGCGTCTCTATCAGCCACAAAGGAGGATCACTCGATTACTTTTGCCTCGAACGTCAAACCGAGGGTTCTCCTTTCGGCCTTTACGCCTGTCTTCTCGCATCTCATCTAATCACGCGTCTCTAGCTCTTCTCGCGTTTTCGTTGCTGTCAGGCTTTACCCTACGTTGTTGACAGTCTTCTGCCAAGTGTGTAACCGAATTATCGGACGGCTGCACGGTGCAAATTGGAATCGGGGGCTTGTAACGATGGCTAAACTGAACCTGGAGCCTTATGCACTCGCGGCATGTGCGATTTATCTGAACATTGGTAATCTAAGTAATTATAGCGAAATTTCTTTGTATTTTTGTGTTGTTTCGAAGTCTGGGAGATTGTTCGAATTGTGTTGGAATTTTCAGTTATTTCTGAGGGTTGTTGAAATTCAAGGTCAAATACAATTGTTGGAATTTTCAGTTATTTCTGAGGGTTGTTGAAATTCAAGGTCAAATACAATTGTTGGAATTTTCAGTTATTTCTGAGGGTTGTTGAAATTCAAGGTCAAATACAATTGTTGGAATTTTCAGTTATTTCTGAGGGTTGTTGAAATTCAAGGTCAAATACAATTTCGAGGCAACTTTCATTTACAGATCTTCATCGATCCGAAGATGTAGAATACGCCTGTGGCAGCCAAGACCAAACATTTCTTTACACCCTGTACATACAAAGTGCGAGTGCTTAAAGTTCGAGAAGAGAGGAACAGTTTTGTAAAGATTTTAGTGAAATCCATGACGATGACATCCTTTCGCAGCCCGTAGATCTCGAGGCAGCGTAAAACAAGCTGGCCCAGGTGTACAGAATCCTTATCCAACAAGATCTCGATTCCTTTTAACTACCAAAATCGAGATGCAGCCCGATGATAGACGTCAGAGCAAACGCCCGGGGGTTTGCTCGGTGAACAGAGAGACACCAGAACGGGGGTGATATTATCACTGCCGAAAGAGGATCACTCGATTACTTGCGTCTCGTTTAGAGCGACGCGGGGCCCGGACGAAGGTAATTGTCGCCCTTAGCGAGCAACGTAGCTCGAGGGTTCTTTCTAATAAGAGTCGCGTCGCGAACGAGCGTTTCCATCGTGAATAATAGGTTCACGCCGTGAGTTTCGAGACGGCTGAAACTTCAGCCAGTCCGCGTTCCTTCGGAACGGGCCCTGAAGGTGGCTCGACATCGCAATTCACCTCTACGGATAGATTACCGATCCCTTCATCGAACAGTTTCAATTTTACTGACAAGATTACACGGAACATTTGCAATTTTGGACGTTGATTTACATAATGAGGGCGTTAACATGTTAACTACTAGCATTTGTTTGCTTACCTTCATTGCCCAAATGTTTTGTTAAATGCAATGTAACTTCTTTACGATGTGTTGAAACAATTCCATAAAAGACCGTTAGTCTAATACGCGTTTTTAATGTAATTAAAACGTTAATCAAAATCGTTCTATAGAAGACAGTCAATTCAGTGCATGCTTTTTTTACTTAGTATTAAAACCATTCAATAGAAGACAGTTAATCCAATGCACGTTTTTTGTAAAATATTAAATCCATTCAATAGAAGACAGTCAATCCAATGCACGCTTTTTGCAAAATATTCAAATTATTCAATAGAAGACAGTCAATCCAATGCACGCTTTTTTCAAAATATTTAAATTATTCCATAGAAGACAGTCAACCCAATGCACGCTTTTTGCAAAATATTCAAATTATTCAATAGAAGACAGTTAATCCAATGCACGTTTTTTGTAAAATATTAAAACCACTCTATCACGACAGTCAATCCAATGCACTATCTTCTAATAAGTGTTTATAATATTCCTCTTGAGGAACTTGAGGAACTTCTTTACGAACGATTTTTGTTATTACCATATGAGATATTAGAACGAAAGACAAACAAGAAGTACTTCCCAAAATTTTAGTTCACCCGTTGATGTTTAATAATAATTACTTTGTGGAGCTGATTTCTTGGAATAGCCTTCTTATAGTAATAATTAGTCTGCGGATCTTTATAAATTTATAGCTTCTGAAAATTTTCGAAAATCGTTAGAATACTAAATTCTATACAATTTAGTAGGATTTTTATTTATTTCAGATCTACAAACAATATCTTAAAATTCGTGCACAAAAAATGGAAATAGCATAAACATCCGCAGTTTAATAATAACTGTATCTAACCATTTACCATGTTTCTCTGAGAAGTTTGACTAGAGGTTAGAAACTTCGGGGATATACTGCACATTATACAGCACAAGTAAAACTGTATTAAAACTTTTTCTCCAATCTAGTTTACCTAGGCAAGTGCTATAAATGATAAATAGTGCATAAAGTGAAACAGCTTAATAATTGTCGTTGGAAGTATGAAACTGCATCTAGCAAAAGATGAAAACTGCAGCATCGTGATTGTTTTGTTGGAAAGAAGCTGGGCGTTTATGGCAACCAGGTTGCAGGGCCGTGAGGCGGTCGAAATAAATTGATGGATAAGGAGCGAGAAACCATCCGGGAGATCGAGAGATCTGCTCGAGAACCGGGGAAGAAACGGAGACCGGACTCACGGTGGAGAGAGCGAACGAGAACACGAGATTGAGATAGCGCCTTGAGCCATCGTATCCAACAGCAGGAAGCAATATGTCCGTGGCGTAATAGCGTGGAGCATGGAGGTTAATGGGTTGTCCCTAACGCGCCTAACCTGCCCCACGTTCGCCGCCGTGTCTGATCCACCTAGCCGGACCGTCACATTGTATCGCGATAACGCGTCGCTCTAATCGACTAATTTACTGCGTCTCTTCCAATTACCGGACACTCGAAGAATGCGACCGCTATCGCTCCGCCGAGCCTGCTAATTCTCCGACGAACAGATTTCTCGTCTGCGGTCTACGCGACTTCACAGGCTTTAATTATTTCACCAGTTAAATCTTGCCTCGGATTCTTCATTTTTAAATTAAATTAAAAAGTTTCCGACAAAATTGGTACCTTAAGGCGTCTGGTCTCTTTAAATATCGTTTATACATATTTAAGTATTCGTAATGGTATACAAATATATAACGTTGTAATTCGGAAAGTCTAAAGAATTGTTCTGCGTGAGAATCGTTCGTATAGCTTTTGTGGTTAGAGCGGAAAATATTATTACTGTTGAAAATGTTTACATCTTTTTGGTCAAAATTTATAAGAAGCACGCAGTGGTTATTGAAAGGGTTATTTACTGGACCGTATTGTTAACAGAGGCTTTCAGTCATTGATTCTAGATTTTTGTAGTTTATTAATTGGTAAAGAAGTACTCAAAGAATTAGCACTCATATTGAATGTTTCGTTAGTCCTGCAATATTATATTTATATGTACTTTGCTTCATTTTTTACTATATGTCATTCTTTCTTGCTTTTCTTTTATTGGATTATACTACTATTTGGTTTCTATAGCATTCTCAGTGTTTTTCGTTAACTATTCTCTATTTTTTTTATGTTTATTATTTTTTATGTATATTTACTATTTTTTTACTATGTGTTATTTTTTCTTGCTTTTCTTTTATTGGATTATACTACTGTTTTGACTTTATATCGTTCTCAGTGTTTTTTGATAACTATTCTCCTTATACACTGAAATTCGTTCATGTATTTATTGGAACGAGTCTAAGCATTTTGCTGTACTTGCATCCGCTCGTACGAAATCATAAAAGCATAATTCTGTTAGAATCGTGACATATAATGTACTGTAATGGAATTGCAAACTCTGGTACATATAAAAATGCATTTAATCCTTTGTTCTCGACCACGAGGACATCGCAAATCAGTCAGCAATTCTGCCATCTTTTTTAAGAGGACGTTAAATTTTCAGGAGATTGTTGCCCATTGTAATACCTATTTATAAGATCTATTTAAAAAATCTAAGAGTCTTTCACAAACTCTGTAAAATTCCCTGCCATCTAAATAGAGTAACCATTTCCGCCCATATATAACAGACTGCTGAATTTTATTTAAAATACAAATTCTCTGTTTCAAGTATAAAGAATTGGAGTCGAATAAAAGTTTCTGTTTTTCCTTAATAAGTTTAATAAATTTAAAATAATGTAACGGTGTTTTAAAATTCCTGTGATGTTTTCACAGTATGAGATTTTGCTTGGTCAATTTTCTTGTAAATGCATAAAATGCGCAGTCTAATAATAAATAATGAAACGCGTTCAAGTTTGACCAGCAGACTGCGAATCTTTGTGCAAACTAAAAATTTCGAATGTCAATCGTAAGAAACAGATATTAAATAAAAATGTACTTTTCCTCATAATAATTTTAGTAAACCGGAAGTAGCGCAATAGTGCTCTTAAATTCTGCTAATATCTTCACAGTTTTGTATTCCACCGATTTATTTTCGTCATAAATGCATAAAATCCCCAGTCTACCGATAAGTGACTCAAGAAAAGTCTCCCAGCTCAAAAAGTGAAAAGATATAATTATAGTAGCAGCCATGCAGAAGGAAAACGCCGTCTAATCCCTCGCGGAATCTCTTATCCGGCGGGTTTTAGATCGCCCGACGGATTTGGAAATGAGGAGGAAAATTATAGAGCGACGTAACGGCGTGGCGAAGATTTAGGGAGGTTGATGATCAAGATCCGGGTGTATCTGGTGGATCAATCGCGGCAGGCTGTTCTCCGTGGAACGAAGATCGAGCACCCTCCGGCTGATGTCTGGCCGATGCACGCTAGCCGGTGCGATGCCGTGGCCGCAGCACGTTACCGTAACCAGCTAATTGTTAGTTACGCCGGCAATTGCATTAGGTTCCTAAGTCCGATCTCTCCTTGCCCCGTTGGCCATCCCCCGTTTATAGCTCGGCGAAGCTACCGGCGCGGCGCCAGCGCGGTCCCGTTCGCCTAACGACGTGCCAGGATATGGATTAAAGGGCCGTAATCGAGCCAACAACAGGTGGGACAGCGAATCGATGGCTGTCCGCCTCAAGATTGGATGTTTATTGGCTTATCTTGCCGCCCCCGCGCCCGGGGAATGAAAGGAAATCGTTTAACCCGTCCGACGAGGAAACAAACGATCGACAAGATACAGAGAGAGGGAGAGAGGGAGAGAGAGAGGGAGGGGGCGAGAGAAAGAGAGAAAGAGAGCCATCGGTGTGAAAGATTCCCGGGACTTTCGTTTTCGTTGCATCGTGATTGGCAGTTTACTGCCGCGGTGGCCTCGTTGCTCAGCGACGTGTCGCGCCGCCGAACGAGCCACGTAATCGCGGCAACAACAGGTGGATATTAAATTGCCAGACTTCCGGTGGCATAGATTGCCAATTTATTTGGTTATCCGCCGGTGGAAGCGCGCTCGAATTCACGCCATTCACACCGCGCGATCGATGAACGAACGAGACCGCAGCTTAAGGGTGTTCTAACCTAAAAATGGCCGAGAATAAAGACCCGCGGCTTCTTCGACGGGAACGGTTCTATAATGTATTATTAAAACCCTGAATTTCTAGAATCGATGAAGTTACAGAATTCTGAATTTGAAAGAGAATCTGGGGGACTTTGATCGCGTTTTTCGCGAATCCGTTGATTGTCTGATCGATCAATTGACTTCAATGTTAGTGTGCATCTTCAGTACAGCGATGCCAGACGCTGAAATCGAGGGGAATAGAATTTACCCCCTCTCTGATGACCAGAGTAATATCAGTCGCGCGCGGCACGTCACGTGACCAGTCTACGGTCTTAGTGGGGGACGTTGGGGTGTGCTCATGGTACTGGAATGGGATAGTGGAAGGAGAAAGAGGAAAAAGCGTCCGTTTGTATGCTTTCTGGCATTACTGCTTCAGTGTAATTCGCACTAACTGTACTGTTATGGTTAAGTCAAAAACATTGTTCGAATTTTATAGCCTGAGAAAGACGATAAATTGACGAAAAAATCACGAACGAATTCATAAGAGAATTTGGAGGACTCCATCGCGTTTTTGTCCAATGTATTTAATGTCTACTTGACCGAGTCGCATCAAACTTAGTATGTATCTTTAGTATACCTGCTCACTATCCACAGTATTATGTTTAAGTCAAAAATTGTTTATTCCAATCTTATAGCTTGAGAAATACTAAAAATGGATCACGAAATCAATATTTAGAAAATAATTTTCTGGACTTCGGTCGCGTTTTTCACGAATCTATTAACTATCTACTCAACTAATTGACTTCCAAGTTAGTTTGTGTCTTCAATATACCTGTCACTATTGCCATTTGAGCGATAGGTCAAAGAAAGTTCGTTTCTTACAATTTTGGAGCCCAGAAAGACTAAAAGCAAACAAAGTAATCAATAAACTTTGGAGGACATCTAAGAGGGTTCTTCCTCGAGGAAAATTGGAGCAAGAAGAATAGCTTAAAGAAACAAACGACCAAGAGAGCCCGTGGTTGCCGACTTCGGCGGCTAAACTTCTCGCCGCAGGGAGGAATAGAAACGTGTTAAAGCAATTAAATTAGGTTCGAGGGAGAGACAGACGCTCCGGTACCATTTGCGAAATTAGAGACCCTTTGGTACGTGCGATCGCACGGAGCGCAAAGGTGACGCGGTGGAACGCGAACTCGTCAATCTTTTGTTCTTTCTTTCACGCACTGTCTTTTCTCTCATTCTTTCTCACTTTCTCACTGTCCTTGACATCGACTGTGCGAAAATCGCTCCTTACGGGATAAGAAACATTCTACGAATTAGCACTAACCGTATCAAAACCGGTTAAATGACCGGTTTCACACTATTTATTTAATAATCATTGAAATGACCAACATGCTTCCACTAGAAATTAGGGGTGTGCGAGTACTCGAAATGTCGGGTTCGGGTCGGGTCGGAGTCTCGAAAGTTTGCAATATTCGGGTACTCGAAGTTAAAGTTGGGGCAAGTCTGCGGTCAAATCAGCAATAAATAACTCTGTGACTCTGTGCATATTAAGACGTCCAATCATCGGTTGTAATAATATTTCGATTTGTAGTAAACACTGTTTACGAAACAGCGCTCTTATACAAACAGTGTGCGGACGAAGAGTCCATGTCTTGTAAGAACAGTGTTTACTAGAAACAGAAACGTCCTTTACGTACATTCTTTCACATAATGTATTCTAAAATTTTTTTTTCCTTGCGAAGTTTGATAACCGATTACACTAAAAATACCCGAAATTTCGGGTACCCGCACACCCCTACTAGAAATTATTCAATAAATTTCTTCATTCAAACATATATTTTTAGTAGCATTTCAAGAAATCCAAATAAATTCAGTCTTGTCATTTTTATGAAACAGTGTATACCAGTCACATTTTGTGCATTTTAATTCCTTTAATGAAAATATTGGTAATTATGCGAATCGAGGTCCAGTAATCTTGAATTATGAATTTTAATCCCTGTACTAAGTCTGATTTAGTTCGAAGGTCTGCACACTAATACAAACACAATCAAATTCACCTAAATTTTTGAGGGATGTGTAACGATGTCAATCGTTTAGTGTATATCTTCTCAACTAAACAATTTTAATCTTTCAAACAACGCAGTACACGCTAGTATAAATACTTTGGTGTATATTTTGGTACGAAAACCCAACACAAACCTAATCAAACTTAATCCATATCCAATGCAAACCTTCAAACGATAGAATGCATGTTGGTAAAGACACTTTGATGTGTACCTTTGAAACTAAAGTTAACCCAAACCTTGGAACAATACAAAGCTGCTAAGCAATGTTGATAAATATGTTCTCATATACAGGGTGGAACAAATGCTCATCAAACAGGTCATCTGAATATGTCGTTTACGATGACTAAAAAAAAAAAAATGCATCATTCATTTCAAGATCTGATATCACTAATGTGTTCATAGGTGGAGACAACAAAGGTCAACAACAATATTCTGATAGAATTCAAGACGAACACAACAGCCTCTATTATGAAGGTCATACATTTTTTTATTTGCAATCGGCGAATTGTTTTCTTTCAGTTATAGCAAGCGAGATATTTAAGTGACTCGTGAATCTGATCATTTTAGCTTCACCCTGTATGTCTTTGAAATTGAAGATACCAAGAGGCCAAGAGATAGAGATATTGATACGTTAAACAAATTCCAAGGTCATTTGGAATCGATTAGGCTTTGTCGTACACAATTACCAAAGTTTGAACACAGAAGTGGTTATCCCGTGTCCACGCGTGTTGTGTCGGGAAAACGATTGGTCCGTCCGCGTGTCCGATATCTTAACCGTCCTCGGCTTCATTCAGAATCGCAGCCCTCTCAGGCGTTCGAGACTCTACTATCGATCTTCGACGCGTTCATTGTTTTCCCCTCCCGTCGTTCCCCGCGGGTTTCCGTCGCGCTCTTTCGACCGGGATTCAGCGATTCCGTTGCGAAGGATGCGAAGGATGGGATTGTGGACCGGGTCAATAACCACTCCTCGTCAAATTTTTCAGTAAAGTAATTTTATTTTCTCAAACTTCTTCACCATCCTCCCTTCAATGTACACAGGACTTTCTTTCTTTCACTCTCTTTCTCTCTCTCTCTCTCGTACTTTCGCTCGTCGGTTCTTCGCGTACCTTTCAGACCTGGAATATATTTACAAGAGACAAGTCACCGCACCGGTCGCGGCAAATAGACACAGTAACGTCAATAAATAATAATATTAATTAATCTGCGCGATAATCATAATAATCCTCGTAATTGATCTCTCGAGCGTCTACACAAATCAGAAACTCAGATCCTGCAGTGTTACCGTTATTCTTTTCACTCGGGTGCACAGCTACTCTCTGACTTCTTTTAATACTTTTCTTTTCTATTAATATAGATATACGATTCTTTCGCTCTTTCTCTTTCTCTCGCGCACTTTCTCTCTCTCTCTCTCTCTCTCTCTCTTTCTCTCTTTCTCTCTCGCGTCCACGTCTCACTCTACGTATAGTATTTACAATTTCTTGCGAGTCTAATCTATTTACAACCATGGAGTGCATCAAACTCTCGCCGTGCTCGCACAACCAAAGCTAATAAGGCCCCGCTCGTTCTCTCAGCTAGCCCCGTAGCCCCCAAGTTTTTCAACCCCTACTGTCTCTTCCGCCCCGTTGGCTCGCCCGTGAACGCGAGATTGTGCAAGCACGGCCGCGTAACAAAATAAATACTGACTAGTCCGCGCTAGTGTCTTCGGCTCGTCACCGATCGCGAGCAACAGGAACCGAAACAAAATCTATGAACCAAGGGATCGGTCATCGATACCTTACCTCGTAGAATGCAACGTAATCTGATTAGCGACGTTATATTGGGTCGGTGCACGGCACTGATATATATACCATGGATACGGTATTGCCATAAGCCAGCTACACAGCTTTTTGTTCCGATTTGAACGTAGATTTGGATGCCAGCGCCGCTATCGTTCGACCGGTGTACTGTACCCCTCGTACTCCTCTTCACCTCCGTGATCCTCTATACTTCGCCGTGTGTTTGCGTCCCTCTAGATGGCGCTGCTTTCAATCGAGTTGATTGGACGCCATTGAGACGCTACGAAATAAAAAGTGTCGATGACGTCCAATCAACACGATTGAAAGCAGCGCCATCTAGAGGGACGCAAACACATGGCGAAGTATAGAGTATCACTGAGGTGAAGAGGAGTACGAGGGGTACAGTACACCGGTCGAACGATAGCGGCGCTGGCATCCAAATCTACGTTCAATCCGGGACATTTCCAGAATCCGAATCCCGTATCCATATTATAGAGATCAGTGGTGCACGGGTCCTATCACTTCTATCTCAAACGCAATATCATCTCGAACCTAAATTTTCTTTACCTATGGATCTGGCATCATTTGATAGCCCCATTCTAGTTGAACACAATTTTAAACACTGTCTCGGATAAAAATATTATATTTCTAGAAGTAGACGATTTCCGACCGTGATCTCCGAATTTACTGAACCCAATACGCCATGGAGACGCTCGAACAAAAATCGAACGACCCGGGGACGATTCTCGACAACGAAAGGAACACAGCCGCGCCTACGTCCGCTCGCTGACTAACCGGGAAAGACACTAGACTACCTACCTACGACGGAACGTAGCTACGACGACGAGTTTACACGGAAAACACGAAGGCCACGTGCCGAGGGCCGTTGCTCGAACGACCGTGGAACGATCGTGGCCGACGATATCACGAGATATGTGAACCGTCCCCTGCGCCCTGGCTGGATACGAGGTCCCTCGAAACATCTCGGAACTAGCCAGAGGCGGCAGACACCCGAGACAAAGCTGTCTCTGCTGTAGAGCTGTAAGAATTCTCTGCTCGAACGACAACTCATCGCTTTGAACCCCAATGTAGCCTCAGCCTCGAGTTGTACGCGATACAATCCAACGAAACTGCTTTTTAAACTCGATTTTCGCAATTCATTGCAACAATCATAGAACTTTGAAACAATACAACACATGTTGGTAAACGTACTTTCATATAAGTCTTGGAAACTAAAGGATATCGAAGTATAGAATGCGCGAAGATCATTGACGTCGATGAAGTGGTCTCTTTTGTATGTAATTAACAGAGTTTAAGCGCGGAAGTGATTTGAGCTGCAAAAATGTACAAATCAAAATGAACACGTGTCTCCGTGAACCCTCGGATTAGAACCCGGGTCTAATTTGACCTAGAATTACAAAAGTTCCATCTTCATCGTTGAGAACATCAAACGTTCGTTTCAAAGAAATAGGTACGAAAATATATAAAGAAACTGATCATAAGGATTTGAATAAATTTAACTAGTTAGAAAATTGCGGAAAGCATCCAGCCCGCGAGCGTTAAGCCAAAAACGAAAGTATAACAAATAAGAATGTTATTTATAACCACTTGCAACAACACAACGTCTTTCAATCCTCAAAGAAAATTGCGAAGATATTTAAACAGAAGTCTTGAACGAATAAATAAAGTATCCCGATCTGATGCAACCCAGGGCTGAGTTTGATTGGTTCGTTCTGTTCGAGGCCACAAGTTGGCGCGGGAGCCGGTTAGTTGCTACTTACAGCCCCACTCTGCACTATAAGAAGATGTCGCTGGCGAGCGACATGTGTCACGTGCCCTGCACGCTCAGATATACGTCCTCCGGCTTGCTGAGGAGACTGTGTATCTGCTGCATCGTGCAGAGCGGACACACCTCCTCCTCGGTACCCTCGGCCACGATCCTCCTAGCCGTACCCGGCGCCCGCCTGTACCCGGAGTCCACGATGTACGAGTAACCGTCCGAGTCGACCGAGCTCGATCTCCCCGAGGACGAGCGGAACAACCTCAGCGACGAGATCCTCGAGGCGGCAGTCTCCGGCTGACGGTTGCCCAGCTCGTACCTCGTGGACTCTAGTTCCGTGTCCTTGAAGTCTATGTACGAGTAGCCCTCGGAGTCGACCGAGGGCCTTCTGTTCGCGTTCGCTACCGCCTCCGAAAGGATTCTTTGAGCGGAGTGTTGAACAGAGATGGGTTGCACGGAGGAGGAGGATGACGATGATGTGGAGGAGGAACACTGAGGAGGCTTGTCCGAAAGGGTTTGCTGGAATCGAGGTCGGTGTGTCGGAGTGATGGGTAGCCGGGAGTCTATCGGCCGGCCGGAAACGCAGCTGTCTCCCAGATATTTCTCGTTGGTCAGGGTGACGTCCACGTCCGGACAGCTCGGTATACAGGGGTTGCTACCGTTGATCGAGGCTGGATTTGGGGTCGGCGGGAGGGGTTGTTGACTCGTGATCAGCGCGTTCTGGCTGGCCAACAGCAAGTGACTGTTCCGTAGAACGTTACCGCCGTTCTGCAAGAGCGGGCTGGTCACGTTGCTACATCGAGACGGCGTGTGGGTCGCTATCGAGAGCGGGACACCCTGGGACTTGGCGAGTAGGGCTCGCGGCGTTCGATAACCGCCCAAGACCGCCCTGGAGGGCTTGTCCTGGACACGCAGTATAGCCCTCGGGTCCCGGTAGTCGAGATAGTCGAGATGATGAGGCGCGGGGGCGCGCGCACGATGCAACTGCTGCGGCTGTCGTTCCCGTAGGCTGTGTCGCTGATCGGGATTTCGTACCTCGATCGTCGGCGCCTGGCTGGGATGGTGGCTCGGCAGATGATTGTGCAGCTGCGAGTGCGTCACCGCTTCCGGCAGGTCCTCGTACAGCACCGCGCCACCCGCGCTACCCGTACCACCGTGCGGCTGACCCTCCGCGAGTACCCGACTTCTTCCACCAGCGGCCGCAACCGCCGCCGCCGCCGCCGCGCCCGCTGCGCTCTTGCATGGTAACAAGTTCTGCACTTTCCTCTTATGCCTGCAACAGAAAATCACACCCGATACGTTAAACCACTGTTCATCAATCATGTTACGAGACTCGCAAGCTGATCGCTTCCTATTATTTCATTGTAACTATTGCTAGATTCATTCAAATCCATATGTATGAATTTTATTGTTACATGTTGCTCAACATTCTTCTTTGAAATCAACGGCGATATTCCCATTAGACTCAATAATAATAACTATAGTTTGCAGATCTCTATGCACAGAAAAAATGTTCTACATCAATTTCAAGAAACAGTAGTCGCATAGACTTTTCTTTTCTTCTTTAATAACAATATATTGACATTCTTAAATTCTCTTAATGTTTCTACTGTTTTAAATTGCACCAACTCGTTTTTCTCATAAGTGCATACAATCTGCAGTCCATTAGTCTACAGCTCGTGCCTCGCAAGAGAGGTTCCTCACTCAATCCAGTATTCGTGTATCCCCACCGCTGACGTTCGTGTAGTCCCAACGCGTGACCGCTTCAACCAATAGAAACGAGGCCTGCCCTTTCTACTCTGACCAATCAGCTCCGCATACTTTCACGAGACTTCTTGCGAGACACTCACAGTACTTATTTCAGGTACAAATTTTGTTGTATCGTTACATGTGACTGGTTCATTTAATTTTTCCCTCATAACTATTTACTGAAATCGTACAAATGTTTTCATCAGATATTTTCGAAGAAACAGTCTTGCAATTATTACAAAACAGTACACATATGAGTCGTATTTATTACTTGATAGTTCTAGTGTTATCCCCTTGTACTATAACATCGAGTCAGATTTGTGATGAAGATTCTGAACAGAATAAATAGACTGCGGATTTTATCAATTTATGACAAAAATGGGTAAGCGAAATAATAGAAAACAGTGATGATATTAGAAACATATTGGAACATCATAACACTCCTTACAATTTATTAACATCATTAAGAACAAAATCAATTTATTTCCAGCTCCTGTTCCCTGCAATTAATACAATAAATTTATATTTTGCATAAAGATCCCCAGTATACGAATAAATATAAATAAATTTATATTTTTTTTGTTAATATACACCCACTGGAGAACATATAGCCGTACAATAGATACAAATTTTCTTCTTCTAGGAAATTGTGAATTACAAAGAAGTTCTATCACTGTAACCATAAAATAAATCGTGGTGCAAGGGGATAAGTGACTGGTAGCCTGTCCTAAGACAGAGCAACAATAACGCGTATAACTCTATAAAGGCACGTATTCCAATGGACCTCAAAATGGCTCGGCGACCTTTGACCGAGCGTTAACCAATCGGCAGGCCATTCGCAGCGATCGATGGTGCAGCGATTCGTGGATCGGTTGAAACGAGCCGGTTTTTGCGCTTGGCGAAAAAAGACCCGGCCGATTGGAGTGCACGGGACCCGAAACTGTGTCGAATAAACAGAAAGAAATTGGAACGCAGTCGCACGGTACGATTTCGCTTTGGTCCCGTTCCTCGGAACTGTAGGATCGGGGATTCCAGCGACGACGGCGCGGCTGGTCGACAGAGTTCGAGAAGCTATGTTGATATTCGCCGTTGCGTCGCGTTCTAACTTCCCGGCAATCCCCCCACTCCCCCTCCTTTTCCTCTTCTCTTTCCTTTCCGTTTTCACCCACTGCGCAACGGTTCTCCCGTTGGCACACCAGATTAGTTCGGAGCCGTTGCAATTGTTTGTTCAGACAGGCTTTGGTATAGCTGCCGCCCGGCTCGTAGAGCTTTTCTCAATGTAAACTTTAATGAATCGGGAACCACCGTTGCCTGTCGTTCCCGTGGCGCCGCGCGGTCGAACCGCGCATACTTATTCGCGCCTTTCGCCGGCGCGAATTTCGAGGAGACCCCTATATACTTGATCCAACGAGACGAGTACTGACTCATTAGTCAGTATCAATCTTATAAATTTTATAATATATAAATTTTAGTATATAATATAGTATATGAGTATATAGTATATAATATGTATAGTATATATAGTATATATAGTATATAATATGTATAGTATATGTAGGATCGCCTGATTTGCAGGTGTTCAGCGAGTTCACGAGCGTCTGCAGGTGGCCCGATACAGGCCTCCGTGTTTGTTTACCTTTTCGCGTAACGCTGTGGTTGAGAAAGAAAGAGAGAGCGAAGGAGTGAGAGAGAGAGAGAAAGAGAGTGTTTGTGAGGTGCAAGTGGGGAGTGCAGGCAGCGAAGTCGAAGCATTCCGGGTTTGGAGTTAGGACAGTGAAGTCGGACAGTGAAGTCAAAAACAGCGAAGTCTAGCGTAGTGTATACCGTGCGAGATAAAGTCGTACCGCGTAGAACATTAGGATATCCGATTAGTTTAGTTATAAATTTTGTTAAATAAATACGTTACGTCGAAGCTTGTTCTTGCTAAACCTTCCAATCCCACATATATATAGTATATAAGTATAAATTTTAGTCTGTCGCACTTAACCGACTATGCACTATGCGCATTTGTGTACCTTTACTGACACGGCTCGCTAGACGAAGCGTTGTGTTGCGGATGGCGCCGATGATTGAGAAAACGCTTACAGTCGGGGATAAAATTAAGTAGACATCCTTTAAACTTCCATATTGAACCACTAGGACTACGTTAGCGCTCTACCTACCGGAAGTAGGTCTCTAAGTCCATGGCTAGGATTTTTTGACGGACATTTCAACAGCAACAGTCAGATTTCAAACGTGAATCAACAAGTCACACTCAGCAACACGATTTAATTATTTCGTTTGGGATTATTATCTAAAAGAAGATTTTTAAGGTTCATTATAGTGCAGCGCCGCTAATGAAAAGCCTGTTAATAGACTTCCGGTAGGTAAAGTGTTAATAGGATTTTCAGTAGTTCTACTGTACCAAAAGGAAGCTTAGAAATTTTCTTTTACAAAGTAATCTGAAACGAAAATGACTTGTTGGGGGAAAGGGAAAAGGAATTTAAGGAAAAGTAACTTTCATGGATATAAACACGTTATTCTACTATGTATCGCTCCACGACAAAAATTGTAAAGATGGGAAAATGTTCTCAAGTTGCTCCTATATATAAACAATGCAGAAAATGTTTATTTCGCGTAAAGATCTGCAGTCTAATAAGGTCTTACAGATGACACATGTCGCCAAAAACATCGGAAGTATGTTACCATACGACAAACACATTCTAAAAACATTCGGTAGCTCTCACTGGAAAACCCTGTAGTTCCAGAGGTAAATATTACGTTTAGGGGAGGCACTTCGGATGACCTTGACCTTCACATATGTTTTCAAGGACAACATTCTGAACAACTTTCCCCTATACATCTACCCATCGCTCGGACATAGTTTCCGAAATATTGCAAAAAAACTTCGTTAAATTTTGGTTGTAAGTACACTTTATTCTCGTACAAGCTGTCAAAAGGAGACATAGTCCATGTTGATTTGTTAACTTTTTTATAGAAAACGAGCGACGGCTAAACACTCAAGATGGTGTTAAGTCTGGGTTAGGTCTGGGTTATGCTTGATTAGATTAACAGACCTAACCCAAACCTAACACCATCTTGAGGTCGTCCAGTTTCAGAGAATGTCTTCGATAACATAATATCCAATCCAAAATCACATTCATTTAAATACGGGCAAATTGCAATATGGTAGCATCGGTATATTTTTGTTCATAACTTTTTAATAAAAAACGAGCGACGACTTAAACCTCTTGGGGGTTACTTAGAAAGGTGACCTTGACAGCATATGTCAATACAGCATATTGTCTTAGCCTTCAATACTTAAAATAACTGTTGTATTTTGAAAACTTCTTTTGTTTATAACTTTTTAATAAACAACGAGCGCCGTCAGAAACCTCTTGAGGGTTACTCAGGAAGGTGATCTTGACAACATATGTCAAGGTCAAGGACATCCGAGGTGGCTCTGGTAAACGAAATATTTACCGTTCCCGATTGTTCATCTAGCGAGTAGATCGATCTCGGTGCCTAATTTCCCCGAAGGGAGGCCGGGCGACCGTCGGGTACGGACGCCGATAATAAAACGTCTCCGGGCGAATGATAAAGAACCCTTCAGCGACGCAATAATTCAGCGGAATTGCTCGCGGTAGAGACGGACAAATTTCCCGGGCCGGTAAAAAGACAAGGCGAAGGAATTTCTCGTTAAGGATACCCACTATTACAATGGGAACAGGTAGATCCCGGTCTCATCCCGCGGAAAGTTTCCGGGAGCAAGGAAGGGTAGGCGGGCCAGAGCCACGATTTGCGGCTTGCCGTCAATCTCGCCTACCATCTTAGAGAGGTGTACCCGTACACGCGAACAGAGATCGTGCTTTCCCCTCACCGACAGACCAACGCGAAAACCCAGGCTTCCCTGTTTCCGTCGATACACCGCGCCGCCATCGCACCGAGGCAAAGTAGTTTACCCTTCAAGTTTTAATTATCTAATTAACTCCGTCAGTTCGATAATATTTGCCTGTGTAATTAAACTGCCAACTAAGGTTAACAACTTGCGGCGCAGTTCCAATAGTAGGTCGTCGCCGAGGCGAATAGCTCAGGGGATAGACCCAGATATCCTGGATGTACAACCGGCGAACTAATTGCCGGAACAGTGACCTCTTCGCGGTGGGGAATCTCTTTGCGAGAAACTGGAATAACGGGTTACACTACGGTTTGACGGCGATCGCTTCGCAGACGCGCTGTTTTCACTGAAGAAGTTTGCGATTCGGGGGCTCGTTCCGCGGAAATACGACGGAAGGAACAATACCCAGCTGCCCGGGGGAGATTATTCTTATTTTTTTGGGAAGATAAAACTCACTGTTTTGCGGTATTGTTATATCTGTTTCGCTTTGCGAAATTTATAGTTGAAGTATAGTTGAAGTACAGAATTGCGAAGACATTGGAAGAAGTGAAAAGTGTTGGCACACTATTTTCGACTCACTGAAAGTATTAAAATATAGAGTTCATTTTTATTTAACTCATGTTTTCTGTAACGGACGTAGAAAAGTTTTATTTTGGAATAGAAATCCGCAGTCCAGTGATAACGCTTCTCAAATTTGACACTCTAACTATGCTAAAAATGTCATGATAGAACAAATTTCAGGTTAATAGTTTCATATAAATTCAACTACAACCCGTGAAACTAAAGACACGCATTAACAGAATCTAAATGTGGAGTTTGGGTGGAAATGTGCTGGCACTTTTAAGCACTCAACAAAAAAAAAAAAACGCATCAAAGAACTAATGTCATTAATGTCTTCCCAACTCCAACGAAGTCCAATTAACTGATAGGAATCTTAATTCAGGATAACAAACACACACTTTGCGTAACTTTCGATTTCCTAAAAGCCAGTCTAGTTAAAAGAAAAATCAACTGCGACCTCGAAGAAACAGGTGAAAAAATATGCACCAAAAATGAATATATAAAAATTCTATCAAGGAACACTAATATCGTACTAAAGTTAGCAAATTCTGAAGGAATTAGCTCCTCTCAGTTGATAAGAATAGATTCGATTAAACAAGTGTCTGCAAAACCTGTATCGTCATCAGATCATAGGATTTGATTAGAAAACGTTCTGAAATTAATTGTTTCTGTTGACCATTTGTTGTTTAAAGTATTCATCTTATGGCAACACCTTACGCTAGCAACCAAAATTTTCTACGCTATTCGATGATATTACATTTTATGATCAGAACTTTCTATGCCTCAAATTTAAATAATCTGTGATTATGCAAAGGCATAAAAATCTACAATAATCTTGCTATTGATCAACAAAAACATTAAAGAAGTTTTAAAAAGAAATTCAACGTGTGGACTCGACTGCCCGATTATTGACGTAAGGGTTAAAGAGGTTAGGGCAGCAGTGTCCAGCGTAGGGGCCCCTCACGCGCCTGCTTCCCCTTCCTACTCAGTTTGTGCAGGCGCAATGTATTTTCTCCCCGCCGACCAAGGAACCGAGTATATATATATATATATATATATATATATATATATATATAAATTATTTATCAACCCCCTAAATTTCTAAATAAAAATTTTCATTCCATACAATTTTACTGTTACTAAATTAATAATTTTAAGACCCGCGTGTCATAAAACAATCGACGATCATTTTTTTAACGCGGGAAGCGAGCATATTGGTAATTTGTTCGCCGCGTCACGAAAACGGCGAACGGTGGTGGGGAGGGCGTTCAGCTCGCGGAGCCGAGTTTGGACATCGCTGAGTTAGGGTAACGATTCCTTTCATTAAAACTTTAGAGGAACGTAACAAACATAAAATCGTCATAATCCTGCTTCTACATCAATGAACACTAATGTCCTGTGAAGAAACGGACTCTTATCGATCGATAGGAATAGGTTAGGTTGAACTAGGGTCTGCAAAACCAGTGCCGTCGATGGAAAGCAATCGAGAGCTAAGGAGCTGGTTCCCAATCTAGAGAATCTTGGCAAGGTGCACGCCGATGGGTCCGTGTGCCGCGTATAATTAAACACGAAGATACTGAGAAACGAGATTAGTTCGAGCGGCAGTGGCCGGGTACTAAAAGATTACGGGCGAGCGCGGGCAAAGAGTCAGTTACATCGTAAAACAGGAGGCAGCGGCGGTTTAAACGAGGGACCCGGGTACGACCTTCGGGTTCCGGGGAACCCGCGTGGTGACCCGAGGAACCCGTGTGTGCCCCCCGTCGACGATCCCCGCGGAGAGAGGTGTTCATGACTCCGGGTTTCACGGTCCGAGAGAATCATCGCGGGAGCGGATTCACGCCGAGCCGGGCCTGGACACAGAGGCGAACGTAAACTAGCCATCCGGCTCTTCTACCGGCAAGATTTCAATTTGCCTAATGCCGTCGACTGTCAGCCATGGCGCGACCACACTTAGCGGCGCTCTTAGCGAGTCGGGTACGGTTGGTGAGCTCTCTTCTGGCTCTGCAGCAGCTTTGGGGCTCTGCTTACTCGGATTCGCCATCCGTACGAGAGCAGCGTACCGGATGCGAGCCGCGCAACCTGGTTCTCAATCGCCTATATTGTAGACTGACTAACAATCAGCATACTTTGCTCTCGGCCCCTTTGCTGGCCGACGACGTGTTAATGTCCGAGCTGATTGGTGTTTGATGTCGAGTCACTGAGTTTGACGCTTTACAGCGACAATGGTACAAACTTCGGTTAGTGTGAAATGCTGAGAAACGGTTGGGGAAATGTTTAGTAGAATACGGACTGCGGGAGTTTCATAGAACATGTTCTACGATTACTTGTTTTCATGGAACTTCTGTTGTACAGACTCCAGAGTATCTTGTCTAATGGGAACTTTTCGAAGGGGTTCCTTAAAGTAACCATACTTTTCATTAACAGGAGGAGACATGTTTTTTTAAATGAAAGAGAATTGTTCACTTTGGCACCTGGCAAAAAATCTAATCCGGGTTGTAGCGTCCGGCCGTACACACGAGAGAAAGTTTTTTCTTTCGTGCAAACGGCCAACGTAATTTACGATTCCCGTTCGACGAAACTATTTTACCACGTTTTTTTGAGTCGACAATTTCCAGATTTTTGCCATCGCATGTTTAGTAGAGTTTTTCCGAAAGTCCGCAATGGTAAACAGAGACCGTCGTGAATTAGGGGATTAGCTTAATGGCACTCGAGGCGGACTCGTCGGTCTAACGCCACGGGGAGCGGCGCGGGTCGCCCGAAGGAAAGTCCCACGACAAATTCATCCCCTCCGATCACCTCGCCGTTCCGAGAACAAGCACGCTAAGGGCGTAAGGAATAGGCGGTGAGACGGAAAAACGAATAACCCTGATTGGAAGGACCCAATGCGTGGGGTTAGCCAATCAGGGTGTTTAGGAATTTTACCAGGACAAACTCTGGATAAAAGACGAAGCGGGAGAGAGTTCGAAAAGATACGCCGAAGAGTCGAGATCAGTGGAGTCAGCATAAACTAGTTGTACATTTTCATTAAAAACATCAAACCCGCATACAAGTGATATTCATTGAACGAAAACCTAAAAACCACACGGGTTATTAATCAGATAGTGTCCCAGAGTTTGTTCATGTTCGACGATGAATGACTGTGTTTGATACTCTGTAGTAATACTTGTATAAAACACTAATGAATGTTTTGGTAATTATATAGAAAAGGTCTGCGTACTCCGATTTTGATGAAATTTTAATATATTATAGATTTCGACATTTTGAACAACTTTTTCCTTTTCCAATATAGGGGAACCATCAACTGTCTAACAACGAACCTGAATAATATGCTAACAGGTGGCAGAAGCATGCCCATCAATCACTGTTTGCACCTGTTTGGCCTCGTTTGAGTGAGTACAAAGACTCCCAATCCTCCAAACTGTTCTACCATCGCTACAAGTTAATCTTAGCGACAATCTTGACAAAACGTCCCAATACAAGACCGATTGACCGTATCTAAACACCAGGCTCAACAACCACCGCGTTTTTGCCGTGCAGTTTGATCGAACTAGGTGACAGAGGTGGGAGTCCGTTCCGCTTTCATGCTACGGGTGAATCGTCTCGAATAACTCCGCGGGATTTATGTCTGTTTTCCGGTGACACGGTAGAGCGACATCGGCTCGAACAATTGTCGCGTCGGGGGCAGGGCACTTCAAAGAAACATGTAAACCCCTGCGTGGGTGCGTGCGGTTCGTCGAATCGGCGGGAATAGAGTACGGCGGACGGTCGTAAAGCTCTTGTCCGCGATGAGAAGCACTGCCGGTCTGAATGCACCTGGAACAGGCGAGTCGTGTATCGTGATCGCGCACCCGTGCTAAACATGGTATCGCGAGCTTGCGGTCGTATAACGGACCATAAAGCGCTTTGTGGACTTGCGACCCTTCGAGCACCGGCACACGCGTTCGACGAAGGGTTTCCCTCTACCCCTTGCGGCGTCTCTGTCCCTTTCTCTCTTTCATTCTCTCCCCTCCGTCGTCGCCGTCATCGTCATCTTTCTCTATCTCTTTCCCTCCCTCGAGTCTGTTATTTTTCACAGTTTCTCCGTGGACGGGGAAACCACCAGTACGAGAAACAGAGCCGATAAGTCAATAAATCCCGGGGATTAACGAACAGAAAGTTGCGGTTGCCGTCATTGTTCGCCGCTACCCCTCCCCCATCCACGGCGAAAAGCGATTCGATCGCGAAGTCGTGGATTCAACCGGAGTTGGATTAGCTCCAGATCCTCCCGGTCGCATTCAAGGACCCACGCAATCCACGCCGTCCGTTATGGTATGCGATCCGCTGATGGAAATTCACGATGGCGCAGCAATTAGTACTCGGGGATTGAATATCAGGACGCCCGGCTATACAAGACGGGCCAAGTTCCCGACGACTACCACCCTCCGAGAGCAGACTCACCCCACCTTTTCGGGAGCATCGAAAACCCCCACGAGATTGCTCCTGATGGGTTTCGACCAGCCATCGCCCACCGCGTAACAGCCTCCGCGGAAACAGACCGAAACTTCCGGCTTCTAATCAAACCTGCCGACGACCATCTACACCCCGGCTTTTGTGCTCACCCTTAGCAACAACCCTCAGATATTTTCGCGATTTCTCCTGAACGCTTGATGTCTAGTTCCCGAGCCCTTTTTCGAGATGTCTTTGAGGTTGCTCGTTTGGGGCCCATTCGTTCTATTAAAACGTTCAGTGCCATGTCACCTATATCTGGGTGACGAAATTATTTATACAGAATTGAAAATTAATTTTTACGTTGGTAGATTGAGTGTACAAAATTTCCTTACGATCTGAGGAATAGAAGAGGTTTGAAACAGTAATTAATATCACAAAACTAAACTTTTTAGTTTTTGTTTTATTAAATATATTGCTTTGATTTTGTGTAATTTTTATGATTGTGGAGTGGGCGCTGAACGTGTTAACTCTAAGTAAAGATATTAATATTATGTCTTGTTAAGATGACTTTGGAAGCAAGTACATATAGGTCCTGATGACTTCAGAAGCTAGCAATAAACAAGATTTATGTACGAAGTAAATTTTATCAGTTTCAGGTTAACTGAATTCTAGTTAAATGAAATCCTCTTGTATGAACATGAACTCCTATTGAGTGAACAAAAAAATCATAGTGGAAGACAGGAAGACAGTAGTGGAAGACAGGTGGACAATTATATGAACCGCCCGATTATGTGAACCAACTTGTCTCCCGGCAGGTTCATTATAACTGAAGTTGGTAATGATAGGAATCATTGGAGGGTTAATCAACGCACACCATGAAGCTCATAATTCTATGGCAGGAAGCTGTGCTAATGTTTAGAACTCGATGGGTGAATGAAATAAAAGATTATGCACTCACGAGGTAAATTATACAGGCTAGCAGATTGTACCTTCATTCTCAACTGCAGACTCTGAAATAGCTTGTGAATGCTGAAGGTACGAACAAATATTCATTAACCCGCTCGCTACCAACGTCATGCATCTGCGACGACCATGATTTTGTACACTACGTCGCAAAATCAAATTAATTTTGTACAGAACGTTGCAAAATCAAATTAATTTTGTACACTACGTCGCGAAATCAAATTAATTTTGTGCATGCTATTATTTTAAGTTATAACTAGACTGCGGATGTTTATGCTATTTTCAATATTTGTGCACGAATTTTAAGAAATTGGAATCAAATAACATGTTATTTTCAGTGGTAATAGCCTTTGTACATCTGAAATAAATTAAAATCGTACTAAATTTTATAGAATTTAGTATTCTAACGGTTTTCGAAAATTTTCAGAAGCAATCAATCAGAAGCAAGTCTAGTTATAACTCGCAGCATGATATTCGAAGTTTTTCTAGCTTCTCTGTTACAGTATCGTTTTTCATGTTTCACAAGAGGGCACATTGCATTCAACAGAATATTAAGTAACTATGGGGGCTACTGATGAAATAGACCCTCGTATCGAACATGTTAAGGTGTTCAATCCGAAAGAGGACAATTACTGGCATAAAAACAGTCTTTTTGTATAAACAGTTATCGGAGAGATTTCGATGGCAATAGCATTTTTGTAACTAAATTTTAGGGAGTACATCATTGTGTGGCACATATTAAATGAAATAATTTCTGTTTAACCTTTATATCAATAATCGGGTGCCCGGATAACCTCTTTTAATTTCTTTTTAAAACTTCTTTAATATTCTTGAGGTCAAATAGCAAAATTATTGTAGATTTTTATGTTCTTCAACTACCATAGATTAATTTACATTTTAAGCATAAAAATATACATTGAAACTATAGTAATGTACATCGTTGAACACCGTAGAAAATCTTAAGTACCTATTGACATATGGGTTAATTTCAATAAAGTCAAACAAATATGAATGTTATGCCTTTCTTTTTAGGCGAAATAGAATTGTATTTTTTGTGCTCAATATGAAAGGATTAATGCAATTGTAGCCATACGAATAATATAAACTTTCTTTTATCATTTGTGACATTTTTGAGGATAAGAATGTTCTAATCACTGTAGCCGTAAAGAAAATGGTACGGTAAGGGGTTAAAAGATTGTCTACTACACTTCCTACTAAAACCAATAGATACAAGTAATAGTTGGCATAATTCTCTCGTTCTCTATTACTAGACCAGTCTTCAAACCCATAAACAACGGAATTGTTTAATCGATTTGACACGTTTCATAAAATGTGTCGCAAACGTCTTTGAAATTGTGCGTCGTGGAAAAGAAAAATCGTAATCGGCGGAGGAGATGTAGGTGATGAAGACGGTGGCAGTCATCAGGGTAGGCCAGTGCACATTGCGTAATGAGGATGATACCGTGCGACATTCTCCCCTGAGCCTCGGCTCCACGGCCCGTTCCTTCAGAAGCAACGACTGAGGAGGCGAGGTGAGGCGAAGCGGATTCGCAGTCGCTAAGCGCTGAATAGGTCATTTAAGCGGAGCTTTTAACTCGGGCTAATTAACTGCCCTTTCTGTTTCTATCTGGCCTCGGCGCGTGCAAGCTACCTAGGTCTTTTGCTCCGTTCCAGTCGCTTTCACGGGCCGACTGCTCGTCGCGTTACGCGTTGCGTGCACCCTCCTCCTCTTCCTCCTCATCCACCTTCTCTTCCTTCCCCCCTAACACGCGAACGTTACCCTGGAGGCTGTGACAAGACCCCAGTCACCCGCAGACTTTATCCTGGATCGTTGCGCACAAGTTCAGGACACCTTCAGGACAACTTTCTCGGCGAACGGATTTGTAGGTCGTCACTGCGTCGATCTTCGAAACGTTAATTGTTCTTTTTTTTTTTATCAGAAATTGCAATTTTTATAGAACTCGTGTATAGTGTAGAACTTCGTAAAATATTTGATAAATGTACTTTTTTACTGTCACTATTCACGTTCAAGACTTTTGATCAAATGTCCAGTCTTTTAACTGTAGAGAATAGGTTTACATACTGTACGTGACTTGTGTATTTATTTATGCTGAATGTACTCGTGTAAATATATTTTAAAGAATTAATTTTTTTGGCAAGTGTAACTGAAAGATTGTAAAAAATCTCGAAGACATGTGATTTAATAGAAACAAACTGATACATGTCCTTTAGTGTTTCGAGTGGGGAGTCAAATGGCACTACTAGTCTTCTAACGTTTTCAAGGTCATTTCAAGGTCATTTTGTCTTTTTTTTATCATAAATCCATATTTTTGATTTAGGATTCATATTCTACGTAAAAAAATGCACAACTTTTCTTTGAAACATCTTTTTGTAAGTGCAATATTTCTTAAGATATTTAGCTAATTTTTTGTGTTTATGTCAAGGATAATTTTGCTTTTCTATTAAAATGACAACGTGACTTTATTCTCGAAGATTTTTTATTTCACTTAAGAACATCATAATAAATGCTCAAAATTTTTAGCCTCCATTTCTAGACACTTAGTAATTCGTTTAATAAAAGACTCATGAACACATAATAAAGTTCTTACAAACTTACAAAAAAATGTTTCAAACAAAAGTTGTGAATTTTTTTACGTAGAATATGATTCCGAAATAAAAAATATGGGTTCATGATAAAAAAGACAAAATGACCTTGAAATAGCATTGAAAACGCCCATGAATTAGAAAACTAGTAATGCCATTTCACTCCCCACCCGAAACACTAAAGGACATGTGTCAGTTTATTTTTTTTAAATCCTATATCTTCGAGATTATTTACAATCTCAACTTAAATGGGACACCCTGTATACGAATGATCGTAGAAGAAATACTTGTCAAATATTTTTGTAAGTTTCAACTGTGAGGACCATTGTCACCCTTGTATGCCAATATCGTTCATATAAGAAATATGTGTCAAATAATTCCAGCAAGTATTATTAGCTTTGAGGGCCATTTTCTCCCCCTATATCCAAACGATGTTCGTAAAAGAGACATGTATCAAATATTTTCATAAGTTTCATATACTTTGAGTATCATTTTCACCCACATATTCGAATGACGTTCCCAAAGAAGCACACGACGAATATTTTCGCGAATTTCATAAAAGCCGAGGCAACCGTTGGGCGACACCCCTTATATATGTTTCCAATTAAATAGAAGTGCAGATACCTATGGAAAAGGAGGATCGTAGGGCGTGCTTCACGTTGACCTAAATCGCGGACGTTTGGGACGGCCCAAAATGTCCGGGGTACGCTCAGAAATCGCATCAACGGTATTTCATCTGATGTAACAGGCAACTTCACGTACGCGGAACCCGAAACCGGAAGCAGGAACCGGTTAAAGCCGCCTCCATCGTGGTATACACACCGGCGCGTCGACAAGCGCATCGGATTTTGAAGTTTACTTGCCGGCGGAGTTTCTCGTAAGCTTCTCGAAACTACAAATTTTGCATATCAATGCGCGTGGGTACACCCAGCCTGTCGACTCGATAAACGACTTTCCACCCTTGGCCCCAAACCTCCTCCGCCTCAGCCCCTCCTACTCTTGGGATTGCACTATTCTATCACTCCGTCGGTTATATCGTCCCGTCTCCATCCCTTGTACTCGCGGATATACAGCGATTCCCCTGCCCTTGCTCCTCGGAAAATGCGTGTTTGTGTGAATTGGCCCGAACAGGAAAGACGTAATTTCCTTATAGCCGAAAATCGTTTCTGGTACTCGCGTCCTTATGGTGCAAATCGAGATAAGGACGCTTTGAAACTGTCCTTTGATCACGATAGTCAAATGTATCACGACGCGAAATTCGTTCTTGTTTGACATCGAATGACCGAGTTTGAAATCTCTTCGTAATACAAATACACACTTTAACGAGTACGACAAGTATGATTTGTATGACAAGCGAGTCGTGTGGCGATGGAGGTGACTGTTTGAAAGTTGTGCTCTGTTTGTCCGAGTTTGTTGTTCGAATGGAGGAATGTTTGTGATATCGTTGCTGTGTGTTCATGATCAGTGATAGTAGGATTCTTGGCAAGTCTGGGATATTGAATCCCTTGGTTGAATATTTGCTATACCTCATTTTGTTTGTCTCAGTATGCACGATGCTTGGCGATGTATCCATTGGTCAAGGATGATAGAAGTCCATGACAGTAAAAATTGAACGTGCATCGTTTTAGACGTTTCTACATTGCATGCATCAGAATAATTTTGGAAACACGCCGAGATTTGTAGCTGTTTGGCCATGATTGCACAACTAGAAATTGAGGTATCAATTTCAACTAGTGACTAATCAGTATGATTTCTGTCTCAAAGTTTGTCTGTACATGAAGTGGACTGTATAAATGTTGGCCTCTCTTTGAAGTTGAATCTCTGTTTGATGACGTTTGATGAAGATGGAAGTCTGAATGTTGGTGTATGTTGATGAGTACAGAAGTCTGTGCGATTAGAAATCTTGTCTGGGCTGTCCTAGGCTCTTCTGCATCAAATGCTTAACAATAATTCTCCACACACATCCCAATTTGTGGCCGTTTGACCCCGATTGACCCAGTTTGACTATCCCAAAGTGCAAAACACAGTTGCCACTTGCGGTTACGGGGGTTTACGGAGGCAGAATTCTTTCGTGCCGGTCTGATACCCCGCAGCAATCGTGCGATCAAGGATTCGGTGTCCGGAGGAACACGAATCCCAGTCATTTATCACGACGGGAGAGCGTAGCCGCGCGTACTCCACCCATCCGCCGTTGAGCAAAACCAAATTCATCCCCCATGTCCTGGTCATACAAGCAGGGATATTGTTTCGGCGTTATCGCGGCGGCCGTAGATGGGTACACGCTTATCAGGAAGTGTTAGCACGCTGGAAGCATTATTCCTATCCGGTCAAGTGGCCTGCCGCGCGCTGGTTATCGGCGACAAACTGATCCGGGCCCTGGTCTCTCTCTCTCTCTGTCTCTGTCTCTCTCTGTCTCTCTCTATCTCCCTCTCTTGCCTCTCGCTCGCTCTGTACTCGCACTCGTCCATGTGCATGTTCGACCCTCCGTGGACACAGGATACAATCGTCCAACGACCCGGAGCGTTTCCCTACGCGAACCTAGCCGGAGAAATCGGAAGCAAATACCATCGGAAAACAGAAAGTCCCTTGCGAACTACATACATCATGTTTTAAGGTTACACATTAGGAACTTTTTTCTAGGAAACTAAATGACATATCTTCACCAAATTTTACAAACTCAGTTACACACATCTGAAGTACGTTTGTGATCCTTCATACGTTGCTGTTAACAAAATTGTTGTAGTCATCCACCTCAGAAGCGAGCCATTCGTGGAGGTTCTCTTCAAGCAGTTCATTCTTTATTACATCAAAACTGTACTTTGCGAGTTTTTCTCTAACGAACTAAACGACACACATCCATGTAACTATACAGACTTCTTTATACATACTTGGACCATGTTCTTGATTTTTTGTACATTCTTATTTTGAATATTGTCGTAATTATTTAACAAAGGAGTAAACTACTTCCCTCGAATGGTTGCAAGTTCGAGACATATTAGGTCGTCCCATAAGTTCGTGCCGTTTACTGTTTTACTATTTAAATTAATATTTGAAACATACTTTCAAAGTCAACGAAAGAATATAACCACATTCTCTACAGCCTCTTCCCACTTTTTTGGTAAAGATATTATACCGTCACTAAAAAATTTCTGTGGTTTTTCATTAAAATACTTTTCAATCCGCGGCACGAACTTATGAGACAACCTAATATTTTTAATGAATATATAAAATTTCACAGACTAATCATAATAATATGTAAAAATTCAGGAAGACAGTACAAACTTGCACAATCACGTCTGTAAATTTTTACAAAGATACGTTTCTTAGTTCAACCAGAAAAAATTCCCGAAACCCGCCCAGAAATAAAGCAGAGAATCGTAGCGCTTTTTGAACCGAACGAATATATTCTAATTAAGGGTCGCAAAGTGGACGGGACACGAGTTGGAATGCCGTTCGGAAGTTCGGTAAGGGTGGGCGGATCGGACGCTGCTTAATATTTAACGGCTTAACGCGACGACACGAAAATCTCTGGCAGCCGATACTTCGGTGATGAGAGAGAGTTGGCTTCCAGGGGTGGTGTTGGTCGGAGCCGATGAAAGTCTAAGGGCGGAAAGTAATCTCAGCCGTTGTATATAGACGCTTAGGTGTGCGCACGTGCCGCAGCGCCGCTTGATTGAAACACCGCGGATATTTAAATTGCGAAACTTTGCGAATAAATTTGCGCGTGGCTCTGCTACTGGGTGCAGTTTATCCTCCTTTTTCGGATTTACCTAATGAGCTGGCGGCCGACTGGACAAACACACTTGCCAGTTAGCGGAGAAGCTGAAAACGCGGGATTGTTCTTTTATTGCTGTGGGGACTCTACGAGCAACTTTTGGTCAGTCTCGCAATAATCATTCTTCGTTACCTCCAGGGTAAACTTTGTGAATTTTTCTGTAATGAATTAAATAACATACGCGGATGAAACTTTGCAGACTTGTTTATACATACTTGGACCACGTTTGTGAATTTTTATACATTGTTTTTCGGAAAACTGTAGTAATCATTCACAGAAGAAATAAATCATTTTCGGAGGTAGTCTTCAAGACATTTATCATTCTTCGTTACTTTAAGGCTGTACTTTCAGAATTTTTCTGGAATAAAGTAAACAACGTACGGAGATGAAACTTTACAGACTTGTTTACACATACTTGAGCTATGTTCATGAGTTTTTTCCCATTCGTATCTTAAAAATTCTATTAATTATTTATCGAAGAAGCAAACCATTCTTGGAGGTTATCTCCAAGGCATTTATCATTCTTCGTCATTCTAAGCCTATACATTGTGAATTTTTCTCTAACGAACTAAACAAGATACACGAATGAAACTTCACAGACTTCTTTACACCTACTTGGACCATGTTCACGATTTTTTATACATGCTAATCCCGAATTTTGTTCTAATTATTCACCGAAGAAGCTAGCTACTTCCCTGGAGTGATCGCAGGTATTTTTAATAAATGTACAAAACTCCACAGATCGGCGATAACAACGTACAAAAATTCAGGAGTATAATAAGCGAATCTACGTGGAATGTACGTCGATATCGCGACCGTCCGCGGTTTCAATTATTGCGAACCGAAGAGGGAGAACGCTATTAATCTTAAGTCCGCGATGAGATAAGCGCAAACGATCTCGTGGTAGGAGGCGACTTTACCCGGCCGACTGGAAATTAGCACGGCCTCGATTCCGACTCGAATATCCGTGACCGGTTCCTTGTCCTCCGGGCTAATCCGTTTTATCGGTTATCCAATCGACGAAGGGACACCTAATCTCCGAGTGGCGCGAGCAACGAACCTACTCGCATGTGACTAATCCGGCGGCAGGATCGCGGACGAGGGCCGTCGAAGACGCTGCACTCTGCGGCCAAGTCGCTGGACCAGTCGCGAGAGAGTTTCCAGACGGGAATAGACTCTAGCTGAACCAGTGTGAGAGAGTGGGCAAGAGAGAGAGAGAGAGGTAAGTGGTCCCGGGGTTGGTAAGTGAAACGGAGCTTGATTAACCAGCCGTCCGACTGAGCCTTCACCTCCAGTGAAGTTCGAAACATGATGAAAGCGAGCAACGTAATGACCTCAAAGGTGGCTGCAACCTCCGTGGAAGGTGTGTGCAGTCACGTCGGACCCGACGTACGATCTGACGGAGTTGTACAATGTCCCTCGAGTGGTTCTCACTTGGGACAACGCAGCACGTTGTGCATTAGCGGAAGATGGACGCATACACCAAGCCCGACAGCCTTTGACGGCAAACGTTAACGTTGTTCCACCTGACTTTGGATCTCATAGGCTGCTGGCTCCTCGCTGGAGAGATGGATCCCTCTCTTTGCGTTACCTTCTTCCAATCGCTACCATTATATATCATAAACGGCTTCCTTCTTGGCACAGTTTTGGGATCTCACTGGCAGGAAGTTCCCATGTTGTTGGGATTAATTCCTTCCTCTGTAGTTGCCATCGTATTCCCAGTTTTAATAGTTGCGGGTTCTTTCATGAACGAATGTGCTATCTTTCTGTGATGTCTGTCGCTAAGGGTACACATGTTTCTAAGTTCTCTTCTTCATCTAGAATCGTTTTAATCTCACTTTTAGGTTAGAAACTTCGTATGTTTCTAGGGCCAGTTCCTTTCTGTGTAGTTGCCATCGTATTCCCAGTTTTAATAGTTGCAGGTTCTTCATGATCGAGTTTGAAATACTTGTTCACGAACTATTATTATTGTTACTAGTTATAAATTCGATGGATGCTACAGCATGTTGTTCGATGCTAAATTCTTCTAATATTTTACAGTTTTGATCTTACTGTCAGGAACTTTGTATGTTGCTAGGACTGATTCCTTTCTGTGTAGCTGCCATCGTGTTACCAAATTTAACAGGTTTCCTATGAAGAAAATTTGATTTTTTCCTTTGATATCTATTGATAACGATACACAGTTTGTAGCTTGTATTCTCGTTCAGTATGATTTTGAAATCACATGGTTCAGCAATGTCTATTGAGCACACGTCTTCTTGTCTCTCGTCTGTTAGTGTTATGTCTGGTGGTTTATGAATTATGTTGTTCCGCGTGGGTGGAGAGTTCTATCCCAACCATAGTTTGTAGTCTGCATTTTCCAGCACAGTTCGCAGACTGTGTTCCTAACATGAGGTTATTTTGGACGACGCTAGCTTTTCAGTGCTCTAACTGTTTGTATGTAACTTTCGCTGCTATGTTGTGTCTTCCTGTATATTTTCGTACCATCAATAAGTTCCTTGTACAGTGCATTCTCTATTGTAACCCAATTGTTTCTTGGAGCATGTATATTCCGTAGCCACTTATCGTTTGTCTCATATCGCAATTATAAATCTTTCAGTCTCTGGATTTTCACATTATTATTATATTATGATGAACATGAGTATTTAAATTCTTCACGCTTCTGTTGTAAAATAAATGGATCGGACGTTACAAATGGTTTAATTTCTCTTCTGATATGTTATAATGGACGCTTCAGGAGTTGGACATATTAATTGACGAGAATGTTATTTTAGTTTTCTTAACAATATGCTGCAATATTGATGAAGTACCTGCGCCAGCAACGATCCGCTGCGGATGTATTAATATAATTAATTTTATACCGTTCCTATTGTACGACAATCGTATATAATTAATTATTCAATCCTTCTACACTTTGTATAGGTTGCATTGCGCTCAACTTAAAATGAGCATTTACACTAGAAATACCAATATTTTAAAAAAAAAGATGAATTAACCGTTCGACAGTATCAAAATAGTATGAAACTCGTTATTGAATTATTCAGTTTCTGACGAATTAATCAAATAAATATCTGCTGCATTAGGAACAATAGAATGGTAGTGTCTACGAGAACTACCTCAAATAATATGTTTTAAAAAATTGCTAAATAGAGCAGTGAATGATCCTAAACATCATCAAATTTATATAGATATAAGTAGACTGCGGATCGTTCTAGAAACTCTAAATTTCATGGCTCATTTAACCCCTTGCCATACCATTTTCTTTACGGCTGCAATAATTAGAACGTCTTCACCCCGAAAAATGTCACCGAAGAGGAAAGAAAATTTATATTTTTGCCTGACTACATTTACTTCAATGCTTAAATATTGATTATACAAAGTAAAATTTTATTTCGTCTGAAAATAAAGGTATAACTTTCATCTTTGTTAGACTTTATTTAATATCTTCATCACGAGTCAGACTCGTTAAAATAAGGCAAGGGGTTAATAATATCCAGAATAAAGAACCAGTTCAACTTATCAACTAGAAAATTCTTTATGGTAATCGTAGAGTAAAAATGTCGTTAATGTTTAATTTTTATATTTGCAAAATATGCATAAAGATCCGCAACCTAGTTATCAGAATGATCCGCTGTCCGAGGGTTAAAAGGTCCCAGACGAAGACATTTCAATCTCGACCCCGAACCGACTCAAAATCATTTCAAAAAATGGATCAAGACACTGCCAACCGCTCGTAGGATTTTCTCCGACTCCCAAGCGATATCCTTGATCTGTCATCGACGTGGACACTCAGGATCGAATCGTCCAGCGTCTCCTCGCGAAGAAAACTCCAGGATCCTTCATCGCGGGGGATGATCGGGAAGCACGGGGCAAGAGGTCACTGTTTGTCGCGGCTAAAAGCATCGCCCATATTACGTGGACGTAGTATCGTGTGTCGTTGCGTCTGGCTTGGTACATCCTACGGTGTCCGATTACCGTTTACGTGTCCCGAACGAGCATCATCCTCCGATTTCGAAGGATAACGCTCGCGGCTCTCGCGTTCCTGGGGAACGGAGATTACGTTCGGATGAGTGGATCGTTTGCTTTTTGGCTTTCCCTAACCGCTGACACTCCTTTCTCGTTCCAGAGAGAGGGAAAGAGATATCCTACTCGCAAATAAAAAGATTTCCGGTGAGATAGCTGCCATTTCAAGGGCAAATCTCTCTCTCGTGAGACGATCGATGGTGATAAAAATTCCTCGACGTTCTTCGACGGTCTCTTCCGGTTTCCTTTCGTTGGTAGACGATTTTTTTTCAATCACGAGAGAGAATTTTTACCAGATCGAGAATTAATAAAAAACTCCAGCCATGGACCACGGGGGCGAGGACCTCGATTTTCATCGAGAGCGATTCAATCTGCGCGTCTGCGCGAATTTGGGTCAAGGGTCGACCGGTTCGCTGGAAGGGAATCCGCATTTCAGGAGCATCACGTTGACGTCCTGGCAGACTTTAATCGCATCTACAGCGTACGTTCAGCGGCCTGTCACTCGTCAGGCTCGAGCCTCGAATTCGATTTGCCCGGCTCTCGATCGTCTCTCCATCCCTCTCTCTCTGTCTCTCTTTGCCTGGCCATTCCCGAAGCTCGCGGTTCTCTCCCTAGCGTTCGCTGAATATTCAGAAGGCGTTCGTTCGATGGATGACTTAGCGAGCCGATAAAAGCCGGCGAGAAAAATCGGACGGCGAGGAGTCGGTATTATGCCCCGGCAAGACGAGGAAATTAGCTGCCGTCAGTTTTAATATCCGTTTTATTTTATCGAAGCAGACGGTCGACCGGACCCTCTTTCTCGCGAGACACTCCGCGGAGGATCGATCCTGCAGATCGCGAGAAACAAAGACCACCGACGAGGACCAACACAGAGGATCCAACCAATTTCCTACGCAAGGATTATTTGCGGGGAAATGTAATTCGAGCGCTTTCCGAACCACCCCAGACCCGACGTAATTCAAGACAGTGGCCGCCGGACCATTTTTATCGGGCTTATCGCTTAATTAGAATTTTTCGTCGCCAGACCGCTTCGAGTCGGAGGGTCGTGGCTACTCGGGTGGAAATTCACGAAGTGATACACTTTATGAGAAGATCGAAGACATTGTGGAAAACTGTACAGAACTAGGTTGTAAAATACATTTTTTTGAGAATTTTCATGTTGTGAGTATCGTCAGTTCTTATTATAATACGTAATCTACTAAAGATACTGATTCAATCATTTCTAATAAATAGACAGCGGACTTCATGCATTTATGACAAAACTGAGTAGGTGCAATTTAAAACAGTAAAAGCAATAGAAGAATTTAAAAATACTGTCACATTATTTTCGACTTCTTAAACATATTAAGAAAGAAAATAAATTTCTATTTCACCTCAGTTTGTTGCAATTCAGGTAGAAAGTTTTTATATTTCATAAAGATCCGCTGTCTATTAAGGAATGCATCATTATAATTTTAATAGTTGCAGGTAATAATAGTAATAATTGTATAATTGGTAGGTTCAATGTTAAAGAGCACCCTTTCAACAATAACACTTCAAGAAATTCTTTCTGGGAAGTTTGTGTGGTTTATCATGTTACTGTATTATCGCACGGGCCCTTTGCGTTTTATCCGGCGGGCGTAAATTCGTTAAATGAATTTAACTAACTGGAGGAGGACCGGTGTCTAGCCGTTCGCTCGCCGACGACGTACTTTTGCCTCGAGATTACTAAATAGACCGTAACGGGGGATGTTGGACGCGCTAGAGAGCTAAATCACCATTAAATGATCCCCCTTCCCATCCGCCCCTGCCCACCTGGTTTTCTTCCCTGTCGCTGGTTCGCCCTTCCCTTCAGCCACCGTTCTAAATGACGATCTCCTTTGAAACGGGGTCAGGTACGTTGCCAGGCTTCTCATTATTGCTACGCGAGGGAATAATTAAGCGAGGAAGAGATTAAGAGGTTCGCGAGCATCAGCCATCACCCGCGGCTTGCCTCATAAACTCCTACGGGGAAGCATTTTTACCTTTGCCACGTTCTCGAGGACACAAAACAGATCTTTCGAGACGACTGCCGCTTAGGAGACTCTCGCATTATCTCGGATGACACTCGGTTACAACTTCAGGGAATCGGCTCTGTCCCGCGTCGGGACCATCGTCTTCCGACGAACAACCCCTAAATTATTACCTTGTTCAACGGTTTCGGATATTTTACCTGGGTTGTTCTTTCTTTTGGAGGACCAGATATAATCCTGTAGACATCGATGAGACCATTACGAAAATGTAAGTATTATTGTTAGGTATTCACTGGGTTATAAGTTATACGTGTGCAAACATGAGCAACATTAAGCGTTTTTGACAGGTTAGGGCGTCGCCATATTGGATATTCGTTGGGTGGTAGAGGTAGGACTGTTGAACGCATGCGCTGGATAGATGGTTATACGCGTGTAAACATAAGCAATTTTAAGTGTTTTTTACAAATTAAAGTGTCGTCACATTAGCATATTCACTAGATAATATGGTATATTCGCGGATCGGCTAAGTTGTACTGAGCGCATGCGCTAAATGGTACGGTATGTTTAGTAGGTAGGAGCACGTGGATAAATGAAGCCGATTTTAATATTTTCTGCAGTTTGTTGTACATTTAATTGTTGATTTTAATTTTAATGTGTGGATTGTTGAAATATACAGAATCATATACAGGATCTCAAAAAGAAGGTATCGTCAAAGTTGGTTTAGGGTTAAGTCGTCGCGTTGATTTCGTACATGTGTTATTATTATGTACGTGCTTGTGCTGCCATCTAACGGATCTGCTCAGTAATACTTAGCCGATCATACGTCGTGTACCACCTAGCAAATATAACCAATATTGCGGCGCTTTAACCTGCCAAAAAGGCTTAAAAGTGCTCAACTTCTGAACCAGACAATAAGACTTTCATTTTCGGTGTTTTCTCGTCGAAATCTATAGGACTGCATAAAAAAATGTTTTAAAGAATTGGTCCTCCAAAGAAAGGTTTAACCTTTACCTGGAACCCGATACTTCGATGGTGCGTTTCATTCAAGAATGGCTCATGAAAATTCATGTTTGTGTGGTTATCTGCTGTGTTAGCATCGGTAGAAGGGTGAAAAATGGTTTGTTTTTCTGAAAAATATGTGAAACGAAATTCCGTGAGCTACTAAAGAGAACTAGCGATTTAATAATTAGTTTTGAGTTCTATTTCATCTTTGCTCGCGATACAAGTTTCAATTTTCCTTTGTTTAATTCGTAACACTTGTCAAGGCAGAATGGTACGTCTGACAGAACTCATTTTTCTTGCTTGACACATTTTTATAACTAAACTGCGAATTTTACGCATTTGTGACAAAAATGTTTAGATTTAATGCAGCGCATTAAGAAACAAGTAAACAGTTTAAAAATACTGCTGCATTGTTTCCTTTCAATTGAAATAATTGAGCAGAGAAATGGGTGTCTACGTAGCTCCTGTATCCTGTAATTAACACAGACAATTTTCATTTTGCATATAAATCCACAGAATATTCATAAGAATTCATGAAGACGAAAGGAATTTATTGTGTTAAGGATGATTGTACTTTCTTTATGGAAGACTGCATCTGCAAATTATCTGAATTATTGGCTTCCAATTCAAACAATCTTGGATGAACAATACGACGAACCACAAAAGAACCCATACAATAATTAAACGTTAGCAGTATCCGCGGCTACGGTTGCCAACTTGCGATTATTTCTGCGGGTGAAAGGGCAAAAGTCGAGCGATCAATCATTGCGGGATCTCCATTTTTTCCCGAGAAACGGGGAAGACAACGAACGGAGTATTAACAAGACCGGGCGAGAGTCTCCTCGAGAGGGTTCAACCGAGTCTGAATTCGATTTTCCCTCCTATCTCGCCTCGGTTCCACGAGTAGTTAGCATAATTCTGTTTATGAAACTCCGCGAACTCTCTCTCCCCCCATCGTCTTTTTCCTCTATCTCTCTCTCTTGCTTGTTCTCTCGGTGTTCATCGTTCCTCGACGTCTTTTTTTGCTCGCGGATCTCGCGCTTGGGTTTGCAACGTTGCTCTCTCCGACCCCGGGAAAACTCGCTCGCACAAAAGACGAGGGAGGGCAACGGTTTTAATGGTTGGTTCGATGCGCGAACAACGCGACCGACACCGACTATTCCCATTCCGCAATCACCGCCAATGAGCTGTAATTATCGGTGTAATCGAATTCTATTCGGAGCCAGCCTCGGGCATTAATTCAACCGGTAACTCGCCAAAGAACTACTCGCGTCAAATTTCCATTTGTCGCGTTGCTGCGGTCGCGGCAAATACGCGCGCGACTAATGGGAATTTACGAAGGCTTCTGGCCACGGTAATTGCTGTTAACCGACCGGCCCTCGTGCCTCCTTCGATCAAATCAATCTGACAGTTTATTAAAGGTATTCCGAGACCTGTCAATATTTTTCGACGTTGACACCATCCCCGAAAAAAATCAGAGATTGCGCCATATATTCAAATCTTCTCTTTTTATGGAGCGACAGATATAGACCTATTTATTAGAGGGGTGCGAGATCCCGGGAAGTCCTCAAACCCGATGCTTGGGACGGGATGGGAAGATGCGAATCTGTTTGGGTTTCCGGAGAATATGCGGGATTCCCGGGAATATTCGGGATTCCAGGAGCGATCAGGTTTCCTGTGAATCTCAAAGATTTCTGATACTGTTCGGAATTTTTTAATATTGTTTTTGCTACTCTTACAGCAAAATGTAAGACCAGAGACGGTAAATACGAAAATAATATATAATTTAATTAGAGAAAGAGACAACAAATACAATTGATTACACTTTCACGTCTCAATCTCCGTCTGAGATTTACGTCTCGGATTACCAGAGTAATGTATAACACGTTGCGCGGCACGTCATGTGACCAGTCTACGGTCTTAGTGGGGGACGTTGGGGTGCGCTCATGTTAGTGGAATGGGATAGTGGAAGGGGAAAAGGAGGAGAGATCCACCCAGTTTTGGTTGTTTCTGACGACACTGATTCTGAAACGAATTAAATGGAGGAGTTGGAGGTGAAGGAGTCATAATAGCAAGTTGAATAGAAATTGAGATAGAAATATTTAAAACAGGTTGTCTCTACTGGATATGAAATTATTGAATTGATATTATTTTACTAAACAGTGTGTATATTATTGTGTGTGGTGTGCTATTATACACGTCTACAAGGAGGAATTTCAGAAAGGGTTGCTGTGAGACGTGAGATATCTTAAATTTGCAATTTTGGCTTCGTTAAAAAGTCTGCATTGATCATAAAGAAATTGTATGGTTACTAGCTTATTATTAGTAGTCGTCATGTGCATCTTTCTACAGTGATGAGATGAATGTCACATTCTCAAGACCTCCATAATACTTCATTCAATGTAAAAAGATGATCAGAAAGTCTGCGAATCTGTGGCCGTATTTTAACACAACAGAATTATATACAGTGTTCTTAAACATGCAAATAATGAAAATTATAGTCTCGCTTACCGGGTCATATTGATCTACTACCAAGGCATCCATTAAGGTGTCCCTTACAGTCAAGTTAACACAGTATAAGGGTAGCTGAGAATACTGAATAGACTACATAATACTACGTCTAGTCTCATAGATATACTAAACGGAAGGCTCCAGATCCAGGCTCTTAGATCAAATCCATCAAAGTGGATGAAGAAGCCCCTTCTCTCAATCATTCTGCATCATTCTCGAGCAAACGCAACAACTCGTATCAAGAAAAACGATACATCCAGTACATTCTAAATGTCGTTTATCAGAAATCCGTGCATGCACGAAAGCTGTACGAAAATTCGGATAAGTTCTACTGGAATCGTTCTGAAGGCCATTCCATCGGGATTCCCATGGAACCGGTCCCAGATCCTGGCCGATGCTTGCCGGTCCAATAGTGTAGTGGTTGCATGTACCACCATGGCGATGGCAGTCGATAACCGAAGGAATTCGAAGCTGGCGGAAGACGGTGGCGTCGCGATGCGCCGACAGACGTCCGCCAGCAGCCATGAATCCAGAGTCCGGGCCGCAGAGAACAGAGGCGAAATTGCCGGCGATACGCCAATAATTCGCGAAATGCAATTGCGCGTCGGCGGGCCGGCCGATATGCAGCAGGCTCCTTGTCCGCAGGACGGACTCTGCGGTCCGGCGAAGATCCGTCCTCTTGGGATCTCTCTCTCGGCACGGCGCAGCGTCGTCGTTCCCCCGAGTGCGGTTCGCATACTCGACATAGCATAACTGGCGTAACGTCGCATTAGACCAGCTCGGCGAGTCCTTGCGTGCGTCGACTAATCGAGGACTACGCGTCCACCGGCTTACATTAACGCGCGAGGATCCCCGCTCTGTGTATTAACCGACTCTGCACTCCTCCCGGATATGCATGCGAACGGATTGCAAGCCAGTCGCAGGTGCAACACTGCACCCGCTTCCTCGATCACACGATGCGCTCTGCTCGATACACGTTGGTCAGATGTTTCGGCTTCCTGTGTGACCACTTTGTAGATAAATAGTGGTCAGATTCTGATCCATACATTTTTATGGTGTGTATTGAGAAACTAAGTTGTAAACATTTCTCTTTTGCTCTTCTGATGTACGGTATTTTATCGATAAATGTCCCAACCAGGGGTCCGGCCAGGGACAATTATGATCCAGGTATACTGTTCTTTGACTTTTGCCAAACGGACAATTGTCGAAGGACAACAAAGCTCGAGAGGCCTCGGTCACCGAGAAGTGTAACATAATACCGGTCGAGTATATCGGTGTGAGACCTTTACTTATCCAATGACAAAACTTCTTTATTTTTGATTATTTTTTTATGGAATTTTCACCAACATACTCATGAAATTTTTCTAATGAAAATGATAGCAAATATTACGGGCGCAGGGACGGACAGCGTATGTGAAAGAAAGAGACCCGGAGAGCCGCAGCCGCCGGCACAGTTCAAAGTCGAGGCTTTTTGCTTCCGAAATTTTTATCGCTCATTACACAAGTAAATATCAGAATTATATCATATTTGGTATCATTTTCAGTATAAAAATGCCACGAATATGTTGGCGAGAGTTCCATAAAAAAATAATAATAAATAAAGATGTTTTGTCATTGGATTAGTAGTGGTCTCACCGATATACTCGACCCGTATTGTTACACTTCTCGTCGAGCGAGGTCTCTCGAGCTTCACGGTCCCTCACGGGGTATACCCCGCGGTAGTGGGGATAGTTGTGGGACAATTATCGGCCAGGTACTTGGGACATTTATCGATAAAATACTGTACAACATTTTTGGTGATTCGTTATGTTAACGAAATAGTATTTAATCCTTTACTCTGTAATAAAGAGTGACACTCCTAATGAAGATCTCAAAACATGATCTACTACGTATGTACAGTATGAATTTCTATTAAACTGGAATATGATTCTGTTTTTTCTGATGCTGTTATTTAAACATTATTGAACACGAATGTTTCCAATTTTCTATTTTCTTTTATAATATCGACCAGTGCTAGGGGTCAGTGGAAGGTGTATTGTCTCAATTCTACATATATCTGAAAATGCGGTGGGGGTAAAAAGTATTCCTACACCTTTAGAAATCGAGTAACTTTTTTAAAATTGGATCAAATAACTTCAATTATTTTGAGACATTAGACGCAGTAGTTTACTAGGTAGCGTGTAAATAATTTTTTTCTAAAAATTGCTATTGGTCGGAATTGCGACGAAAATAGTAATGATCACAATTTTTAACTTTTTTATCTGTACCTGTAATAAAAATCATGTTCAACTCATTGTTGTCATAAATGTATAAAATCTGCAGTCTAGTAATAATTAGACCGCGAATTTTATTTATTTATAGCAAAAAAAAGGATAGGTACAATTTAAGATAGTTACGATATTACAATAATTTGAGAATGCCAATACATCATTTTTAACTAACTAAAATTATTAAAGAATAAGAGAAGCTTGCATACGTATAGAAGCTGGTTCTTGCAATTTTTATGTTGCATAAAAATCCGCAGTCTACTAATAACCATTCTCCACAATCATCCACATATGAACCGTGAAACGTGCTAACAAGTTAGCCGATTTTGACGAGTATACTCGTAAAGAAGAAATGGCAAGGTTTTGTGTTATGACGAGTATATTCGTCAGGCGTAAAAAGTAGTGACAATTAGCTGTTTAAATTGCAATTTCAGTGAAAACAAACAAAAATTCGTAAATTTCAAAATGTTTTGAGTATTCAGCGGCCAAGACGAAATAAAACGAATAAATAAAAAAAAATACAAATAATTATTATGAAAAAAATTTATACAATGTGAACAAAATGGTTCGCTTACTTTATGCAATACATTTTAGGTACACATTTTTCAAAGAGGTCGCAACAGCTAATTGGTTAATATACAATTAACCACATCTATCAATTTCACAAACACAAGGCTCGAGTGCGCAAACAGTGTTTCCACTATTAAGGCCGATTACCAACTGTAACCTCTTCGCACAAAAGTGAGGTAATACGTCATCCGTAAAGCCAGGTCACCAGCAAAATAATACGGCGAAGTTAGCCACGTCCGCGCTTACAATGATCGATTCTGCTCGTACGCCGGACGCGGCAGGTATGAATATGGATCAGCTGATCGAGTGGCGGGCGCTATCCGCGGCGCGGCGTGTCGGTTGTATCTTCGCGCTGCTAGCCGTCCCCAGGCAGGCATGGTACACGGTGTTAATTAATTCGCGTAGGTAATCGAGACACGGGATCTCGCGAATGGAATCGTTTTACCTATTCGGTGTAGAGGCCACCCGGTGGGATTTCGACGGACGATAATGCACCGGTGAAACTGGGAGAGGGTGCTCACTTGCGGATTACCGGATGGGGGGGAAACGTGAATCCATTCCGGAAGGATAAGCGTAACAGGGGTATCCGTTACCTTTGCGGTGACACGTCGTATTCCTCCGTAATTTCCGTAAGCCGTCTCGTAACTGCGAGAACCCCTCGTTTTCTTATTTTGATGCCTGGGTATCCTGGTATCTGGGTCGCGGCGCGACTTTCTCGTCAGAAGAAGCTAGCTAGGCGAGCTAGATAGCTAGCTGGCTGACTCTTTCTCTCGGGTGGTGCTCGACTCGTTTTTTCCGCTGGTTGTCTCGACGATTTTCTTTCCCAATTACCAGCGGTGAAAGCCCGGCACAAAGAGTCGACGGGTGAACGACCGTCCGCGACGCGCGAATCCGCCGGGTACAACGCGGATGAAAACGTAACGAGCCGAGGCTCCGGCGCTGAATGAGACCGCGAGACTAACTGGGGCCGCGAGAATCACAGGTGCGCGGGTTAAACGAGACGCTTGCAGAGACAGGCCCGAGCGGTGCAGAGCGGTGCGGAGCCGAGCGTGTTTCGTCTCGACGAGAAAGGACGCCGTGCGTCGCGTCGGTTTGATAATCAGGATAGGAGCGTCGGAGCGTTCACGAGCAGACCCGCGAGCTGTCCCCTTGCTAACCATAGGCAGAATCGAAAGGCTAAAGGGTCGACGCTGGGGCTCTCGTTGGTTGGGGCTGCTTCTGTGGCATTCAATGGGGATGCACGCGCGGAAACAATGACTATGACGTAATTATAGGCAGTTAGGGTAATATTCTCGACTGCGAGGCTGCGATGGAATGAGATTAGAATGACGGCGGAGGTTGCTGCTCTCCGTCGCGTCAGTGGTTCTCACTTCTGTCCGAACATCTTTGCTAAACCCATTTAACCTCCTACGCTGCGATTTGTTTTACGATTGTATTGATTAGATCTTCTTTGATGTTTATAATTTGTTAGAGGAAATTATTGTATGCATGTGTATTCTCCAGTGGCTATACACCGACAACAACACAATAGGATTGTATTTTGATTTCAAGGAAATTAATGATAGTAGCATTTAGCGGATTCTGTTCGAAATCTTCATCACGAGAATGACTCGATGCTATAGTGCAAGGGGTTAACCTTTCTGCTGGGCTGATTTATGGGTCACCGGTGTTTAGGCGATAATCGCCATGACTAGATTTGGTTACTTCTGAAAATGTAATAGTCGAATTGGTCTTTGCAGTCCTTACATAGTCCACCTATTTGTGGCTTGCAACTAGTAGGTTGATCGTATTTTGTTTGTGCCATATTTTAGTGAAAATCTCCTTCTACTACACCATCATTATTGAAGAGCCTATTAATAGACTTCCGGTTGATAAAGTGGTTATTGCTTCTAAGAACATGAAACATAGCGCTCACTCTTGGGAAACAAGCACACAATAATTAATGAACACCAGTATCAAATGCTGATCAATTTTGACTAGGAGTAGGATCCAAAAAAAGATGCGAGGAAGAAGTCGGTCTGTCCTGAATTAATAGAACATATCATTCAGCCTTGAGAAACAAGCTCGCACCAATCAATTCAGAACATGACCAAATGGTAAACAACTTGACTAGGAATAATATTGACAATTCATTGACAATTCATTGACAAGTCATTGACAATTCATTGACAATTCATTGACAATATTGACTTAATTCACAGAACATAGTGCTCGACCTTGGAAAGCAAGCTCGCATCAATCTGATAAGAACAGTACAAAATGGTAAACAATTTGACTAGGAGTAGGATCGAAAAGAAGAAGTCGGGCTGTCCTGAATTCATAGAACAATATCATTCAGCCTTGAGAAACGACCTCGCATCAATCAATTCAGAACAGTGCCAAATGGTAAACAATTTGACTAGGAGTAATATTGACAAGAAAATGTGGGGAAATTGTAAGACAGTCCTTAATTTATAGAACATAGTGCTCGACCTTGGAAAGCAAGCTCGCATCAATCTGATAAGAACAGTACAAAATGGTAAACAATTTGACTAGGAGTAGGATCGAAAAGAAGAAGTCGGGCTGTCCCGAATTCACAGAACATATCATTCAGCCTTGAGAAACAGCTCGCACCAATCAAGTCAGAACAGTACCAAATGGTAAACAACTTGACTAGGAATAATATCGACAATTCATTGACAATTCATTGACAATATTGACTTAATTCATTGACAATATTGACTTAATTCGTAGAACATAATGCTCGACCTTGAAAAACAAGCCCGCTTCCATTAATTCAGAACAGAATCGAATGGTAAACAATCTCGTATTGTTTTGACCAGCTTGCTCGAAGAGCTCCATAAGCATTTGGTCAGTGAATTTTTCCATGAGACATGGTTGAGAATAACTGCCTGCTTCCGCGGGCCGCGCTCGTAGATATATCACCGCGGGAACGGAATTATGTCTACGCGCGGAACCACCATGGAAGAGCATCCGAGTGGTGGAACAGGGCTACGGTTACATAGAACGAGAGACAGAGCCGGGAATGCATGGTGCACCGAGGCTCGAGCAGCTGGTATAAGGTACGTCATTCCGGGAACAGGATCTGGTGCCGTGGTACACCGTCATAGGTGGCCCGCAAAACCAGCTTTGCGCGAATTAGGCCGGCGCTGTTGTAATTGAATCGAACCGCACCGCTTCCAGCGAGAGCTGGCTGCCTGGCTGGATGGCTGTGCCTAGCTGCCTGGATGGCTAGATTGTCCCCTTGATTCACGGGAAACTGTCGGAGAGACCCCTTCTACTGATTCCCAGAATGCCATGCGGCGTCCCGCGAACTTGCGAATTCGCGTTGAACGGACCTGTTCTCGGGACTTACGTTTTCGCGACGAATCAGCGAACCCTGACATAATCGTAGGCGACAAGGGTTGGGTCTGAGCTGGAGAATAATATGCTTTAGGGGATGAGTGGTGACGGAGAAAGGAGATTATTCATTTTGTTTAGTCCTTTTAGGGCACGGCTTCCAAGTGGACATGATATTTTGTCTCATATGGCAATGTCTACGTCTATGATAATTGTATGGCGGCAGGTTTTCGGAGTATGAAAAGATGGAAAAAGGAGAAGGAAGCGTTTCGTCCTAGGCTCGCTAGAGGACTTATCAGTAAGGCTATCTAGCGGACCCGTGCCTTAGACGCGGGATGTCGTAAGATTTTTTTTTTATGTTGTTCGGTGAGTTTGCAGTAGTACCTAGGGGCAGAGAAAGCTCCTTTACCGACTAGAGATGATTAAGTAACTATTACTGGTATTACCAGCTTGAGGTATGTGGGAATAAGATGAGGTTGGGACATGGGAAAATTTGCAAAAACCAAAAGACATGAACAATGCATAGGAATGAGTATCATGCAAGGTTAGTTAATGAGCATGCAGGGGAGTGAGGGAAGTGGGGTGAGAGTGTTTAGGCTTGGGGAAGCATCTAGTGGAGGGTGTGGAGCTTGACTGTTGGGTCAAGGTGGAGATGGTGGTGGTAGGGAAAGAATTAAGTTGAGAGTGTAGGTTCCGGCGCTAGCGGGAATCGCAACTTGATAGACGCGGGATGTCGCAAGGACAGGTTAGGACGGTGTACATACAAACAGAGGAAGTAGTAGCGGGAAAGGTGTTGTCGTACTGTCCCTCTGTTGACGAGCATATGAAGTAGACGCCACAATCGAAGGTGGCCATGATGATAGCTACACTATATTGTTTGTAGTAATCATGTCAGATACAAAGATTGAAGAACTTGAGAAAATATTCGTATCTTTCTTTGCGATTCCTATACTTATTCAGAATATAAGATGGTCCTTACAGATTAGGGGTTGTGAGTCACATTCAGTTATGTATCACATAAATTCAATTAATGATAAACAAGGTGTACATGTTAGTACTAATAGTGGACAGAAATTAGATATATATCCTGTGACAATTTTAAATTGAAGGGAACTGTGTCAGGCATAATTGAACGTAAGAATCATTGCATACTGTATACATACAGTAACACTTCAACTTGAATTCATATAATCGATCTAGTCAAGGAATTCGGATAATGCGAGTTCGGATACTAGAACAGTTACTTACAATTAGTTACACCGCTAGAACAAATATAAACTAATTTATAGAATCAATCCTGTTGTATTGTTTCAAATTTGCTAGGATAATAGCGAATTCCGATATCAGAGGTTAACTTAGGAGTCCTAACTTAGAGGACTATGTTCACCGACCAAATCGCAGGATAAAATTGGAATCGCTAAAGAAAAATGCAAATCGAATACATATTCAAGCCCAATGTTACAGGTACGTGATTTTCCATTGAAGTATGAGGATACACTTGTACAACAGGCTCAGTAGCTGAGATCTGGAGCCGAATCCGGGGTCAAGAAACGGCAGAGCGAGCAATCTAAACTTGGCAGAAGAAAGGCCGAAAGGAATCGTCTCGGAGGCGTCGGAAACGATTATATTCGTAGTCGGATAGCGCCTAAAGACTGACAAGCCATTCAAGGATCGCAACTTTCGGTGTCAGCCGGCTGAATCGGCGTCACCCACACGTACAGAGAGAAATCTGGCGGGTGTCTCCGACGTCTGGGACGTCTAACCAGGGCACAGCAGCAGTAGCAGCAGCAGCCGCCGCCGCCGCCATCCTCTAGAGCGACACTCTCTCGTCGGGTTGAATGCTGCCTCTCTCCTGACGGCCTGTCATCACCAATTATGATCCATTCAGGACTGCCACGGGTTAAATTACCCATAGACTACCGTTTCCCCTCTCTGTATCTGCTGCTACGTATACAGAAACAACGAGCATGATTCACTGCTCCGTATACCGGCGCGGTGCAGTGAGGGTGCGGTATAGTGCGTTCATCCCTCTCTGAACGCCGAGCGAGAGAAGAGGCCCGTCCCCGAAATCATCCGACGATGGACACGCGAGGTGCAACTGCACGTATGCGCTTCCGGTGCGACTGTCCGCGGTGTCTAATGGCCCCCGGAGAACGGGACACAATGGGCACTTGATTACAAGCAGGGTGGGACACGTCGTCGTCGGGCTACAAACAAACCCCGCGTAAGTGAAAAAGCCTTTCGAGTCCCTGTGGAACCGGGGAACGAAAACCGAATGGGAGGTGGTGCACACCGGGCAGCCACGAGGAGGATAGTGGTCGGTGTGTTTGAAGTGTGATCGAAACCGGCCGGGAACTAATTCCCCGGGTAAATATGAGAAAAAAGGGGCCGGATTTGAGGACTTTTTTGTCTCCCCTTAATTACCATTCGTCCTTCGGTCTAACGTCGACGCCTCCTCTCTCTTTCTTTCTCTCTCCCTCCTTGAGAAGAGGATCCTCGCAAAGTCATCCTGGTGCGAGTAAACCGTTCCTTCTCTAGAGCCTCTCCATAACCGGCTCTATTTCGGATTTTAATTTCGCGCCCTGTTCAACGCTCTCCAGTAGCCGACCCGTTTTTACGATCGACGACGTTCGGGAGAAAATGATCCTCATCCAGCTAATTACCGGGGAAAAATGTCACGATCCAGGAGCGAGTACACACGACAGATTTAATTCCCTGTACCAGGATTCTAACTCCGAGGCTGGTTCAGCTGCTTCTTGCAGCGGCTACGTTCCACGGTAATATCCGTAAGTGCATCCCGCGATTTTCTTGCGCGTGCACTTCCTACCAATGTCTCCAGGAATCTCTCTCTATCGTAGTGAGGAACGAGAGGGAAAGGAGGAGGAGATACCCGGAGCGCAGCGTTAACAAGCAATGACTGCAACGACGCCATCGTGGACGACCAGGACGACCGCGTCGACGACGAAGACGGGTGCACCGAGTGCAGCGGCTCAACCCAGACGTCCGCCACTCTACATAATTGCTAGCCATTGTACGATCTCTCTCTCTCTCTCTCTCTCTCTCTCTCTCTCTCTCTCTCTCCCTCTCTCTGTCTCTATCTCTGTGTGTGTTCGCGCTCTCGCAAGCTGCCAACGCCCCCGCATACTCGTCCCACAGCCTCGGGGATTCCCTGCAGCAAATAGATTTTTTACCATAGCTTGCGACACTCCAGACCATGTCCTGGTGACCTTGGTGTCCTTCGGGTCGTCTGGCAAAACTATACCACGTGCTGAAGAACAGATGGTCCCGGGATTTGCCCTTCAGCTGGCGGAATCTGCTTGTACTTTGATCTTCCGGCGCAAAAATGAATTAACCGGTGTTTTAGCTTCTCTTGATTTTTGTCCCACTTTTTGGTCATAATGTACGTTTGTGCTCTATGGGTTAGTTAATATCTTTATAAAGGGTACTTGTTTGTTAGAATTAGCTTATCTTCTTCATTTTTTTGACGTACCTACGATTGCTTGCGTAATAGATAATTTTCATTCTTGTTCTTGCTTTCTGCTGTTTGTGTATTATTTTACTTGAATGTTATTCTGTTTATTACTCTGTTTCTCGCTTTTTTAAAGCTCCTGGTTTCATAATAATTAGAGCGAGGACTTTGTGAATTTATGACAGAAATGATTGGATGAAACACAGAACATAAGAAACATCAGTAGAATGGAAGATTACTGGTACATTAGGAGCAACTTGTAAAAAATTAAATATACAGGAGAAATTCAATTTTTATTGAACTCTCGTTACTCAGACTTGATGCAGACAATCTTAATTTTGCATAAAAATCTACAGTGTAATAATTATAATAATGATAATAATAGTTGTTATCATAATTTAACGTGCTTATATAAAAGAATGTTTCACACGAGATCTACATAGTATAACCAAGTATAAATCATAGTATAAATCAGTATAAATCAAGCCCATTACCTAGTTCACGATACAATAAAAGAAACTTCTCACCATTTTGTTCTTTTATCGATATAAGCTTTTAAATTAACCTATAATTCGAAAGACTATTAACGTTAAACAGAACGTTACAATAAAACATTTTATCCGAATTTTAGCTACGTAGCTTGGAAAATGACTGAGACCTTCCCTGTTAACAATAAACGTACCAGCTCCGGTCACAATGACCGGTCTGAAATTTTTATTTTACAATTTTTAAAATTATAACAATGCTTCCATTGGAAATGATTAAATAGATTTCATCGTTCAAGCATATATTACAGTAAAAATCGTACAAAGGTTAAATAAATTTAATCATTTCATTTTTATTAGCCAGCATAGACCAGCTACGTTTAGTTCTGGGTAGGTTTAGTGTTCATACTGCAACGCTTAAAATATGTTCCACTCCAACCGACGGGCCTAGCGCACTTCAAGCTTTCAGAATTAAGTGACCAACGCGTCGTACCGTTAAATAAACAACCACCTTAATGCACCTCGTTACCGGAGTCGTTTCATCTGCGAAAGAAATTCCCACGGAATGGTCAATGACGGCTCGACGCCCGGTAATCGGATTTCCTTTGGAACGAAGGCTGGCGGCGACGACGGCGCAGGAAACGGTGGATGGAAAGGGATTCGGTAACCGCTTGTTTGCCGTGCAAAAGAACGGGGAGGTTTGTTTGTCAACCATCGTGTGCAATCCGAAACTGTGACGACGTCGCGGGGGTGTATAGAAGGGTTGGTCCGCGAGGAGACACGAGAAGACGAGAGCAGCTAGAACAGCGTCCCATCCCGGAAAGAGCAAGACAGAGGCTGTCCCTCTTGTACAGAAACAGAGAGCGAGAGAGAGAGAGAGAAAGACGAAGAAGGGAAGTGCTCATGCAATGCAGATCGTTAAAGCATCCCCGTTGCGCCGGTGACCCGAATGTGGCTTACGGAGACAAAGTGCGGGCCAGAAAGGTGTAGGGAAGCACAGAAGGGAAGAAGGAAGAGGAAACGGACCGGCGGACTAGCGATCCAGGCCCCGTTCGCTTTTCCTCCCCCGCTGGCAATTCCTTGTTTCCCCGTTTACATCTGTGCCGTGGCAAGTGGAACGTAAGTAATGCTATCCACCGCGCAACTGGAAAATATCGTCGAACGGACCGTTTCCCGGCGAGTCCTCCTACTTTTTTCCCCCTGTTCCGTTTCTGTTTCTTTCGGTACGCGCGGCGGCCGTTCCTCGCGAGTATCTGGCGTTTATCGTTATTGTTCCCCCGCGAATCACGCGACCCCCGGCACATTCGAACCTTCGAATTAACGAGTAAATACGATGGCGCAACTGTCGCCAACCCACTCCACGCGATACGACGCCAGTTAAACGCGATTTTTGCTCGGTATGGCCGCTCCTTAAATAAATTCATGGGTTTTGTGGAAGTGGAGCCAGAAAGTGCGCTCGCTTCATTCTCAAAATTGCTTGCTGTTGTATCTGGATCCATATATTTCTAATTTCTAGATTATCATTGAGCATGGTGTTTATTGGGAAATGAGGTACTGAGCGTTGTTCTTTTCGATCTTCAATGTGAAAAAGTATCATTAATCCTTTGCGGACGCATGTCTGTTAACCCTTAGCACTCGAATGGCAACTCTGAGGCGCCGCTACAAATTGTTACACCATTATTCAGAATATTGTTTACATGATTAAATTTGTTTATATGTAATAATTTACTAAACATTTAAATATTGTATGAGGTACTATATCAGTTTCGTACGCATGTAATGAAAAAAATTATTTACGATGGAAATATTCTAGGTTAGAAGAAATGTTTGAGTTTTTAGTTGAAATAGCTCCGAGTGTAAAGGGTTAATAGTCGCCCAAGCAATTTTGCCGCTCTGCGACTGCTAATAATTTTTAAAGAAATTATTACTCCCAAAAAATATCAAACACATTTTTACTGAACACTACCCATTTCCCTTCATTTAATTCATATACTTAACTCTTCAGTATGCAATTTTGTTTCACAAGGAAAATTTAATCCAGACCTATCAAGAAGTATGCTAAAAATAATTCCCGTCCGTTAAGGGTTAAATACGAAAAGGGTAATTATTGCGAAAGGGTCACTATACTCCGATTTTGATGCAATTTAAATATGTTGTGCAGCAACACATTTTGAACAACTTTTTCCTTTTCCAATATCGGGGAGTCGCGTTTAGTTTTCGAGATATTCGCAAAAAACTATTGCTAATACTGTATTGAATTTTCTTTCTTGGATTTTCCTGACGGTCGGCCCTTTTCGCCCCCTCCACGACCTAACCACAACTCATTCTATTCACATGATTTTTCCATTACTAGATCAAATTCTGGATGACAGCTACAGTGCAATGATTATGCGAATATAATGATTTGAGGTTAGGTCGCGGAGGGAGCGGAGAGGGGGGCTGTTAAGCCGGCCCGACCGCGCATACGAAAATTCAGGAGTAGTCTTTCAAAATTGAAAACTCACCCTATATAGAGTGAAACCATAGTTTTTCTCTCAACCCCACAACTTGTTTACAAAAAAAAGTAAACAGACGCCGCACCGGAGCAGCCTTACGTTGCCTCGGAGCGTGCAAGAATACGGAAAATTCAATACAGTATTAGCAATAGTTTTTTGCGAATATCTCGAAAACTAAAAGCGACCCCCCTATATTCGAAAAGGAAAAACTTGTTCAAAATGTGTTGCTGCATAACATATTTAAATTTTATCAAAATCGGAGTATAGTGACCCTTTCGCAATAATTACCCTTTCCGTATTTAATGATACTCGAAAACCAAAAGCGACCCCCCCCCCATATTAGAAACGGAAAAAGTTTTTAAAAATATTGAAATCTATAACATATTTAAATTTCATCAAAATGGGAGTATAGTGACCCTTTCGCAATAATTACCCTTTCCGTATTTAATGATACTCGAAAACCAAAAGCGACCCCCCTCCCATATTAGAAACGGAAAAAGTTGTTAAAAATATTGAAATCTATAACATATTTAAATTTCATCAAAATGGGAGTATAGTGACCCTTTCGCAATAATTACCACGAAAAGTGTTGTACTTCAATGAAGACTTTTCTTAAATACAGGAGTTTCCATTTTTTTTATCAGACCCCAGTACATTCTTCGTAATAGTGTTTAATCCGTTGTTCTGTCATATTCAGTCAAACTCCTGACGAAAATTTATAAACAAGAACTACTAAATATCTATCTTATCCATTTTTATTCAACTGAAATAAGATTGGTGTACCAACGATGGTACACGCATTTAAAACATATAATTTTGTAAGAAGCTTAAAGCTGTATATCAACACCAAAAGGAAGAAGATGGTACACGATGTGAACACTAGTATGTACAAGCTTTTTTAGTTACCGAAATAGTTTACAATAACGTATCAGACTTGCATCGAAACTATTGAATAGTCTGAATGTAAATTCGAACAAAAATGGGTCGGCACAGAACGTGTTAACCATTATTGAAAATCTAAGAATATGTACGTTATCAATTTTCTTTTTATCCTAGGAAATCTTAAACGACAAAAGAAATAAAGTAGTGCAATTGTATTGTGGCGAAACGACGCCAGTTAAACTCGCCTTTTGCTCGCTACGACTGCGACTTCTTCTAAAATAAATTTATGAGTTCCCCCGGAGATGGAGCCAGAAAATGTGCTCGCATCATCTTTAAAATTGCTTCGTATTGTATCTGGATCTTTAGACTGCACCATCGAGATCTTTCAAGCTCGAAAATGCATTGGGTAAAAAGGATAAATTAAACCAGAGTGAAAGATAACAAGTGCCGACCAGAAAGAAGGCCGCATCATCCCCTAAAACAGTTTATTGCCGTATCTAGACAATTAGATTAAAGTCGAGGGCCTGTAGGCTCGAAAATGCAATCGGTAAGAAAAAGGCGCATTAAACTGGCTTAGAAGAACGAGGAAATGAATTACTGGTTTCCGGGAGCTCCCTCCGAATTCCGGATACGGTCGTTGAGATTCGAGAGTCTGATCGATCGTTTCTCGAGCGAGACACACTCCTGACACATATACAGAGAGAAAGGGAGAGAGAGAGAGAGAGAGAGGCAGAGAGTGTGTCACAGGGACGCGCACTCAATCGCGTCGTCGTTGACGAATTCAATTTGGCCCGCGCAAAGTATCCGATCAGCTTTAATTCGCCGATATTGAGCCCGCCGGTGTTTTCATCCGCACGATCCCAGACACGTTGTCCGCGGTTTTCCGCGCAACTCTCTCTCTCTCTCTCTCGCTCTCTCTCTCTCTCTCTCTCTCGTACCGACATTCAGAGCGCAGCCGCGGAAATGGAAGCAACACAAGCCATCGTCTAGACGAGGCTTCGAAACACGCCGGGATAGCTATCGTTGAATGAGGGAACAAGCTGATAGTCGGCAACGTGGCGAAACGGAGAAAAATATAGGTTAGATTAGGCGAAGAGGCATCGCTGTAGCGTCGGAGCACCGCCGGTTAAATAAGGGTTGCGGGATCTTTGCTCTACTACCCATACTCGCTGCCAACAGCTCCTTTCGCCTGCAACCAAAGCTGCTGCTTGGTTTTTTTCGTGTTTTAAAAAATTCCTTTTCATGGTGGAGAGGAGGGACGAGTCGATGGGCTTCAAACGCGACTTGAAATCGTGTTACCGATTCTTCAACATCGCCCCTTCTTTGGCTTTCTGTCTAATATAGTGGAGGGGTGGTTTTGATTAAAATAATGCTACAGGAACGAATGCAGCTTCGATCTACCTGTAGGTAATGAAGGGCAACCTTGAGTTTTTGTATGACGTGTCTTCAGAAAGCCTACAACCAGGAACGCTTGTTCGAAATGTTCTTCAGAACTGAGGAAGTCTATACAGTTTAAAACGATGATAGCGACGAAGTACTATGCATGAGAGTCGTTTAAGGATGTGACTCGTTATAACTATGTAAAAGAAATACGATAGAAGTTATGTAAATTTATCGTATTCCTTTTAAAAACTCATTTTGAATTGGATGCGTACTGCGCATGTCTGTGGAACAAGACAGCAGACTGACGCAGCTAATAAGTGGAGAGAAAAGAGAGAAAGCCACGTGGTTGCTAAAATCTAATTGATTAGGATTGTCCGAATAAATCGTCACTCTTGTACATAAATCTTTGTGGAATAATAGCTTTTAATGTCGTTTCTTGTGTTTACAGGTAAGCGTGTACAGTAGACTAAATTAAACTTTGTAAATAATAAATGCCTTGTGTTTACAGTGAAACTCAGTTCAGTCATTATTCCCTCAAGATAAATTGAAGAAAGAAAAAGATAAACTTATTATAACTATACTGCCTATCTTCGTGCAAAAATTGTCTGCACCAACTGCAAGAAACCTGTATCGTACCGTCCCTTGCAAAGTTTCAAAATTTATTACACGGGAGCGTTTTATTAGAACTGTACTTTCTAACACTATACTTTCATCTATTAGTGCTTACTGCAACGATGTCCAAACTTGGTTACGGGAGCTGAACGCCGTCCCCACCACCGTCCGTCGTTTCCAGAGCGCCGTGACGCGGCGAACCGATTACCAATATGCTCGCTTCCCGCGCTAAAAAGATGTTCGTCGATTGTTTTATGACACGCGGGTCGGTTACTCGGTTTCTTGGTCGGCGGGATGAGAACACACTGCGCCTGAGCGAACTGACAGTAGGAAGGGGAAGTAGGCGCGTGGGGGGCCCTACGCTGGACTACGGCTTACTGTCTAAAATTCTCTGTCTAACGGTCTCGAATTTTCTATTTCACATTTGTGATAAAGATGCATTTATAGGTAATAATTATATCAATTTCCTCACTCAAGCTCATGTTGAAATAAAAATTGTGCAAACTTTGAATTTTTTTTTTTGAGCGTTTTAAGTCACATGCACAATGTAGGATATTAGTGACCACAGTTGGGTTGCCTAGTGAAGCCACTCGTATTTAGAGCAATTGGTATACTTTAATGTCTTTTAAGAAGTTAAGAGCATTTTTGCACGATTCTATTTCTCGTAAGATCGTTAGTGAGTTTTGTAGCTTATGTTGAGTCCTCTTCATATTATATTTAGAGCAACTTGTCAAGATGTGTTCAATGGTATTTTGCACGCTACAGGTGTCGCAGAAATTTGGTTCAGTTTTTGTGATGAGATATGAATGTGTCCAGTTTCAGTGTCCTATTCTTAATCGGGTTATTTTCACTTGGTCTTTTCTATTTAGTAGTAGCGCCAGGTTGAAGTCATTTATGTTGTAACTTTGTGTAACTTAGTTGGTCAAAATACAATTTTTATTATTCAAGACATACTAGTCCTTTTTAATGCTCGGTAGGTTCACTGTTAAAGACAGCTATGAAAATATTTAGATCTATAAAGAGTTGAAATTGAACAAAATATCTCAAAAGTTTGAACCGGTCTCTGATCATCAACATACCTAACACACTCGGACAACCACCCCGTAGACAATAAACAGAATTAAGAAATTAGTTTGTTCATCTCGAATGATACAAATCACAAAGTAGTGGTGCTGCAGAAGCTGAAGAGGAAGAAGAGGTATAACGCGACGCGTTAGGTCCACCTACAATTTGTCCCAGCTCTCGATTACAATGATCCTCTGGTGGGAACGAGGTCTGTTGCGAAGAAGGGGAAATGGAACGGACGAATCGCGTCCCGTTCGCGTGGCCGTTGCTCGAAACGGCGTCGAATTATCGCGAATTGGCTGGAACTGTGACGACGACAGCGCGGCGTCGGGGCAGGAAATCGCATCGAGCCGGGTAAGTGGGAAAGCGTTGGATACAATGAAAGAAGGAGAGAGACAAGGGAGGACAAGGGAGGCAGAAGAGAGGAGAAGGTTGTATCGCGCGGATGGAACGAGGACGAGAGGACGCAGAGATGGGAGAACACGGCTGTGATTAGCATACAAACTACGCGCGGCCGTGTTGGTTCTCCGCGTTTGCTCGGGACACGAACCAGCGCCGCGTTCCGCTCGCGTGTACGTGCCCGTATACGCTCGTACACGCTCGTACGGGGTGTCCAAGATCGTGATTAAAGGCGCAGGGGGATCTCGATCGGGAAACGCGCCGACCAACCGCTTTCGCCGCTTTCAAAAACTCGAAAAATAACCGGACCTTGTTGAAAGGTTCCCCACGATGTCTCGCGATCGAGCTTCGAAGCGAATTAAATCGCGCTTGTGGTTGCAAACGTTTAGAGCTTCCGGATATCCCAGCTCGTAAATTGATCGTGGATTTTTGTGCAAATTTAGAATTCTCTACATCCATTTATACAAACTTAACTAAGAAATTGCTTTTATTGTTAAGAGATTTATACAATTTTTATCGAACCATTTCTCCAATCCTTCTACTGATAGGAGATTGATAAAAATTGTTATTGAACCAATCCTTCTACAGTTAAGGGATTTATAAAAATTTTTATTGAACCTTTTCTACAATCCTATCTTCTGTACGTGCATGTTTTGTGCATATGGTTGAATGCATTTGGATGTATCTGCATTCTATGCGTATACTTCTATTTTAGGAAGTAAATCTCGATATGACAGTATTTTTTAAATGTAAGCTCTCGGTATGGGACTGTATGGAACTTGAATAGTTTTATTTTTAATTATTTTCTTTGTCATATCTTGTGTGTATGCACATATGTTTATTATATTTTACATATATTTATTTATTATATGTACAATGAGCAACGAATAAATGTTTCTATTCGTTGCATATTGTATTTCTAGTATCAGAATGTATATAGATCTTCATAGATCATCATGTGGGAGATACTATGGATTTTCTGCATTTTTGACAAAAAAAGAAAAGGTGAAATTTAAAACTGTGAGAAGGTAAAAAGAACTTGAGTGTATAAATGAATGTGTTACTTCCACCTTAAGGAAATGATAAAAGAAAGAATTAAATTTTTATTTAGTTCCTGTTTCTTACAACTGATGCAAATAACTCTTTTTGCATAAAGATCTACAGTGGTGAGGCGCCATTTTCAAGTACTGAACAGAAGCGCAGTCGTGCTGCGATTAAACTGTTAAATCATCAAATCACCATTCATTCGTAATTCACTTATAATCACTAAATTGCGGGTTTTTATGCAAAATAAAAATTGTCCAAGTCAATAAAGCAAGCGTTTTGAAAGTTTTGAATTCTCGAAGATAATACAACAATATCTTTAAATCTAATATTTTTCCAATTTTGTCAATGATCTATAAATTTTTGTCATAAATGCATGAAACCCGCAGTCTAACAATCACATTTCATAGAAAGCAGTATCAGAGCACAAACAGAAAGGTACACTTCATAGCGCCTAGAACAGAAAATAGATGAAACGAAATTCCTCGGAAGAAACGTACAAGATTGAACAAAATTGAACCTCCGCCAATAACTTTTCGAGCGGAGAACGTTTCCCAGAAAATAAGTAGGTAGTGCACTTTTCACAAGTCTATAAATCGCAATATCAGCTCTAGCCAATGCAGACGAGACAGCCCCCAATGTTCTCGAGCGTCTCGGCGAGTCAAAGGACGTTACGGAAGAAATACTATACGATTCTTCGATTATTCGCCGGCGATATTTGTTTCCGGGGGTCGGTCTGGCATCGGGCATCGTAATCTCGCGAGCACGTTGGCAAAAGGTCGCGACGGCCGATGATGTTACGATCGGTGAACCGCCTCCTCGAGATCGGCAGCGGGCCAAGACGATTTTGGATCGCACAGAGGGCCGTATTGAGGATCGAGGAGGTCGTGGTATCTTTAGCGAGCCTCTCGAAGTCTCGCGGATCGCGACAATGTCGAGCTTGTATATCCGTGGCGCTTTTTTCGCCCGGTTATCGTAATAGCCAGTCATTATCGCTGGTCCTCGCTAACGTCTCAAGCGTGGTTGTTGTACCGACGCCTCGCGACTCCCCTCCCCTCCCTCTGAGAACACATTTCGAACGCGAAACATTCCTGCACGTGAAATCTGTCCCCCCCCCCCGTTCCCCCATCGGCGATCTCTCGCTCGCACGATCGACGAATAATTTGTTTGGACGGAGAACCGTGGTCCCAGGCTGTTTGTACAACAACGTCTCGCTGTAGCCCGCCGGTTTTTTCAGTTTATCGTAATAGCCCGGCCATTATCGTGGCCCACGGGCGTGCGAGCGGTTCTGAACCTCTCGAGTGCTCGCGACGACGACGACGACGCTCTGCTTCAAGTTCTTCCCGGACTTTGTGGGTGGCATCTCATTCCCCCGGCTGTTCCTCGACTCGTTCGCCGAGGCGGTAAACGCCGCGTCCTGTCGTCCTACCACCGAACACCGTCTTGAATCTGTTCGCGCCGCCGGAGAACAACCGTGTCTTTCGCTGTAACGGCCGTCTGCGGCCGCATCAACGCTAATGGCTTTCTCGCATCCGCGCACGGTTAATAATGCGCCCGAGAGCAATCATCTGCGCACCGGCGACAAATTAGTCGGCCCTCGAGATCTTCATAACGCCTCGGACGCGACAACGTTCTGCACGCGATCTGTCGCAGTTCACCGTGCACTTGTTTTTGGAGAAAGCCAACGCGGCGGTATACCTATCAGTCTGTAGAGTCAAATTGGTTACTAAGGTTTGAAAACAGTTATGATATCGATTCTGGTTCTTGAAATAGTTACGCGAGCCGAAAAAATGTTATAACTGTTATGAGAATGTCGGTTCTCGCTTATATCGGTTACGGTTACTGTTCTTGAGAACCGATATTATAATGGTTCTATAACTGTTATTTTTAGGTTCTGGATTTCGGTTTCGGTTCTTCAGACTTCAGAACTTATAATATGTCCCGTATCGGACTCATATCGGTTTTGCAGTTCTGCAACTGATATCTTTTGGTTCCGTATCGGCTATACAGGGCGTTTCAAAATTCCTTCAACAGCCGGAAATGGGAGGTTCCTGAGATCATTTGAAATGACATTTTCCTTTGCAAGAATGGCGTCCGCTGCTTTGTTTAAGATTTATTAACGAAATACACAGACCAATCACAACGCAGCTACAGCGGATTGATACCGGCTCGACCAACGGCAACGTCACGCGAACCCAGACCTGCCGCCGAGTCGGATTCCGTTCGCTGTAGCCACGCTCTGATTGGTCCGTGTCTTTCGTTAATAACTCCCTAACAACGCCGCGGACGCCATTTTTGCAAAGTAAAATGTCGTATCAAATGATCTCAGGAACCTCTTATTTCCGGATGTTGAAGGAATCTTGAGACACGCTGTATAGCCGATACGGAACCAAAAAATATCAGTTGCAGAACTGCAAAACCGATATGAGACCGATACGGGACATATAGGTTCTGAAGTCTAAAGAACCGAAACCGAAATCCAGAACCAAAAAATAACAGCTATAGAACCGTTATAATATCGGTTCTCAAGAACCGTAACCGTAACCGATATAAGCGAGATCCGATATTCTCATAACAGTTACAACATCATTTCGGTTCTTCATAACTGTTTCAGTCAGAACTGATATATAACTGTTTCAAACAGTTATTTTCAGAACCGTTGCAAACCCTGTGGGTTACACTGTTTAGTAGATAGCGATATCGTGTACAGTGCCTAAGAAAAGTATTGGCACACCCTTTAAAAGGCGTAAAAAAATTTTTTGAAATTTGAACAAACTTTTGTATTTGTGACTATAATGAAAATTTTATTATTGATGATTAACGTTGTTACGAGCTACAATTGATTAAAAGTGTCGAAAATCGTGAGAAACTGCGATTTAGATCAATCGCAAGCTTAAAATTCAAAGATTTTTACGTATTCAATGTCTATAGGTTTTTTATGCGTCAACTGATTTCGATGTTACTTTGTGCACATTTATAACTAACTCAGATCTACAAAATGCATGTTCTACATTTACATTGTAAACTCTGATAAATAAGTTAAAAGTACTTATTTTTTCATGTAGATTTACCTCGTTGTGGTGTGTACTATCAGATCAATGGAATTCTGTGGAACTTGTACTAAATTAAAGCGTGTGTTATCACAAGCTATGTAGCTAATTCCGAGCATTAATTAATTAAATACAGAAGCGCCAACACAGCACAGATTCTCGCAAAGGCCCGAGGCATTCAACCGATTAAATTATTAAGCAAAACCAGATGAAGCATTATTGTATAACCTGTTGTACAATAATTTCTGACGCTTCTCAGCTAATTTCTGACGCTCTTCAGTTTCACGCGCGCAGCGTAAAAAAAGTTGTATAAAATGAAAATGTTCGAGGTAGAAAGAAATGTCTTGACTTTGGATTTGAAATTGCTTCGAGTGCAAAGGGTTCATATTTTTGTTGGTCCTCTACCGACTCTAGAGATAATAAAGCAAGAATGCATTATTATCGAAACTGTCAAAACGTATTGAGGTATTACGAAAAACCAGATGAAGCATTATTCTATGACCTGTACAAAAATTTCTGTGGCCTCAACGAGTTTTAATATTTTCGTTGGTCCTCTATCGATTCATGAGATAATAAAGCAAGAATGTATCATTATCGAAAGTGTCAAAACGTATTCAGATATTAAACCAAAACGCATGACGCATTATCCTAAGATCTCTTGTACAACAATTTCTGAGGTTCCTTGAACAATCTTGAGATAATAAAGCAAGAATGTATCGTTATCGAGACTATCAAATCCAAACGGATGAAGCATTATTCTGTGGCCTCTGGTAAATACCACGATTTCTAAGGCCCATACGAGTTTGGATATTTTTGTTGGTCTTCTATCGATTCATGACATAATAAAGCAAGAATGTATCGTTACCGTAAGCCAAAACGCGATGCAAAGGAGGAAACACAGTGCCACGGTCTTCCCATTCATGGAAACATTAAGATTTCTCGCGAAAGGCGGTCCGCCAGGTGAATTATATGCCGAATAGAAAAGTCCGTTTCCTATTTGACGCAGGCAGCTCGGTCGGCTCTAGAAACCCTCCTTTCCGCCATTGTATCTCACTTTTTATGGCGTCGCAGCGCGTAAAGCAGACAGAGACAATGTCCGAATGGGGCGAACGCTGAGGCCGCGTAAATCTTCGGGGCCACACGTACCTCGCTGGATGCATATTTCTTCCCTGTACGGGGGCTCGATCTCGCAAGGATCCACGGCCAACTTGCTTACGCGGTTACAAAAGCGGGAGAGAGACCAGCTCTACCGTGTCCGGAGATTATCAGCACACCGCTGTTCTTGCTAGCCGGCGCGTAACGACGTCTCGACGCCTCCTGGTTTCCTCCAAGACACGATTTTTAGACCATCCAGGCAGTTGGACTGGCTCTAAACCATTTTCCCTTTATCAATCCAGAGCTGTTTCTTTGGACAAGTAATTATTGCCTGAAGTTGTCATTCTATTTGCTAGAAGATTCATGGTATCATCTATTGTGTTACCAGGTTTCCAATGTTTCAAAATAAAATTGACTCTTATTTTTCTGTGTAGCAAGAACTTAGGATTCGAGGAATATTCTCTTACGTTACCGTGATTTCAATGCTTTAAACTAAAATTGCATCTCGTTTTCTAGAAAATTCTCGTTTCGTAGAGAATTAAGAACACTAATTCAGCAAGGACTCATTACACCCGTGATGGGCACGGGAGGGGCCCCTCAAACGCCTTCTTCTCCCTCGTCCTTCGCGATGGGCGAAGCACTTCCTTCCTCTATGGCTATGGTAACGGCGGATGCTGGTGGGGGACAATGGGCGCTATGGTGGGGACGGTTTGGCTCAATTGACACAAAAGGCACATCCCTGCATTACGCTATTAACCCTTCAGGAATGACGTCTGTCCAAAATTGAAAACATGAGGCTATATTGTTGTATACGATTCACTTTCATTCGTTTTTTTGTAGAATGTGAATACAGCTATGAGAAACATGAAATAGACTAATCAATCAACATAATATGGTCACATCTGTAACACTGTATAACATCGGTCCTTCAGAAAGAAATCAAGAAAATTGGGCATCATTCCTGAAGGATTAACATTCAATTTAAAAGACCACTTAACACATTGACTATATAGAGGTGAATGTTGTAGTCATGTTTGAAGGTTCGTAATTCATAGCTGAGGAACTATTTCAATCGTCTATCACAGAGTTACACCGATAGTAATACAATTATCTCTTCTGGAATTATTATAATACTTAAAAGAATATTTTGAGGAGTCTTTTTGGTACGATCATCCATCAAAATGGAGAATAATTTAACACGTTGGGTGCCATGTCACTTGTATATGGGTGGCGAAAATATTTGTACAAATTTTAAAATAATTTTTTTTCACTAATGTATTTTTCACTGGACCAAATTTGGTTGGTGTGTGCAAAATGTGAGTAGGTTGAAAGTGTACTCAGCGTTATACACCTTAACTTTTCAATTTGTACATCATTAAATAAATTACTTTGATTTTATAGAATCTTTGAGGTTCCTGGGTTGGCAGCCAAAGTGTTAAATGTACTTCCACTAAAGTATGAAATAGAGCTACGAATTATTATTTTTGCGAGTCTTTTTAAATAATGAATGAAGCCACAGAATTTCTACAAGATCCAGAAGACCACCCATCAAATAATTTGAATGTCCACTAGAGCTACGAATTAATATATTGTTGCTACCGTTCCGCAGGGTGCGTGTCGACGGCGTGTCCATTATTTATATATTATTATTTATATTATCCACTGCATTATCGATCGTGACTACTTCACGTCGTAACAATATTAACATTTAACAAGTGTTTATGACAACAACCTAACACAACCTGTTCAGCTTCCCCTGCACCCTAGTTCGATCCAGAAACACGGGTTTTCTTTGTTGAAAGAAAATTTTGTACAGCTTCTCTCGTACAGCGTCTGGCCGAGAGAAATAATGTTCATTAGGACCCCCGCGAGAATTTATAGGCCCTGCGTGTCCCGGCACACGTATATATTCTCGGGGCACACTTGGGAGGATTCCACGGAGCAACAATAGATTATAGAGCTGGTGTCTAGAGCGACCGATGCCAGACAGGCCCTAGCTTCCGCATTGACCTATTCACGGCTAATTTAGCGCTGTCCGGAATGACAATGACACCCGTTTCCTGTCTCGATTCTTCCGACCTCTTGTATACCCGATGAATACTTCATACAGTTTCAACGGAGATTACCGGAAGAGAAAGGACGGTAATTTTGCTACGTAAACGGTAGCCAAATGGGTCGACGCTGAACCCCCAATTTTCGGTTAATTTAGTGACCGCTGGAATGGCGGATCGCGGATATTCAGACCTACTCGATCGCCCTTTTTCCTCCCTTTTCTTCGAGGGACCCTCCACATGGATAGGCACTCGAACTCCTGAAATATGGTTACAACCTCAGCGAGTCTGAGACCCGAACACCTTACGACGTCCAGCCGGAATGAAACCTAGTCTTTATTGCTGTGGGGGTGACGCCGTTGAACCGACGACCCTGAACTGTTCTACACGCGACGACGTTTACTATGTTCGGTTATATCCAACCGGGTTACCTTCAAATCACCGACAATAATTCCACCGACGCATGGAAATCACCGACAATGATTTCGTCGACACGATTGCACCGACACATTCTTTTTCGTACATTAAAAAAAAATAATCAGGCAATTAATAAAAGTTATTGTAACATACTGTTATATGTAGCGTACTGTACAAGTATACATTCACTGTATTTATATACTTAGAAACTTATTTATATGTATTTGACATGTATATAACATATTATGGTAAATATTACGTTTAGGAGAGGCACCTCGGTTGTCCTCGACCTTGACATATGTTGTCAAGATCACCTTTCTGAGTAACCCCCAAGAGGTTTCTGACGGCGCTCGTTGTTTATTAAAAAGTTATAAACAAAAGAAGTTTTCAAAATATAGCAGTTATTTTAAGTATTGAAGGCTAAAACAATATGCTGTATTGACATATGTTATCAAGGTCACCTTCCTAAGTAACCCCCAAGAGGTTTTAGCCGTCGCTCGTTTTTTATTAAAAAGTTATGAACAAAAATTGCCCGTATTTAAATGAATGTGATTTTGGATTGGACATATGTTATCGAAGACATTCTCTGAAATTGGACGACCTCAAGATGGTGTTAGGTCTAGGTTAGGTTTGATAATCTAACCAAGCATAACCCAGACCTAACCCAGACTTAACACCATCTTGAGTGTTTAGCCGTCGCTCGCTTTCTATAAAAAAGTTATCAATTCAACTTGGACTATGTCTCCTTTTGACAACTTATACGAGAATAAAGTGTACTTACAACCAAAAATTAACGAAGGTTTTTTGCAATTATCTCGGAAACTAAGTCCGAGCGACGGGTAGATGTATAGAGGAAAGTTGTTCAGAATGTTGTCCTTGGAAACATATGTGAAGGTCAAGGTCATCCGAGGTGCCTCCTCTAAACGTAATATTTACCCATATTATTTAAAAAAGTAACAGTATGTTATGATAACTTTTATTATTAGTCTCAGCATTTTTTTTAACGCACGGAAAAGGACGTGTCGATAAACCACGGTGTTGGTGAAATCTTGTCGATGAAATGATTGTCATTGATTTAATGGTAACCTTATCCGAGCTGCTGGAACGAGTTTACTGTCTATTCGTAAAAGAGAGGATCAAAGCTGTGTATGTACTTACTTCCAGAAGACGACGGAGACGATCGCCGCCATCAGCAGCAGCACCACCGCGCAGGTGATGATCAGGGCGGTGCTCTGCAGCGATGGGTTCGTGTGGTAGGACGCATCGATCATCTGAAACAAAAAAAAAGAAGTATGTCAGACTCATTTGTGGCTCCGGAATTATTATTAGTTTCGGCAGACCCTTCATCTTTTTGCGGTTGTTGGTAATTGTTATGCAGATCAGCCGAAGAGTTTTTGTGCGGCGCAACATAAATTTGATGATCCTCTTCAGATAGTAAGAATGTCTATTGAGGTGGAAAGTTAGCCAGCAAGTTATTTGATTCTGACTTCGACGTAGAAGCTAGTGTTTTGTTATTAAAAATTTTGTTAAACTTTAAACTAAAGACTAATTTCGTCTTTCGTATTTACCTGATAAAATGAATGCAAAGATTTTTCATCGTTAATTCTTGTCATAAAATGAATACACAACTCATTCATAGTTAATTCATGTCATCAACTCTGTGATCAACATTAGTTTTTCAGCGATTGAATTGTTTTATGCACCAACGGGCAAATGTTTTCTGAATTACGTTTCAAGAAGTGTATAATAAGAGCGACACAGTGATAATATTAATGAAAAACACGAATCTGCATACGGATTCGCAGCTCGCATGCAAATTGCTATACCGCGGATTTTATGTAATTATGCAAATGCGTGGAATACTAAAAAATAAATGAATATTTGATTAGCTTCTCAGTTTGTTTTTAACTCCTCGACGTACTTAACGAATAAAAATAATGACCTGTTTAAGTCTAGTTTTTAGGAAATGTAGTACAAGAAAATCTGCAGTCTAGTCGCTGCATCTTTTATTGCAGTGTTCAGAGCGGATACATAGCACACGTTCGACGAATACGAATGATTTTAACGGTAGTTGCAATCAGTGCACTGACATCGAGTAGGACTGCCAAGATTAATCGAAGCCTCAACAACCTGTTATTAATAACATCTCTTGGCGGAAGTGGTAATACCGCATTGCAGCGTATTTGAAAATATTGGAATATTTGAATAGATTGCAAACATTGTTGGCAGCAGTAAATTGTTTCATCGTGGTCCTTTAATAATTCTACGTAAGCCGCTGCTGGCACATTGTAATAACAATGACTATTACAATATCGTGCTAACAGAGTTGTCGTTCATATGATAGCTAAATCACCAACATTAATTTTGTTAACTTCTATGTACCGTTCCGGCAAATGTTACATTATCATTTTAGGCCCCAAATTGGACTAAATTTGACATCATGCTAATACGAAAATGTATCTATAATTCGACTGTAATGATGCGCTTAAACTGATACTATTAACCAAAATTCATATATCATCGTAACAAAAATTCAATTAAACAGGACTGATGATTTTTGAATTATGAAATCGAAACCATGATAACATTCAGAATAACTATTTAAAGATAGGTAAACGCCAAGTAATTTAACAACAATCCCCACACAATACTCTTCATTTATCACGCTTCTCCTATCATCTCAAAATAACAAAAATACAATTAAACAGAAATAAAAGCTGTTAAACCATAAAAGCGATAACCACAATGGCGTGTAAAACAAATACTTCAAGACCGCTGAATAGCAAGAAATTTAAACAGGACTGATGATTTTTGAATTATGAAATCGAAACCATGATAACATTCACAATAACTATTTAAAGATAGGTAAACGCCAAGTAATTTAACAACAATCCCCACACAATACTCTTCATTTATCAAGCTTCTCCTATCATCTCAAAATAACAAAAATACAATTAAACAGAAATAAAGGCTGTTAAACCATAAAAGCGATAACCACAATGGCGTTTAAAACAAATACTTCAAGACCGCTGAATAGCAAGTAATTTAACAACAATCTACACACAATACTGATGAAAATGAAACCGAACAGTGTCAGTTTCCTTGCGAAGGTATAAGCTGAAGTTTGATGGCTTTGTTGATCACATCTCTGTACCGTTGTGCATCGGTTTGTCAAATTTCATCGTGAATGTTTCAATATGTGTTATCAATTATTTAGTGGAGTTGTTTTCGCGTGGCTCTGCGATTTGTCATTCAGTTTGACAAAACAAAGGGTGGACGTGAATTGTTTCGTTAAATTGCACAGATCTGCCATAGAGACGTTTGTATTGCTTCAGTATGAGTGTTCGTTGCAATTTCTTGTCTCCTAAAATGAACTCGGAGTTGAAAGGACAATGCTTTGACACTGTAGAAGAAGTTCGCAACAGACGTTGGAACTCCCTGTTATAAGGCAATATACGCCAGTCGCGTTTAGGACTCGGTAGTTCTAGTGTTAAGGGATTACAGAAATGTTGGAATAGCTGTATCAATGTAGAAGGTTATTTATTAAATTATTGCGTAGGAAATGGAAGACAAAAAAATTAAATATTGAATTACTGCATAGGAAATGGAAGACAAATTTGTTGGCTGATTAATAGACTTCGATCCGGAGAATTTAGACCGGTATCCAGTTTTGGGTACATCGACCAATTGCAGAGTCTCGCGGGTGATAAAAATACAATAAAATTCAACAGCCGAATATTCGTTAGAACGCTCTTTAATGAAGTTGCCTCTCGAATGACACTCTCACTCTTTTACACATTAATCGATATCAACTAACGCCGCTCCAGGTGCCCCTCCCCTTGGATTCGTTTTTCTTTTGGGCGTCCTAGCGTTTCTCGAATATTTGCCGCAGGTCACTGGAAATCATTGAAAATGGGGCCCTGCGCTAACACGGGCATACGGTCACTAAATTTCACGTAGCCCGCGTTAAAATATCCACAGCTAAACGAAAATTAGCAGACTGATATACAAGTGCATAGAGAACTGACCAGTAAAGCCATCAAATTTTATCTGACACCGTCACAAGGAAACTAACAGGATCCGGTTTCTTTCTGATCACACATTCTTCATTTATCAAGCTTCCCATATCATCTGAAGAGAAGCTGGCGGATAAGGCGAGAATAGAAGCCCCCCGAAATTCACGTCAGAACCTTCACGCGGGATTCGTCGCGAGGACTCATGCACGCGAGCATCAGCCCTCGAAGAACGGCTCGTCACGCGTCCTCCTTTGAAAAATAGTACCCAGACCAAGAAAAGCGAGGGAAACGCAGGAGTGCGAGGTTACGTGTCAGGCCTGCGAAAAGGGAAAGTGATTTCGTTGCGAAGGATCCCCGGTTGTCGGAGAAACTTCCTCCGCCGTCGTCGTCGTCTCCGTCGGTGGCCATTGTCGTTGGAGATCGATCGGCGACGCATTGTGAGCAAGAGACTCATTTACCTGGAGGTGCGAAAGCGGCGGCGGCGACGCGCTTTGGGACCGCCGATTTAATGCGTATCGATAAGCCCGCCCGCGAGCATTATAGTCAGTCGATGGGTATTCTGTCGGCTGGCTGGGCGCCAGCCAAACCCCCCGATCCCGAGACGCAACGATGCATTCTCATCTCGATCTCGTTATCGCGTCTAGCAGCTGCGAAAACCGGGTGGGACACTTTTTAGCAAAATTATACTGGTTGAAGGTCTACATTCTTTAATATGTGACCGATTGTTTGTGCTAGAATCAGACAATTTTAACCATTTAGCTACTACTGTACGTCACAGCTATTGGTCCTCAAAGGATCAATCGTCCTGTAGGATTAAATCGTACTATGTCGGCTGAAAAGTGTGTGAGAGGAGGAAAAAGGAGAAGGAAGCCTTTTTGTCCTAGGCCCGCTAGAGGACTCGTCAGTAAGGCTATCTAGCGGACCCGTGCCTTAGACGCGGGATGTCGTAAGGACAGTTTAGGACGGTATATATACAAACAGAGGAAGATTCAGGTAGTAGCGGGAAAGGTGTTGTCGTAATGTCCCTCTGTTGACGAGCATAGGAAGTAGCCGCCACAGTACAATAAACAGTAAAGCGGCAGGTTCTTATGAAAAGATTGTAAAAGGAAAAGGAAGCGTTTCGTGCTAGGCTCGCTGGAGGACTCGTCAGTAAGGCTATTGTGGTGACCGTTATTGTTAACTCCCAACGCGCCATCTGTAGTTCTTAACTAAGTTACTTAGTTTTATTTAATTTCCTAGATTCTCTAATCATTAGTTTATTCTTAGATTAAGTAGTTGGTAAGCCTAGATTTTAAGGGACGCGCGCCTGAGCAAGAAGGGTTGTGAAGAAAGACGCTGGGCTCAGAAGCCTACGAGAGTTACCCTTGAACAGTTGTTTGTTGAAAATATAGTCTTTGTGAACAAAAAGTGGATTTCATCTTCTTGGCTCTCCCAGGACCGTTGCCCCCACACTATCTAGCGGACCCGTGCCTTAAGGGGCCCCTAGACGATCAATAATATTGTCAATACGCCCATCAATAATATTGACGAGGCGCATTGAAAGGGCATATTGGCCGTTTGGAAGGGGTTCAAACGCAGTGTCAATATATTGAAGCATATTGATAGAAAGGGTCTAGCAGGATAAGAATGGTCTAGCTGCCCAGGCCACCATTTTTTTGTGTATTAATATATTGTAATTGGTATTGTAGGGGAAACAATGGTTTTAGGTTGAAAGATAATCCCCCAAAATTTTAAGCAGCTAACCCTTCATATAAGGATAATATGAGGGTAAATAGCCTTAACTGTGTCATTTTTTTTCTCAGTTGTTAACGAAGATATTCAGATGGAATAAAAACGAAAATACTCGATCTTACCTCTTTCATATCATATATTTTTTTCACAATTGTGATCAAATTATTAAGGGTAGAAAAAATCATTTAATCTTTTAGGGGTGGGGGTTGCAAGCAATCCTTTGAGTGACCACTTCCAAAAAATTCAAGAACAATGTTATGTTACCGATCTAATACATACAAAAGTTTCACGTTGGTCGGATTTGAGGAACATAGTTAAATATTGAAAAAGTTCATTAGTTAAAAGTCATATTGCAACTTATTCATTTTTTCTTTAACATTGACGTGTATTCAATGTGTATACACACATGTATTTAAGAAACCTTTTGCAAATATATTTCGTGATTTAAAGCATTTCGTTACATTTTCTTTTCAAGTGCGGAAATGATTGATCAAGTATAACTGCAAAAGTTTGTGGAGGAAAACCTCATTCCTTTCAGTCGATGTTGAAGCTATTAAACAATTGGACTATTAACTGGTCTATTAACTGGATAATATGCTGAACTATTAACTGAGAAAATATTTTGAAAAATCTAACATAGCTAGCATCTTGAAGTCTATTTATTTTGCCTGAAGATTCTGTCTTCAAATCCGCAAGCTATCAAAGTAGACCACAGTTAGGCAGCTATTTCGAAAACTTTGTACCCGCGGTTGTGCAAATAAATTCGGCTTCTTGCGGTGGATTGTTAGTCCGTAGAAACCGGTCCGTATCGTCGGCGATTTGATTACATGGATAAGTCAGCGCGGTCGGGCGAGCAGAATAGAGGAGCGGGACGGAATATTGTGCTGCGTGTTGTTTGGCGACGGGCCAAGTGAAGCAGCATTTATCAAAGGTCTCGCGGATGGTGGTGTGCGGGGCTCGATAGGATCGCGGGCTCCCTGAGCTCGTGGTCCCTCGTGAGGGAATATCACTCCCCAAACCCCCTTTTGCACTTAGGGACGCGACTTGGTTTGCTCCCCGCGACGCCGCTCCATCTCGCGCCGGCTCATCGCTCATCATTACCGGGATATTAATGGCGTCAACTAATGGATTCAGCCGAGAGCTTAGCGTCCCAGCCACAGAGAGAATTCCTTTCCGGCTCGGATCCTCCGTCCTAACTCGCGTTTTTCCTTCCCGGTTCCGAAAGGAATTCGACATATAAAGGCAACCGCCGATGATGCATGGTACCTTCCTCGCCCAGAGATTTTCGCCACCGAGACGAACGATAAGCGACACTGATGGTTGTCCAGGCTAAACGATTCTTTTCATGGTCGGGGAATATCGAGGTTGTTTCAGAGGCGCCGCCGTTAGGTGGAGAAAAGGTCACGGACCTTTTCTTGCCCGGGTAAATTCCTCCTCCTTTTGCCCGGAAACCGACGCAACTCCGCAGGGAGCCGACGTCCTCTGTTCGATAAAACCGCGAGTCTGCGGCTAGCCGTCGGCCAGGACGAAGGACGAAGGACGAAGGACGAAGTCTCTCTCTCTCTCTCTCTCTCTCTCTCTCTCTCTCTCTCTCTTTCTCATTCGAGAACTGGAGGATTCCAGACAGTGGACACGGGAGACAAGAAGGCACCTGCGATCGAAGAATGAGCGTGGCGGCGAGAACCTCCGAGAAACGAGCTCCCAGCGTCTGTTCCACACGGAAAATCTAATGTCTGCGGAAGCGGAAACTTCCGTTCCGACACAGTTTGGGTCGAGTGTGGACGTCGTGTTCATAGGTATCAACAACAATGTACTGAACATCTCTCGCTGCGATGATACTAGAAATGTTTCCGAAATTGTGAAATATTGTTGAAAATAAGTCCTATGGTTCAGAGGGAAGAATTTTGGAGATCGGAAAAGTGAAAAAATTGTGGCCGAGGAAGAACAAATGTACTGATTTTTGCTATTCATGTTTGCAACATGTAGGAATGTCACCAATTTGGCACCGTCAAAGAGGATTCAGTTGAAAAAACTAAAGATTAAATCCTACATTGAGTGCTCCGTTCGAGGGCTCTAGTGATTTGAGGGACACATTGTACACCAATATGGCGCCATTCATCCTCAAAGTCTGCAGTCTTTGGATTCTTCAAATTGATCTTCATAGGGTCATTCAACCTCACAGTATAAATCTTAATATAATTAAAAAACTTTAGAGCGCAAGGGCATTTGAAGATCATACTGCACTTGAATGGGATATTCGCTCTTTTAGAGTTAAAATTTAAAAAATTGAATAATAAAATGATTAAATAATTTCGAAGCGCAAGGTCATTTGAAGGTTATGCTGCATAAAGATGCAATAAAATCACTAAAAATTTATGACAAGTTTCTCTGCTTTTCTCTTTGCCAGTTAGAACCATTTCAGTCACACAAGAAACATTTCTCGTGCTACTGGAGCTAGAAAACAATTAATTGGGGCACCCTGTATAAATCGACGCGGAAGTGTCATTCTAGACAGACAAAAAGTTGCAGAAGGGGGTCGATTCTCGGGTGTTCGTTTACAAAGCGCCGGCTGTAGGAAAGAGGGCACAAGGAAATAATTATGAGCTGGCGCGAAGAGGACTGGAGTAAAGAAACTCGGGGAACAAAAGTCGGTCCGCGTTGTTACAGCTTCATAGGAGTGCAAGCAAGTTTCGCCGATATCGGTTGCGGGGGTAGCGTGACATTCACCGCGCGCGGGAAACCATAAGTTTCAGCAAAGCTGCGCGCCGGTACTTACGACTGCTCTGATTCAGCATCAACGGGAACAGAAACCCGTAACCCGACTCCAGATCCAATTAATGGAATCCTGGAGGATAGCTGAACGCGTGGCTCCGCCGGCAAGCAATAACGACCGTAAATTCCGGATGGAATTGTGTATCGCGAGAGCTGGAACGTAGGAGGAGTAGAGAGGCTCTGGAAGCTGGATACGCGACCCGGCTCGGGGATGGGGCACGATGGTGGTCCCCGATGATCTCATCCCATCCACGGGATCCTTGGGAAAATGAGTCACGGTGCGCTCGTTCCCAATATCGACGATTAACTTCGTTACTCTTCCGCCTCTGCTCCTCTGATAACGAGGTGTTCCTAAGGAAATAAAACGGCGATAGTACGCAGACTTCGCGGAAACCGTGGCTCACCGATTGCTTAACTCTTCGTGGATCTATTTTGACTTAAATTAACGAAGAGTTATTCTGCTTTCCCAGTTTGTTGCGGATTTGATTCGAAAACAGACTCCTCCTCTCTGTTAAGCATCGATAGGTTTCGAGCGACTCATAAAACAATTTTATGTAACAGGTAGCTTAACTTCGCAGTCATTTCTTTGGATTTACCGTTCATACATATCTTCTGTGGTGATACTTCATTCGTTTTCGTTTTATACGTTAATTCAAATCAGTTGTATTTTATTCATGATCTTATATCTTAACACTTAACTTACCGAGCAAAAATAGTGACTGGCATTTGTTGCTTTATAAAAATTACAAGATTGAGTTTATGTAAACTTTTTGCTATTTTAAATAATCATGACCTACGATACCACCTCCAATTGTCTCCAGTAGAGTCACGTGGGTTGGTCACGTGACGCGGAAATGCTCTGCGCATGCGCAACAATCTATTTGCGTTAATGACTCGTATCCGCCATTTTCATTTATTAACACACTCTAAACTCTTGTTTCTTGTCTTTAATAAGTTTAATAAGTTACAATGAGTGTCAGTTCTGATGAATCAAATCAAAATGATCGTGAGTAGAAGCTGCAAGAAGTAGCCCAACATGTTGCGCGGGGCCAATATTAAACTAGTCATATTACTTTATTTGGTTAGGTTAGGTTAGGTTAGGTTAGGTTAGGTCTGGGTTAGGTTTAGTGGGCTTGGGGTCTGTTTAATAATCCTGTTTCGCCAGAAAAAAATTTATTTGATTTCCGCGCCACTAAACCTAACCTAACCTAACCTAACCTATCGCCAATCGTAAGTGTGTGCTAAAAGGAACTGTTACCCATTATTCATCTACCGTCTATCCTATTCTCAGATCTGTGTACAATTCGGACAAATTTCGAAACAAAAATCACTTTCTAACCTAACCTAACCTATCGCCAATCGGAGGTGGGTGCTAAAAGGAACTGTTACCCATTATTCATCTACCGTCTATCCTATTCTCAGATCTGTGTACAATTCGGACAAATTTCGAAACAAAAATTACTTTCTAACCTAACCTAACCTATCGCCAAGCGGAGGTGGGTGCTAAAAGCAACTCTTACCTATTATTCATCCACTGCCTATCCTATTCTCAGATCTGTGTACAATTCGGACAAATTTCGAAACAAAAATCACTTTCTTTATGTCCGGTGTAAGAAACAAAATATCTAACAGAAGGGAATCGAGAAATCTATTCAGAGAAGTATCCGGGTAACGATTGGACTGAATCTGAGCGACCATAAAGTCCCCGGAAACGTCCATGTTCGAAGGGTTAATAGTCTCGAGGGTGTTCCATCGACGGTCGAGAAGCTCGCTAAAGTCTAATCAACTTTGCCCGTCTTAGACCATGGAAAAGTATTCCGCCGAGGCCATAAAGAAAATTACGCAGCGCTGGGCGATCGGTTTACGAGCGGTTACATGCAGCACGGCCTGAAATCGGGAAACTATATACCAATTAATCGGAGGGTGGCTCGGCTACAGGCGCAATACGCGTGCCGATCGATCGATCGTTCCGGAGGATTCCCTCACGTACGTGTGGAGCAACGGCCAACAACGATAGCATCGCGGTATTGTTTATGGATCGGCTGGTTCTGCTTTCGAAACTCCTATCGGGTTTCAACTGGCAGACTGACCGAGTCCGCGTTATCCGCACGCTGTCCACCCTCGTGGACAAAACGCGTCCCGGTCTTATCTGGGACGAGGCTTCGTTTTCCTGTCACTGGAAATCGTATGCAGGAGAAAGTACTGTGATACATTCTTTAAAAATTAGACAAGAATCAATGTTGCTTGAAATCTTATTAACAAGTTAGATTTATTAATGTTACGATCAATTTTCAAAAGAAAGTCATTATATTTCTTGTAACCCTTGACTGAAATTCAATCAACCCTTTGCTGCTGCAGAGGTTGTAAAACATTGATTATTCTCAAATCATGTCTTACAAATTGTCATCAAAAGCAGCATGTTTTCCATCATTTAACTCTTGCACTTTGTTTTACAGTTTGTAATCATGTTTTACAGAAACAATAAGATGCATTCTAGGTATGGAGAAATCAATTAGAAATAGTTCTTGTTCGCAGAGAGTTAATTGATGATCGCTGTCGCCTTTCAGAAATTTTTCATTTTTCTCTTAATTCGACAACAAAGTCTTTTACATACGTTTTATGCGATCATAATTACAAATTGACTTGGTTAAAGATTAAAACGCAGTAACTATTTTATAAGTGCATCAAACGACTTGTGTTTTCTTAAGAACGTTCAACAGGATTGGTTTACTACAAGAATTTTAAGAAAATCATAAATAACAGAAATTTAAAAGAATATTAGTGAATATTAAATTTAAATATTCGTTCAAAATGTGAAATAAAAGATTTTGTTGTTCCAGGTTTCGTTTTCGAGAAAATCGTATTTGAAGATCTATCGAGTACTCGTGCTACTGAATAGAATTGGCTGCCGCGTCTGATCATGATCTACCAATTCTTGTAAGTACTACATAATGCTTGAAAACCAGAGAAATTTTCAGTCAGTTTTCACTAGTCAACTTTTTTCTTGCGAATAGTAAGTGTGAGAACTAAATAAAAGAACACAAAGCAGTACTGTCCTTTGTACGCAACACAATGGCGTATATAATTCTTTTGTTCGCACTGTTTCTCTTAAAAACGAAGGTACCCTTTAATCTCTTAAATAGAACGCAGTGTATATTTCAAAAGGTCATACAAGGTCAAACATCGTACCAATGTGCTTACAAGCATTCTCTACTGATGAGGAAGTATTAAACGTCCAATACGACTTCCTTGAAATAGGAACTTCATAGATCAAGCAATGACAAAATTTTTAACCCATTGTTATATAATAAGAAGTCGTTACGTAACGAAAATTTCAAACAAAATCTACTGAACATGAATGTTAATATCTTCTTGGAGGAAATAAAATTCTATTTTCTGATAACCAATATTTGAGCATTAAAGAAAATGTAGGTATACAATAAATATAAATTTTCGTTTATCTTCTGTGAAATGATTAAGGAAAAAGAAATTTGAATCGTTGTACCCACGAAGAAAATCGTAAGCGAAGGATTTAATTTAGAAAAATGTTTTCTTGTTCCTGTCTTATTCGCTAGAAAAATTGATTGGTAAGCGAAATTGTGAGGAAAGAAACGGCAAACTCAGGAGAAGACTCAGTGAGCTCGTTTCCGTTTGAAGGATGCGCATGTCCTATGTGGCTGACTGTGTTTCGAGCAATGCTTGTGTACGGAGCGCGGGCAACCAGCTCACGCGTAATTCGGAAGTAAAACACATCGTTAAACGGATGCCTCGCAGTACTTCGTAATTACGTAATTAGTTGGCTGGCGCGCGCGCGGGGCCCCGCTATTGAATCTTCGAAAGGAACTTAGCGGATCAGCCAGGGTACGCGTTTAGGCGAACGTCTGTGTATACGCCTCGCGACAATTACCACCGAGAGAGTTCGCGAAAGTCAGGGATAGTCGCAAAGCTTTACAGCCCCCGGTTTATGGCTGCCCCGGATGCAGCGCAGTAAAACGGGTTTCGGGGCCGAACGAGCTCGTTGCTGCACCGTACATTTAATTTGCGCCGGCTGACTCCGAGGCATCCATCGAAGATACGACCAGCCTCTTCCCTCTGTTGCGAGATACTGATCTTTGGAGTTAGGGTTCTGTGTAGCTGATACCTCGTTCCACGGGACTTATGCTCGGCTGAGTCGACGGGGTTTATTGTCACCTTTATTCATCAATTTTTTAGTACTTGCGCAGAGATACTGGCAGACTGGTCAAATTAGGTTGATGGAACTTTTGTTTGAAATAGTTCATTCTGTTTTTAATAATGTTGGAGTTGCTCGTGACTAGCGAGCGGATATTATACATTTTTTACTAAAATGAGTAGATTTAACAAAAACTATTGAAACACGTTAGAAGAATTTAAAATTGTTCTTATGTTGCATTTCGTCTATCAAATTTATGAAAAAGAAAGTGAATTTTTATTTCGCTCCAGTTTGTTGCAATTCTGGTAGAACATTTTTATTTTGCATAAAGTTCCACTGTCTATTCATAGTTAGCAAGGATTATGAAGAATCATAGTGACACATGAAGAGATGCCATACTTGATGAATGAAGAATTGAGTCCTAAATTTGTTGGAAGCTATTTTACAAATTCATGGATTCTGCCAATGGACATCGTCTTTAAAATGAAAATAGTTGACATTGAAGCAATGTGCGTATCTTAATCTTTTCATCAGGCAACTTTTCAATTATGAGCACTTATGAAGACATAATCTAGGGCCTATAGAGTTGAAATGATAAAAGTTTTGCTACGATCGAAGCAAATGCAATATACTCCATATATGTAGATATTAATCCCTTGCGCCAGGGTTTATTTTTTAGTGACAGTGATTCCAATTTCTACGTCATTTGTTATTTCCTAGAAGAAAGGAACATTGATAATTACCGGATGCCTATATATTTTCTCATGGCTAATATAATGACAACAACACAATAGAATTTTATTCCGGTTCAAAAGGAAGTAGTAGTTTAGTAGACTTCGTACGAAACTTGTATCGTGAGTCTGACTCGATGTTGTGGCATGTTAGTAGTGTGACACAAGAACGAAACGAAAAGTAGAAGGAGGCTACAGGAAGATGCTACTGAAAGGTAATACCACACACGCCATATTGGTTAAAAGGCTAATGATTATGAGAAAACCCTACAACCAATTTACAATTCAGTTTCTGTTATTGAGCTGCAGATGAATCTCTCTAAACTAATGACAGGAGTTCCCCTGCTACCAAAAGTAACTAATGAAAGAAGCAGAAATGACTCACAGTGCAAAACGTGTAACCTGCAGAGACCATAACTTGCCGAGGACTTACAAATGGCTCAGGGCCAAGAGGTCCGGGAGCCTCATTTTCTAAATGAATAGAAGATCTGTTACATCTAGTTTGTAGATGATCAACAACTTACAATCTCCACATGACACCGACACCTCGATCTCGGAAGTAGCTAGCAGATCAGTCTGATAACTATAAACTCATGCATCCCCAGCTTTGAGACATCTGTGGTGGCTACTTCCTATGTTCGTCAACAGAGGGACAGTACGACGACACCTTTCCCGCTGCTACCTGCATCTTCCTTTGTTTTTATATATACCGTCCAAAACTGTCCTTACGACATCCCGCGTCTATCAAGTTGCGATTCCCGCTAGCGCGGGAACCTATCACTCTCAATTTAATTCTTTCCCTACCACCACCATCTCCACCTTGACTTCAACGGTCAAGCACCACACCCTCCACTAGATGCTTCCCCAAGCCTACACACTCTCACTCCACTTCCCTCATTCCCCTGCATGCTCATTAACTAACCTTGCATGATACTCATTCCTATGCATTGTTCTTGTCTTTTGGTTTTTGAAAATTTTCCCATGTCCCAACCTCATCTTATTCCCACATACCCCAAGCTGGTAATACTACTAATAATTACTTAATCATTTCTAGTCGGTAAAGGAGCTTTTCTCTGCCCCTATGTACGACTGCAAACTCACCGAACAACATAAAAAAAAAACCTTACGACATCCCGTGTCCAAGGCACGGGTCCGCTAGATAGCCTTACCGACGAGTCCTCTAGCGGGCCTAGGACGGAACGCTTTCTTTTCCTTTTTCAATCTTTTCATAATCCGAGAACCTGCCGCTTCACTGTTTATTGTACGATTTAATCCTACAGGACGATTGATCCTTTGAGGACCAGTAGCTGTGACGTACAGTAGCTATATGGTTAAAATTGTTTAATTCTAGCACAAACAATCGGTCACATATTATTATTAACACTAGATTTACGGGGCCCGTCAAAATGACGGATTCAAACATTTTTAATTTACAATTATTAAGAGTGTAATGAGGCATTCGTGAGGAATTATTAAATAGATTTATTTTTTTGTGTACATATTACAATAAAAATCGCTGAAGATCTAAGTAAATACAATTTTATTATTTTTATAAAGCAATGTAAAATAATTAATTTTAGTGCTCCGTAAACCCAGTGTTAAACAATGTAGACCTTCAACCAGTATAATTTTGCTAAAAAGTGTCCCACCCGGTTTTCGCAGCTGCTAGACGCGATAACGAGACCGACATGAGAATGGATCGTTGCGTCTCGGAGAAATCTTCTCTTCTCATATTCCGAAAACCTGCCGTCATACACCATTTAACACGCAGCCCACTTCCTAAACAATGTCTGCAGCAGTGATCGTTGTCGAACGGGACGATGGAAGAAAGAAAAGAGTGTGGGAGCACGCGGACCAGGGATCGGTTTAGCCGAAATCAAAGACTGGATCGGATGCACAGAGCTATCGTTCGCAGTCGTGCATCGCAGGTAGCTCGTTGGCTATCAGATCGTTCGGCGACGCAAAGGCGCCACTGGTGGTTTCGTTTCCATTGGTAGTTTCGGGTCTCGGAGCACAAACGACTCGGTTCGGTTCGGTTTGGTAGCATCTTGATTCCGCGGGCGGCGTGTCTCGATTAATTAGCGTGCCTCGGTTAATGAAGCTTGGCCTGGCCCGAAGAAGGGGGCCTCGAGGGTTCGGGGGTTCGCGGAGGGGCCACCGGAGAAAAGGGGCAGGATCGTCTGTCTCTGCTCTGGTCTACCCCGTGGAATCGATATCGCGTAATGCGATCTCGTGCGCCGCGCAGCGACCATGCGGATATTATGTTCGCCGTGTATCGGATCGGCTGCGGGGGTGCGGAAAGGGGTGTCCGCGCGCGGAACGGACAACGTGGATTCGAAAAGCGCGGCCTGTTCCGGGCATAAATAACCGTTCGCCGCCCCGTGTAACGTATATTTTAATGTCACCCCCTAGTCGTGACGTATTCTCTCGCCGTCGCCGCCTAAAACGCCCGCCACTTCCCAAAAAGCTTCTCCTCGTTTATCATGCGAGTGATTCAGCGGCCGACCTGAATTTCACTTGATTCCGGTTATTAATGGATCCTCGGCCCCCTTCGGATAAGTCCCTGTTCGCGAAACTGTCGCGGGATCGTGCGAAATCCGAGCGCGAAGATGGCGACTTCAGGGTTGAGGATTTCTTTCATCGCGAGTGGTCTACGGATCTTGTACATTCAGAGGCCAAATGCGTAGGAGATTAAATAACAGTTAAAGCAAGAGAAACAGAAAGCAGAATTCATTTAGGAGATTTCAGAAATATTCTATTCTCAGCCTAGTAGCAGTTATTCTATTTATTTAGTTCGTTTCTTTTTCAGTGTCTCTTTTCGTTGTTGATTACGCCTTAATCCCGTGGTGGACACGGTAGGGGCCCCTCAAACGCCTGCTTCTCCCACCAACCTCTCTTTCATGCGCGAGGCCTGCGCACTGTTCGCGACGGGTGAAGCACTCCCTTCCTCTATGGTAACGGCGGATGCTGGTGGGGTTATAGAGGGCGCTATGGTGGGGACGGTTTTGTCTCAATTGAGATAGAAATGCCCATCCCTGCCTTAATCCATTACTAGACTGCAGATTTTATATATCCAGGACAAAAATGAGTACGAGATATAATAGGGAGATTAGGAGAATTAGAAATACACCAGTTTCAGCTTAGTAGCACTTATTCATGGGATTCATTCGTAGAAGTGAAATAGATAGCTGAGGACAGAACACATGTCTTTCTGTATCTCTTCGTTTAGTTCTTGAGCCACACATTAATGTCTTTCCTTCTTTAATCATTTTGGTCTGTTGAAAATAATGTGCTTATATTCTCTAGTTATTTTAATATGTTAACCGTTTTAAATTTTATCAGTTCAATTTGATTTAAATCGCATTTAATCTATAGTCTACATATTTCTTGCCTCTGGTTACTTGATCGATTTTGGACGCTTATGATTTATAGCTCTGAATTTTTTATTATGTAAAATATATTTCGTGGGTAAATCAGATTAAAACTATCCATACGCAACGCGGTTTATCTAGCATAGTAACCAAGTAACTGTTCTTTTATCCGACATGTATATTCCTTTAAAATTGACTCTTTACGGACGAGGATGTTTTAAAATACTGAATACATTTTTCTTGGGAAACTATATCATGCGTTAGTCAGAGATACTGTGAAGAAGGAAAGAGTACACCGATTTTGTATTACCTAAATAGTCAAATTATTTGTTTGGAACTCAAGAAATTAAATACACGAGTGTCACGTCGTGAATATAAGATGTTTGTTCTTAAACGATTAATATTGACTGATAACTAGACTGTGAGAATGAATGAATGAGTTAAAATTAAAACCGTAAAGACATTAGAACAATTTAAGCAAATTATTACACCGTTTCCAACGAGTTAACTAGTTAAAATTTTAATCCAACTTCCATAACTTGGCGATCAACTTAGAAAATTTTTGCTTTGCATAAAAATCCAGTCTATCGATGAAGTTCCATCGAAATAAAATTAAACCCCGGCACAGTGGAGAATCCATTGTGCCAAGGCACTCGAAGAATATTCGTTTTGTGAGCTAGTCCGTCGTCAGGAGCGTTTAATTTTCCATAACTCGCCATGCCATCGTGATCGATTTATTCATATCGTTTACAGGGTCCTTGCAATTTCGCCATTAGGGTCGTGACTTCCTCCTCTATAGTCGCCGGCGTAACGAGGCTCCGATGGTTCACGAAAGAACAACGGCTTACGGGAACGTATGTAGATCCCTTTTCAAGTATACTATATGGAGAACGAAACGTACACGGATTCAGTTTCTTCGTCGAAATCGTACGCGGCACGCGGAAACGTCGACGGGGTGAAAATAAATATGCGCATATCGAGGGCGTAACTTATTCCCGTCCGTCAAAAACGCGTATGAACATGCATGAGCCTTGTAAAACATTCGATTTGGCCGGGGGTAACATTAGCATGAACGGCACGTCCGCGACAATGGCGGGGCAACGGCTTTGGGGATCGGTCGATCGAAAATCGTCTCGTTGATTTAACAACTCACCCGGCCTCGGTTTCTCTTCTCTCTTGTCCGGCGGAACACGTCTCCACCCGGGGGGACACGCTAATTACGCATTTGTTCAGGAATTTGCATGCGTTACGCCATCACGCAGCCAAGAGTTTACGTGTCCGGCTCGTAACGATTCGTTACGAGGCTGAACGAGCGAGCCGGAGCCCCGGCGTCGCATCGCATCCGATTCCTGTCACAGAGGGTCACGATCGGCACGTTTGCTGTTGTGCGTTTGTAGCCTCGCGTACCACGAAAATTGTCCCATTGAAAATCGTCTCGTTAGACCGGCGATTCTGGTCGGCGTAACTCCGCCGAATCCGTGATGCGTCGTTCCCGTGTCACCTTTTTTCCCCTGCCGTAAACCCACCTCGCCTACCACCGCCACCATCCCCCTACTCCTCCATTTCGTGACGTTCGATTCCGTTGTACTGTGCAGACATAACAGAACTCCGATCTGTTCCTGCACGGTAAACCATTTTCTCTATTGCAACTACACTCTCTAATTGAACATCGCACGGCGAAAACATCGGTGTTCGGCGGAACGGTGTTGTGCGATCAAAGTACATTCTGTGATCCCGGTTCAGATTTTCAACTTCGTATTTGTTGGTGACATTGTTCGAAATTGATACAGGTTGTTTCTTGTATATCACGCACAACGTCTGGAATAATGTATATAGAATGATTAATATATTGCAGGTCTATATGCAAAATGAAAATTGTGTTTATATTAATTGCAAGAAACAGTAGTTACATAGAACTTCCTCTTTTTCTTTAGTAATCTTTGTAAGTCGAAAATAATGTATTAACATTCTAGAATTCTTTTAGTATCTCGACTATATTAAGTTGCAACAACTCGTTTTTACTATAATTGCATAAAATCCGCGGTCTAATTATTACAATTCTCAAGTACCGAATAGAGCACATGTGTCTCGCAACAGATGCAGACAATTTCCCTGTTGCATAAAGATCTACAATCCATTGATCATCGCAACATAAACGTACCTTTAAACAAAAGTGTCTATATTGACATTATCGAATTCTTTTGGTATCTCGACTATTTTAAATTACATCAAGTCGTTTTTACTATAATTGCATAAAATCCGCGATCTAATTATTACAATTCTCAAGTACCGAATAGAGCACATGTTTCTCGCAAGAAATGCAGACAATTTTCTTGTTGCATAAAGATCTACAATCCATTGATCACCGCAACATAAACGTACCTTTAAACAAAAGTGTCTTCCATCGTTACTTAGTTTCTCGGATCGATTCGCAAGCCGGGCGACGCAACAGAGAAAGTCGCAAGCTACAGCTTCTATAAAAGCTCCAGACTACGGGCTTTCAAATCAACGATCCTTGGATACGGTAGCCGATCGGCGAACCAGTCGAGAGTCAGTGGCCCCGTTTTGTTTCGCCTCGACTGGCCGGCTATTTATCGAGTAAATATTTCCCGGTTATTTTTCCATTCCGCCTCTTCTTTATTGTTTTCCAATCACCGTTCGACATCGATCGTTCCTTTCATCCCGTAGAAAACTCGCAGCGGTCGTGCCTATTGTTCGATCGGTGCAGTGTTCCCTTTCTACCCCCTGCCCGCCAAACCCTTCGCGTTTCGACGAGTAATTTACTGGGGAAAATTGTTTGTCCGCGACTTTCGGCTGCTGTGGTTCACGGAAAAAATCATGCAGGTATCGAGGAATGCCTGACGATCGCGAATCCTCGACGATCTTTAACCCCCAACGATCTGCAACCCTTGATGATCACGAATCCCTGATGACCACGAATTCCTGACGATCACAAATCCCTGACGACCACGAATCCAACCTCCAAAGATTTGCAACCACTGAAGATCTACAACCCTCAAAGATCTGCAGCCCCCAAAAATATGCAACCCTCAAAGATCATTGACCCTCAAGATCTGCAACCACCTAAGATCTTCAACTCTCCAAGCTCTGTATCCCCTCAATATCTGCAACCCCCAAAAATCTGCAGCCCTCAAAGATCATTGACCCTCAAGATCTGCAACTCTCCAAGATCTGCAGCCCCTCAATGTCTGCAACCTCCAAAGATCTCCAACCCCCGAAGATCTGCAATCCCGGACGTCTTGTAACCCCCGAATATCTGCAACCCCGACAATTTCTCGCAACAATTGGCTCGTTCCCGGTCGATGGTAGACGACGCTCTCCGGTTTATTTATTATGGATAATGTAGAAATTGGATCCGACGGGAGGGGATTTCCTTTCGATTTGAAAGAGGCCGACCGAAGGATTAGTGGGGGTGGAAGATCGACGACGAGGGACGAAACAACGGATTCTGACAAAATGACAATTCAGGTGGTCGGGAGGAAACGCTTTTCATCCTCGTGAACGAAAGGACGAGGTCTCCGAAGCAGCTCTTGTTTATTTGTCAGTCCTTCGTTTCTCTGGATTTTTATCCCCGACGCGCCGAGAGGAAGCCGAACGGCAGTAGAGGACGCGTGAAATCCGTGTACACGCTCTCCTCCCCGCTTTCCTTACCTCGCGACCCGCTAAAACAACACGCGCGTTTTATTGTCGCTGTTTTCTCTCAGCAGTTCATAAATATTTGATACGCCTAATGGAATCCTGTGCTAGGGCGAGGCTACGGCGCCCTTTCGCCTACGGTCGCGTTCGAATCGGAATCACTGCTTCAGCAAAAATCGAGAGGTAATTTAAAACATTTCATTCTGCTTGCAAATGATGGTGGATGAAGCTGGCGAGTCGTTTAACTCGTTCATTGCTCCGTCGAATTTACAGAGTGGACTGTAAGACAGATGTTTTTATGTAGCTTTTATAAGATTCCTTCTTACGTACACAGGAATTTTATTTTGTTTTAACATCGGTGCAAAAGATATTTGGGTTAAACCTTTTTTTGGTGGACCAATTTTTAAAAAAAGATTTTTATGCAGTTCTATAGATTTCGACGAGAAAACTCCGAAAATGAAAGTCTTATTGTCAGGAGTTCACTGGTTCAGAAGTTATATGCGTGTAAAGTTGAGCAGTTTTAAGCCTTTTTAACAGGTTAAAGCGCCGCCATATTGGTATATTTGCTAGGTGGTACACGTAAGATCGGCTAAGTAGTACCGAGCAGATCAGTTAGATGGCAGCAGAAGCACGTACGTAATAATAACACATGTACGAAATCAACGACGACCTAACCCTAAACCAACTTGGACTATACCTTCTTTTTAAGGTCCTGTATATGATTTTGTATATTTTTATATCGCATCGATGAACACTACATTTCTTAAATTTCCGCAACAATACATAAATTAAAATTAAAATCAACAATAAAATGTACAACAAACTGCAGAAAAATATAAAAATTAGCTTCATTTATCCAAGTGCTCATATCTAGTAAACATACCGTGCCATTTAGCGCATGCGCTCAGTACCACTACGTCTTCCACCCAGCGCATATACTACTGTGACGACATTTTCATTTGTAAAAAACACTTGAAATTGCTTATGTTTACACGCGTATAACCATCTATCCAGTGCACGCGCTCAACACTCCTACCTCTACCACCCAACGAATATCTAATATGGCGACGCCCTAACCTGTCAAAAACGCTTACAATTGCTCATGTTTACATACGTATAACTTATAAACCAGTGATTTCCTAACAATAATACTTACATTTTCGTAATGTTCTCATCGATATCTACAGAATTACATAAAAAAAGTTAAAAAAAGTGTTCAAGAAAGTTAAAAACATCTGGTCCTCCAAAAGAAAGAACAGCGGATATTTGTATAAAGGTCCATTTTAATTTTGATTTCATTGTGATTTGATTTTTTTACTTCCCTGCTTTAAACCCTTGCCGAATAATGAGTGAACCTCGCGATGCAGATTTCACAACAGGTTCTATTGTATATGTATGCTATTCATTGTCTTTAAAATTAAATAAAACTGTTTTGCTGCTGCCCATAAATAACCATTGGAGAAGACGTAAGCAAACAGTAAAAATAAATTTTCTTCTAAGAAATTCTGAACAATAAATCTAATCACTGTAACCAAAAAATAAATCGTAGGTCAAAGTGTTAAGAACGTTATAAATCATTAGAAAAATATAGTTCCGTATATCTTAGTTGGTTTTCTACGTCAGGAAAATTAATACTTCTCAGCCGATGTGCCTCTGGAGAATCCCACCAGGGTCAGGACGTTAACGACTTTGAAAATCATTAGTGCGGTTTAAGAGGGTTTCCTATGTCAGGAGAGTGTAAAAAAATTAATACTTTTCTGCTGATGCGCTTCTAGAAAAAAGCACCTACCAAGAAGATATCAGTCTGATTTTATGAAATTTTTACGACTCCGCAGTCGCCGAATGAATTCTCTAGCGGCATCGGAATCGGCATCGAATTCGGGCACAATGCTATTTCCCAGCGCCATTTCCGTCGTCGGAGGAATCGTTCGGAGGCCCGGAAACCGCGAGGGTGGCAAATGACGGCGATTACGTCGGAGGAGCGTTTAATGACTCGAGCATCAACATTCCGGGCGCGCTTTAATATCGGGGCGTCGATGAGTGTCGTAAATCATTCGTCCGCTAATGGAATTCGACTGTCGAAGAGGACGGTTTTACGATCGCGGTAGTGTCGTTGCTTGATCGAATCGCTTCTCGAGGATCGCATCCGAAAGAAATTCCTCGAAATTCAATTGTTACCGAACGAATTCGAAAAGCGGAATGGTATCGAATGAGGGAACTTGTTGCCCTCGAGCCGATATGTTCCGATTGAGATCGAGAAACACATCGGATTTGGACGTTATCGCTCCGTGACCACTAAAGCCGGTCGCATTATTGCGAGACAGCGTACCGGCAATTCGAGTCGTATAATATCTTTCGTCCCTCTAAACGAAACGGCGCAATAACGCAGGGGGATGAAGGCCGCGGGCTCGAACAGAGAGATAGAAAGAGACACGGGGGGGGTGAAATACAGAGGGACGGGGGTGGAAGACGCGAGATACTATGTACGAGTGTTTAACGACACGAAGAGCAACATTCCGGACGCGCTTTAATATCGCGTAGCTACCCGTCTCATTCGGGACGGTTCTCCCGTCATCCCCGTCGGATATCCCGCCTAATATCCACTCACCCTATCTCCCGTCGCCGACGTGGAACCGTCAACCCTTCTAGCTCCGGACACGTGCGCCCCGTGCCCGTGGGGCGAATTGTTTTTGATATTCGAAACGGAACGAATGCGGTCCCGCTTCGATGAACGCCTTTCGCGGATAGAACGCAAGCCCTTTGCTGCACCCTCTTCTCTTCTCTTCTCTCCACTACCCTTCCGTTCTCCATCCCGGCTTTATTTGTCTCGCCCGCGGTCCACTCGCATCCCTGTATATCGCGTCACGCTCTGCCAGCTTTTCGTTTTCACGGCGTTACCGCAACGAGAATGAAAATTTCCTGTACGTTCGCCTTTCTGCGAAACCTTCCCTCAGACGCCGACACGATCGACCGCGGTCCTATTCCTCGGACGCTGCTCGATCGTGCAATATTTCCCTGCCTGCCGACTCACGCTCGTTGTATGAATATTCATTTTTGTTGGCATGTTTAGCTACCCAGAGAACCCTTAGATCCGAACACGATCATCTCGATTGTATTTCGAACGCTTATTCGATCGTGTTACGTTTCTCTGCCTGCTTGCCGAAAAAGTTGTTCGTTGCATATTAATTTTATGAGAGAATTTATTTGTCAGAAAAATGAAGCAAATGTAACACTTTATCTACCGGCGATTATTCCGTTATTTTTGGAAGTCTGTGGCTCATGGCTGAGGACTTTTTAATAGGTCTTTTATCAGCAACAGAAACTTCCATCATAAATCAACGAATCATCCTCAATGTTGACAGGTGGCTTTATACAGTGGAATATTGAATTTATATGAACTTTATTTTTAACATACACGGAACGGTTCTCTTTTGTGTTTTGTTGAACAGTTACTGCGTTTATTATAATTAGGTAGGCGTAATTAAGTATGTACACACAGGTGTCGCACTCGAAGATCTATTTAACACTAGGTTTACGGAGCACTAAAAGTGACTATTTTACACTATTGTGTAAAAATAACAAAAATGTGTCTATCTAAATTTTTAGACATTCTTTTTATAATATGTACCCCAAAAAACTAAATGTATTGAATAATTCCTCATGGATGCATCTTTTTAACCTCGATAACCATAAATTAAAAATATTACAACCCGTCATTTTGACGGGTCCCGTAAATCTAGTGTTAATAGATAGTACAGTAAGTCCGCGATCTAAGTCCAACGGAACATTGCGATCTATGTCCCTTCGTCTACTCCTTCCACTGCGGGGTATCCCCGGAGGGGCCAAGAAGCTCGAGCTGCCCGAACAAGACGGTGTTATGTTGGACAAAAGTGGAAGAGAATTATTACTGATATAACTATTTTTCAATTTCTCAATTCGAGACAATTACAGGCTTGTGGACAGTGCAAGCTACCCTTCAGAATTATTTGAACGATTTTAAACATTTCCAGACTATTACATTTGAAAGGCAAAAACTCTTTCAACAGAATTTATGAAGATCTCTAACAGAGTGCGCTAAGTATAAATAATTTTCTATTTGTTTGTTATCAATACTTAGCCATCAGAGTACAAATAGACATCTAACAAATACAACTTTTTCTTTTCTTTCACAAATTTCAAGGTTTCCTTTTGATTGTAAGAAATTAAAAAGTGCACTGTTCTAATGACAGTAGGAAAAGATTTGAAGCCTACAAATGATTTCTGTCTAGGGCGCAGCCAGGCCAGGCGAATGAACGCGACTTAGGGGATGAGTGGATGCTCCATAGATTGGACAAATTCCTTTCTCCGGCGTTTCGTGCAGAAGAGAAAATTCGATAGGTTATCGACTCGGAACCCTCATGGGTTCGTTCTCCTCCCCCATATCGGTTATCGTGGCTGCTAGTCCTTTTTCCCCACGAATCCTACCACGCTTCATAAATTTCGTACGAAGTAGCGCACGAAGGGAATCGTCAGCGCGACGAACTTCGGTATTCCGACATCGAAACGACGATTCACGTGATAACCGTTTCCCATTCTTCGACCGCGTAACTTTTTCAAAAGAAACCCGGCAATGTTTTCGCCCGCGAATTTCGGTAGAACCCCCTCCATCACGGGAGAAGGGGGTGACGAGGGATGAAAAGAGCGCGCAAGAGGAATCCTCGTCGCCGAGGAAAAATATTATTTGACCGAGATTCCGGGGCAGCTTGAAAAATGCTCCGGAAAGATTGAATCCTGCGTCAACGAAGCCGCCAGCGTAGAAGACACGGGGATGAAAATTTCGTTTCGAAAAAAAAACTCGTTATCCCGCACGTCAACCTCTGGCCGGGGAAAAAAATCAGCCGGCGTGCGGCATTAATATTCCTCCGGTTTATTTCGAGTAATATTGCCGCGGCCCGTGGAAACGGATCCGGGTTCGCGAAAGAATTAACTTGTTCCGCCTTAAAACCGCTCCTGCGCCTACTCGCCTGCCGCCATTGGCGTGCAGTTTTGTGTCGTGTCGGTCGCAAACTTGCTTAAATAATTACTTTTTACTATCCTTTAGTGTTTGGTTCACTGTGTGTCATTATGAAAGCCGCAGAAGCTGAAAGAAATTGTTATTTGGTCTAGAATGACAAATTATGATCGGCTTGTATAGAGAATTTAGATAATGAAGTATTAATGACTTGAACGTCTGTAGAATGTACAGGGTGTAAAGAAATGTTTGGTCTTGGCTGCTATAGGCATATTCAACATTTTCGGATCGATGAAGATCTGTAAAAGAAAGTTTCCGCAAAATTGTCCTTGACCTTGAATTTCAAGGTCAACTTATTTTTTATTGTATTGTATTCTACGCGTTATGGGAATAAAAAGTGTCAAAGGAACCATGTTTCAGAACTCGATAGTTCTCATAAAAAATAACAGGAAGGTCTCATTATTAGTACTACTTATTTTCTTAAAAATTGTTTACATTTCTAATAAAGCAAGTATTTAGTGTTGTTGTTTGTATGATGTTTATCAGAAGTCTAACATAATCAATCATAATCAATATTACCTTCTAAGTCTTGAAAGATAGTTATTTTTTATTAAGAAATATTAGGAAAAATGGATCGGTTCTTTGGCTTAGAAGAAGAAATTGAAGATGAACATTTTTCAAGAAGGTAATAGTGATTATGTTAGACTTCTGATAAACAGCATATAAACAACAACACTAACTGCTTGGTTTATTAGAAATGCAAACAATTTTTATGATAATAAGTTGTTCTAATAATATAACGTGACTTTGCTATTATTTTTTATGAGAATTATTGAGTTTTGACACATGGTTCCTTTGACAATTTCCATAACCATGACGCGTAGAATACAATGCAATAAAAAAAGTTGACCTTAAAATTCAAGGTCAAAGACAATTTTGCGGCAACTTTATTTTACAAATCTTCATCGATCCGAAGATGTAGAATACGCCTATGGCAGCCAAGCCAAACATTTCTTTACACCCTGTACAGGGTAATGCAATAGAGCAGCGGTGTCCAGCGTAGGGCCCCCTCACGCGCCTGCTTCCCCTTCCTACTGTCAGTTTGCGCAGGCGCAGTGTGTTCTCACCCCGCCGACCAAGAATCCGAGTAACCGACCCGCGTGTCATAAAACAATCGACGATCATCTTTTTAACGCGGGAAGCGAGCATATTGGTAATCGGTTTGCCGCGTCATGGCGCTATGGAAACAGCGAACGGTGGTGGGGACAGCGTTCAGCTCTCGGAGCCAAGTTTGGACATCGCTACAATAGAGGTTGGATAACATAGTAGAAACACTAAATATACATTGTATGATGTGTTTCTAAGGTTAGTAATCACTAGGCTGTGGATTTTTATGGGAAATACGAATTATATGCAGTAATCGCATGATGCAAGATCAACGTAGATATTCACTGGTTTCCTTAATCATTTTAATAAGTCGGAATTGGTACAACAGTATTTTTGGATTCACTGAACATTTTCACTGTTTTCATCCAATTTTTGTCAAAAATGCATAAAATCCGCAGTCTGTTAGTGACGAAATTGAAAATTCTAGATCCGAAGTTGATTTTTCTACATGATTAAAACAAAGCTATATCCCATTGCTGCTAAGAAGAATAGAAGAGTATTCGCGCAGTGAATCTATTAAAAATCTATTAAATACGATTAGGGATTCGAATAATTTTATTTTATTGAGAAGAACTCGAGCGATACGAGAAATGGCAAACTCGCGACTGGGAACAAGGTAGGGCGAAGCTCGTGTGCACCTTCGGCCGCGTTTCGATTAGCAGTCTCGTCAAAGCGGTTCCCCTGCCCCTCTGTTCCTCAAAGTTACCGGAAACGACGATGGTTGCGTGCGTGGCCTGGCTTTCCGTATCGGTAAGCCCTATAACGAGCGGTAAGCTTCTCTATTCCCAGGTGCGTTCCGGGAATCGAAGACAAATGAACCTTCCCGATGCAAAGCCTCTCTTTCTCTCTCTCTCTCCCTTAACAGTCTATTCGACTGTACACCACTTCTTTCCCGTTTCTCTCTTTCCGTCCCTAACGAAACGAGGTTACGCGGAAGCTAGGGATAGAGAGAAGAATGCGCGCAGTCTGCAAATTGAACCATATTATTTGCCAGGAAATGGAAATCTTCGCGGAAACGCGTGCTCGCTATCCCTTCTCTTGGTTAATTTCTTGTTTGCAGGTTGGAGAACCGGAGACGAAAGACGGGCGTGCTGACATCGACATTCCGGTTTCGAGACATGCAAACTGAACTTGCTGAACTGAACGCTGTGTTCGAGTGGCTGAAACTTCGGCAAGTTTGGTTATTTTATGAACTAGGCGACGTTTCATTGATTTTTCATCGCGAAGATTCGGTTACATTAGAGCTGCGAACTTGAATCAGGTCACTGCACTTTGGGGCGCATGTAAGAATGATTCGGTGATCAGTCAGTTGATCTTGCGAGGCACAAATTTCATCCATTAGCACATGTCTTCGAACTACTCTCAATCTTCGACGTCAAAATTTCAAATTATCCTGTGGTCATCAAATATTAACAAAATTTCGTTTCATTAGCTGCGTGTTCTAGAAATGAGGGTGTCAAATTCAAATAATAATGGAGCAGTCTACATTTAGACATAGTGTAATCCACATTTGACAAGGTAATAAAAATTATAGAGCATTTCTGAGAATTGTAATTTAGACGTTACGGGTTCAGAGGATTTTACATGGAAGGAGTGCAGCTACAACTATAAATGCTTCACATACGAAGAATCGTGTATCTACACTGAAATGCAGTATAACCTACATTTAGTGTAATAAATGTTAGTGTAATAAAAATTGTAGGACATTTCTAAGGGTTGTCATTCAGACATTACAAAAGGCATAGCCCGATAAGATGGTCAAAAGTACCACCAAACCAAATTTATTTTTGGTCACAGCATTCGATAGGGCTACCAAAGAAAACCCTCTGTGAGAAGTTTCAAGTCGGTACCCCCACCACAAGAGTAGTTATGAGGTGAGCACGGTTTAGTGAATTATGCTCTATTTCTTCTGTTCTACCCAACAAAAAATTACGAAAAATTCAGGAATATTCTACCTAATAGAACACAAGACAGTGAATTATTTCAGAATTTTTGCTGAAAAAATCGATTTTTCAAAATAAAACTGGAAGCATAAAATTGCCCATTTTATATTGAAGTTTTCAGAGTACCATGGTTATATTGTTTGGTTAGTTGTATCTCATCGTGATGATTAATGTGTACCTTTTTCAGATTTTTCGGATTTTGTGAACATCTTCAAAAAAATTGGAAATCTCCAAAAATTCGAAGAAAATGCATATTTCTTATTGAAGTTTTCGAGATACCACTTTCATAAGAATTCAATAATAAGATATTGTTGAAATCATTGTTCTTAATTTTTTTCAGAATTTTTTATATGATGCATCGTAGATAAAAAAGAATAAAATTATGGATTGTGATTCAGTCGTTACAGATTGAAAGGATTTTACATCGAAAGAGTACAGCTACAACTACAAACGCTACAGATACGAAGAATTGTGTGTCTACTATGAAATACAGTGTAATTCATAATTAATAGTGTATTAAAAATTGTAGGACATTTCTAAGGCTTGTAATTGAAACGTTACAGATTTAAAGGAAAGAACATCGAAAGAAGTTACAGACATTATAGATTCAAAGAATTGTATATCTACATTGAGACATAGTGTAATAAAAATTGTGAGACATTTCTACGGGCTACAACTCAGTCGTTACAGATTTGAAGGATTGTATATGAAAGAAGAACAGCTACAACTACAGGCGTTATAGATTCGAACAATTGTATAGCGATGTACAGGTGTAACACGAATCAAGCTCAACACTTTCAGCAATACTCAGTTTGCAGGGCACAAAGGGCAGGCAAAGAGACGAGCGCTTTTTTACGTGTGCCCTAGCTTCTTCACGAAAGATCGCCGCCCACCGACGCGGTACCCACCGCTTGGAACAGTTCCAATTTCCCTTTTATCGGCAATCCTATTTTATTTCTAGCCTTGCGCATGATACGCCCCGGAATCGAGGATTAAGGGCCCAACCTGGTGATCCTCTTTCATCCTCGCGATGCTTCTGATTGTCGAGTATCATGAATGAATCGTGTGATCTTCGCGGCGGTTCTTTGATCTTCTCGAACAAATTAATTCGATTCCTCTCCGTCGAACCAGTTACGCAAACAAAATAAAATCACCTTAACCATGGAGTCGTACTAGAATACTAGAATACTTTTAGGTATGCAATTTAAGTCTGAAAATCCTAAATCTCCGAAGTTAAAGAAACTAGGAACATTTGTAAATTTGTTGGGGGTCATGAGAATTCCAGAATACTATTTCAAGATTGAAATTAATTATTTTTCTCATTCTTGGACTTTCGAGTACCATTTTTAACATCCATGAAATTGAAAACCTGAGAAACGAGCTATTTTCTGCGAACGGACTGCAAGATTTATTTAGCAACGACACGATATTAATTTGTACACCTATCTAGAGGTTCCATGGACACGTTTGGTTGCATAGGTCGTGATCCGGCACACATGGTCATCATTTTCGGCCCGTCCTCCGGCTCCTTGTCTCGTCACTCTGCCGAGGTGGCCATTATTTAAATTCCGCGTACGCTGATTCATCGTTTCAACGTCAATCTCTGCTGGCTCCGTTCATCATGGAAATTTATCTGCGAGATACCCGGGGACACGAGAGGTGCGAGAGGAACAGGAAAAAAGAAGAAGAGGGGAACGTGGCTGCTCACCCCCTTGGAAATCGATCCGCTCCGTTTCGAGAAGGAAGCGCACTCGGAAGAAGAGAAGGAGCGGCCGCAACGGCCTCGCCCCTTGGAAAAGGGGATCCCGGCGGTTTTAGCTTTAATCCCCCGTGAACAATGTTACCGGCTTTAACGTTCGTTACACGCAACACGTAATTTTCCAGCTCCCTTTCCGTTCGGCAACCCTTTCGCGGCGGCCGTCCGCAAATACACCCCGCAACCGATGTATCGCGGGACAGAGACACGCAGAGAGATGGAGATAGTTCGTTTGTCTTGGAGTGCCGAAACTCCGATCTGGATGCTCGTTATGTGGTCCTCGATCACGATCCACTGACCCAATAAACGGTATATTACCTTGGTCAATATGGATCCTCCCCAACTAACCCCTTCCGCGGATCGCACTGCGCGGTTATTATTGATCTAAACGAGAATCACGCGCTTGTTCGCTGACGCTAGCCTCGCTCCGTGATTTCGGCCGTGCCTAAAGCAAACGGGAATTAGCATGTCTTCGGGTACCGAAATTCGGGTCAGCGAGGTGGTAAATTACCGGAATCGCCGCGCGGAATAATATTACTGCAGAAGATGCCGGAAGTCTGTGGCACTGACGTTCGTTTTTAGAGCTGTTGCAAAGGTACGTTTACTCGAATGTAAATGACAGTCTTAGTGTCTTAATTGTAATTCTTAAAAATCAACTAATACTGTTCATTTTTGCACTTTCGCACAGGTTCGTTTCCTGTCACAGTTGCTAGACAAATTAGCAATGCTTCGCAAAGTCACGTGATTTTAAATGAAACCACTAAGGTTAACAACCTCTAGTAGATAATGATATTTGGTCCCCTCAGGATTTCACAGATCCATTTTACCACTCTCCCCTTCTTTCACTCTCACTATCGCCTAATTTTTCAGCCTATTTTAGGTTACTTTTCAGCGGGACCTACCGTTTATTAAAGGTGGGGGGTTCCGAATCACCTTTTTTTGCCAACAACACCTAAGGGAGTTCACTTCCGGCGTATACCCAGGCGGTCACCCATCTTAGTACTGACCGCGCCCAATGCTGTTTTACTTCGGTGATCTGACGAGAACCCGTTTTTGCAGCGAGCCAATGGTCGCTGACTTAAAGAGACCCCTAGAAGTTTTCAATCAATTCGTTGAAACATACGACATAACCTATCTACACATATATCGGACAATATAAAACTTTTTAAAAACGCAAAATATGCGTCGGCCGGTGCGAATGTGTGAATGTACGAAAGAAAATTAGGTAAAGGGTTGAATTATAAGAGAAATCAAACTCTAGTTGATGTTACTGTAACTTGACAAGTGAACTAATATTAACTGACAACGTATAGGGCTGGTTCATCTTTGTCCAGATACAAAAATTAATTTTCATGGAAATATGTACTATATTGAACAAAATAAATTTTGTTGGATAAGATCGACAACCTAATAGAATAGACCTATTTCATAAAAGTGTTTTGTTTTTCCAGAATCTCTATGATTACTAATAGAATTTAGGTTCTCCACCGTAATGTTTTCGACTAAATTAACTTAATGCATGCAACTTAAAAAAAAAACAGAAATAAAACTAATCTGCTTCAATTTGCAAGAGACGGAAGTGAAATGAAAATATATTTCTTTCTTAGTAGAAGATTTTAATAGACTGGTTATAATATATCGATATTCTTGTATTTTTTTAAATCTTTTTACTATTTTTTTAACCTACTCAATTTCGTTGTAAATGCGTGAAACCCGCAATCTAGTGATATGGTGAGAGATTTGTTCTACTTTCTGCTATTTACCTGTTCTAATTTGTTAATATTATCCAGCGAACTCCAATTCGAAACAATACCTGAGATGGGTTATCCAAAGAATTTCTGTCTTCTGCTCTGATAGTTTATAAAATTCGAGTCGTAATCGTCCGGAAAAAATGTGAAAATTCGTAAAAATTAGCTAATTGATTTATAAATTAGCTGAACAATTAGAAGAAGGTCTAACCGAATGGTGAACAGGTTACATCTGAAGAATACCATGGAAAACCGTTCGGAGGCCGAGAACGTTGTGCACATCGGCAGATTTTGTCAGCTCGAAAAGCTACCCCTAGGACAGGGGAAGCTCGCGTGTCCAACGAGAAGAATCGAGTACAGAGGAGCAGAAATTCCCGTCGTCGTCGGCAGGATTAGAATTTTTTTCCCGTCGGCACAGGGTCGTGGGCGTCACCCGATAATGAAGTAATCCGAGGAAGGAGACGGTGGCTCTGTCGGATCTTCGTTTTTCACAGGCCGCGACAAATTCAGGGGTGGGTTCGACGTCGTTGAAAACGAGGCCTTCCGTGTGATATTCGAGAGGCCGCCGAAGGGATCGTTAGGCCGAGCAGGGACGCGATCCTCTTCGAATGTATACATTCTCCCTTTAATCTAGGTCCGGCGGACATCGCGGCAGTTTCGTGGCTCGATCGGAAGGGGTGCTCCACCCTCTCTACACCTCCACCTTTAACATAGTGCTCGTTGCTTCGCCATAATTTGCAGAGGGTTAACCTGGGGACATTTTTGCTCGTTTTAGGTGAGAATATTTTTAGATCGCTGTCCAGTAAATCATCTATTATGTAGTGACATGTCTTCTGAAAACTCAGGGCCTTGTTTACATAATGCTATTATTGTAATATTGCTTAACACTAGGTTTACGGACCACTAAAATTGATTATTTTACATTGCTTTATAAAAATAATAAAATTGTATTTACTTAGATCTTTAGCGATTTTTATTGTAATATGTATACAAAAAAATAAATCTATTTAATAATTCCTCACAAATGCCTCCTTACACTCTTAATAATCATAAATTAAAAATTTTTGAATCCGTCATTTTGACGGGTCCCGTAAATCTAGTATTATAATAATTCCTAATAAAAGAAGAATACATCGAGAAATTTCAAAATAATTTTAAGAGAATTAAAACGCTACTAATTCAATTCATGGATTTCATCAATCTTTGCACTATTAATTCGTGGCTCTTATAATTGATCTTTGTTTTAAACTTTGTTTCATCTTCAAATCTGGCACCCGCCATATTGGACAATCTTTAACTTACCTGCAACATGGAATAAAAACATAAAAAGTTTCGGAGACTATCTTGGAAAGTAGAATGTGCTTTGGATGTTCATAAATAATCAATGAGTTCACGAAGAACAGGCTAAGAATTCGTTTGTGCACCTAACAAGTAAATGCAGATCTTCAGGTATGCGAGGACCTACTTCCAGAGACTATTTCACAAAATTCATAATGAAGGAAAAATAATTTTCCAGAGTAAAAAGTTCATTATCACGGACTACGTGTAACATACAATCAGTGGAAGCGTTAAATCATCCTTCGCAAATGGATATTGAATTATTAAAGCAAACATAAATGTCCGACGAATGAATGATTTCTTCCCTGGTAGAAAACGATTAGCGAGCCAGTAATCCTTGCAAACCAGGTCGCGAATAAATCATAGGCATAGGGGTTAAGCGAACTGCAATCCCGATATTTTTCAATTTTCCGCTCGCGATCCCAGTGTTTTTCTGTGAAGGGATTTATGCGAAAAACAACCCGACAATCCCGAGGCTAGAAAAATAAGATAGAGAACGCTTTCGAGAAGCAAAGGGCGATTTATTGGCCAGACGTCGCCGTTCAAAGACGCTTTCCCTCTTTCTCTGGAGAAGTTCGAGGAAATGGCGATTTAGGTTCAAGGACGATCCAAGACGAAACACCCGTGAAACAGGATTCAGGATCCCTCTTGCGGTCCCGGGGCTTCCCCTCGGAAAAGCTCGGGAACAAGCAAGCTTTCCCGCTAATCGCGCCGCCCCCGTCCGCTTCCTTCCAGACTGGCTTGCTCTCGGCAACCAACCAACCCCTTTTACCAACGAGAGGAGAGAACTCTCGCTTTCCCTCGAGGAAACGCGTCGAGCCGAGAATGGATGACGCGGTCTCGCGTTCAGCCTGGAAGAACGCCGGCCGAGTTCCGAAGTAGCCTCGTTTACGGATTTCGAAGCGGCATTAATTCCTGGGAAACCGAGCTGGCGCGGTTTTTCCCGCGGAAAACCGCGGCGCGGGGACCCGACGAAAGTCTGGGACCTGTCTGGGACCCGTGCGAGTCGCTGAGAACAACCGAAACCACCCACGATGGCTCAGGAATGTCTCACGATGTCGCACTAAAGAATCTTAACATAGAACAGATTCTTAGCATCTTGCGGTTCGAAGCGTTCGCTCTTTTACTTCAAAACGTTCTGCAACGTCGCGTAAATCACTTAAAGTGGCCCGCGAAAGTATTCGAACACCTTTTAAATAAGAATAACTGTTTTAAAATTGGACTAAACGACGTCATCCTTTTTGAGCGATTAGAAGCACTGATTTACTAAATGATGTGCGAAAGGAGTCAAAATTTCTTTCATTCTTTCCCAATCCTAGTAAGTTGAAAATAGTGCATAGATGTCTCTGAACTTGAACTACAGTATTTCATTCTTAATTGTCGTGAACATCTGTACGATAATTGTCGCAAAACAATCCCTCCTGCCGCGGGGTATACCCCGTGAGGGCCTGTGAAGCTCGAGAGGCCTCGGTCGGCGAGAAGGTAACATAATACGAGTTGAGTATATATCGGTGAGACCATTACTAATCCAATGACAAACTTCTTTACTTTTTATTATTTTTTTATGGAACTTTCGCCAAAATATACAAATAAAATATAATTCCGATGGTATTTACTTGAGTAATGGGCGATGAAAGTTTCGGAAAATGATTGAAAATATGATCCGAATTACATTGTGAGGACACGTGGGCCTTTGAAATGTGCCGCCGACTGCAACTCTCCGCGTCTCTTTCTTTCCCATGCGCTGTCTTTTCATCGTTCATTACACAAGTAAATATTATAAGAATTATATCATATTTGCTATCATTTTCATTAGAAAAATGCCGCGAATATGTTGGTGAAAGTCCCATTAAAAAATTATGAAAAATAAAGAAGTTTTGTTATTGGATTAGTAGTGGTCTCACACCGATATACTCGACCCGTATTATGTTACATTTCTCGGCGACCGAGGCCTCTCGACCGAAAAACAGTATCTTCTACACGATAATTGACGCCGGATGGACCCGTGGTGGTGCAATTAACGATGAAATACTGTATTAGTCTTTTCTCATTTTTAAATTGCATCGACTCATTTGTATCATGAATACATGAAATCCGCAGTCTACTTATGCATTTCGATAAAATTGATACTAGTGGTAGCAGAAAGCACATAATCATATTACCATAATTACCATAGCCCTGTAAAGTGAAGATCGTGTTAACAATACGTATGGAAAAAATCCAGGAACATGATTTAATTGAGTCTTTTATCTCACTTGGAAAGGTTGGTACATGTGTGGAGAAGGTACTAGATTGAAAAGTCTGGTACAAATGAACAACTTCACAGAAATCGATGTAATTAATTTAGACGGTAGCAGACGATTCGTATTTACCAATCGAACTGGTAAAATGAAGAACGTGGTACTAACACGACTGGAAAAAATTCAGGAACATGATTGAATTGGGTCTCTTGTCTCATTTGGAAAAATTGGGTCAAGCGTAAAGAACAGATTAAATGTAATAGTGTGGAGTACACGAACTACTTCATGGAAATTGATGTAATTAATACATGAATGTAGTAGAAGGATCGTATTAACTGTACCGACCTGTAAAGTGAAGATTATGTCGTCGACATGTCCGGAAAATATTCAGTCCGGGAATTTTCATGTTTTTAGTCTTTCTGCACAATTTACCCTTTTATACATATTTTTTTCCAAGGAAAGTCTTCTAAACAAAGGGTTAAGGTTTACTCATCACACGAATATATTAACTTTGTTACTAATTGTCGATGACAATTCGTCGAAAAACTTATTCCTGCAAAAACAAAGAAAATCTCCAGAAACAGCACAAAAACGCAATTTTGTGGACCGCCTAAATTTTTAACATAAAAAGAACTAAAGAACGCAATCAACAGAAGTCGGAACAAAACCTCTGCCTTTCTACCATACATGAAAAAAATGAATTTCGGTCCAATTTCCCGATTTGTCAGCCACAGATGCACGCAGGCAGCAAAAACAGGGCTCGGATGAGTATCAGCGGCATTAAACTTTAAACCCGTAGTCGTCCATGTTTGACGTTGTTCAGTATTAAAGATCGCAGGCTCACGATTCGAGGAAAACCGCAGGTGCAACGCAGAATGGAACTTGAATGTTGCGAAAGCTGGAGCTTAGGGAACCGCGCGCGTAGCTTTATCGCGCCTCGCGCGGAATGGGACCGTTTCGCTGGCTCGCAATTAATTGCGGGCCAATGAGAGCTGGCTTCTTTTATTTCCGCGGGTGAAATTGGCCGGGCTCCCTTGATTTACAGGGAAGTTGCGTGGGACAAATAACGTTCGTCGAAGCCGCGACCGACCCTCGTTAGTCTCCTCCGCGCGTCACGGAGGAACTTGTTCCTCGCCGCTCGACCGTGAACCGAAACTTCCGAGAATCCGGAACAAAGCTCGACCGTATCCACTTTTCGTCGCCGTTCCCCGTTGTTTTCGCTTGTCTACCCTCGTTTACCGGGAATTGGATATCAGTTCGCCGTGGAGGCAAGCTTTCCCTCTTAATTCTATAATATAAAATATACAAACCGCCCTCGACAACTACCGCGAGACCTTTTCGCGATTTTATGCACACGACTGTCGAGGCTCGTTCTTACTCGACGTTGAGACTTTGTTAGGGTACATGCTGATTCAATATGTACCATGCAATGCCTTGTAAGCGGCGAAAGAAACATTTCTCACATTCATAAGGATTGTTATTATTAGACTGCGGATTTTATGCATTTATGACACGAACAATTTGATGCAATTTAAAACGGTAGAAATATTATATGAATTTAAGGAAGTCGGTATATTGTTTTCAACCTTTTCATTGGTAACAACCTAGGTTGTTAAAGAGGAAAAGAATGGTCTATATGGTCACTGTTTCTTTGAATTGATGTTAACAATTTATATTCTGCATAAAGGGGGTCACAAATCTTCTCCAGATAGGCGCCCTTCCGTCTAGCTAAACTAAATTTTGAACGGCACTGAATGACCTTGAATGACCTTGGAAGACGAAATTGTTATAACTTGCACTTATTAGGTCTTCATTCAACATTTATGGACACAATGAATATAAACAATTTTGCATATAGTGACAACGTGTGTATTATTCATATGAGCCTGATTTTAAAGTGAAAAAACATTGACCTCCTCTTCTCTATAATTCCATACAACGGATATAAGATTATATTTAGACATAATATTAATTTGTGAATCCATAAAACATTTTCACCTTGCTGGTGCGCAAATGACAACCAAGGTACCGTCCGTCCATCAGGAGATGGCAGTGATTTTCGGTAGTGGAGTGAAGGGGGACTGCGAGACCCCACTCTAGACGCCAGGCTGCGGACCCCACTCTTACGCTTACGTTCTGGCGGGATCGGTTGGCATAGGCGCTCAGCGTCACCACATCTCTCTGTTCCAGTCACACTAATATGCGCGTTTCCGTCTTTGTCGCGTGAATCGACCAATAGCGGTAGACTTATAGCGCGTAGAGGGGAGATCACGTGGTACCTACAAGTTTCTCACTGCCATCTCCTGATGGACGTACGGTACAAATGCATCTGTCACTTGATACTCATTTTCGTCTTATATTATCATGTAGAACTACCTCTTAAATTTTCCCCCACTTAAAGTCAAACAACCTGTATACGCTAATGATGTACACGGATTAAGACAGGCTATCGCTGTATGAACGCGTTGAAGTTGCCATAAATGCCAGCTCCTAGCAAATATAATTTGTAACGAGGTCAAATCTCGGCAGATCAATTTTAATAAATATTCGCGTCCCTCCCATTGCTCCGGAGCCAGCAGCCCCGAACAAGATAATTACTTTCGCCAAACGATTTTCGGTCACTCTTCCCACGAAGCCCGGTTCCCAGCTCAAGGTCGCATTCGACAAGGATAGTCTCGAGAGAAGGCAGAGCAGCGAAATTAAAGGAGGAGAGACGGTGCTACGAGATGGAGTCCGGTGTACTCGGTTGCTTTCGGTGGTCGTCTCGCAGGAGCCAATTAACCCCGGCGTAATTAATAACCCATACTCTAATAACTCGGGCGCGGGCAAAAACGCAGATTGCGTTCGTAGCAGGAAACGATGGGCGGCGGAAGAACAGAGAGCCGAGGGGGGCCCGGCAAGAAGCCGAATAATAATGAGGGAAGGGTAAGACGAGGGCGATTCGGGTAGATTCGAAGAAGGGGAGTGGAAGAAGAAGAATGGTAGGAACGAAAACAATGAAGTCGGTCAGGGAGACGTTTCCGCGGGAAGGAATTCGTCGCGACGCGTGTCGCTTAATCGCGGCGCTCGATGCAAGAGGGGGGTGGAGGGTGGGGGCAACGAAAGGGAAAAGGGTCTCGGATGAAATCGGGAGGAACAGTTTGCCGTCAAAACGTGCCAAACGAAGTGAAACGCATTCCGGGCAAGATAAAAAACGACGGGAATCCATTGAATCCCGTCGCGTCTAGGAATCGCGAAGGTAATCGTGTCCCGCTCAATCTTTTTTTCCTCGTGGAATAATGGCATTCGAGGAATGCGACGCAGCTATCCGAGTCCTGAAATTATGCGGATCCTCGCTCCCGGAACGATTACTCTTTTCCTAGATTCTTTGACGACTACTCGACACCCCCGACTTTCCGCTTGCGCACGCCTATGCTCGCCGCGTGTTTCGAGCGCATCGTTAACGATGCCGGCCCCCGGGTAACGCCTAATGGTATCATTAACTCTTAATGAACACTTGCGCGAACTTTAATGACTAACGAGCCGGCTCCCGTATCCCCGTTAATTCCTGGAAATCCCGGATGACTAGGACGCGAGACGCGCGACGTCGCGGCGACGAACGAAAAGGAAAAGCTCGAGGGTGTAGGCCATTTACAAAGTTAGATTCCTCGGTTCTTCCCACTGTCTCTCGACGAGCCTCCACCCTACGAGAGGCTCCATGGAGATGGAAGAACTATACTACCCTCGTACGAAATCAGCCCTAGATTCGATATTGGCCGGAAACGCACCCTCTTTGATTGGCCGGTGGCGAAGGGTACTTTCTGGGTAGAACAATATCGAGGAACAAAAGTGCCGGGAGTCGTCTTAATTTTCCAGCCGGAAGCACGGGAACGCACCCTCTTCAGACACGGAACACCTTCGAGATGTTCGCGAATCTGGACGAAATTTAATTACTGAGAATTTCTTATTGTTGCCCGAAGTTGCCGAGGAGAAATTGCCACAACAAAATCCTTTCCGGTTATTGGCAGAGATTTTCCTTTTTCTAGAAACGTTTTCTTTTAGTTGTACAAGTTGCCAAATTATCAACCCTCTGATGTCTTTTGCACAGTGTGTATGAACAGTATATTTCATTTCTGCAAGATCTATCCAATGTGACTTGACATCAAATTTTATAAAGCCATGCTAGTGTATTCTAGAAATATTTTTCGAGATACAGTAGAATTTAGATCATCCAAACTATATGGAAAAACATGGGTGTTCGGATAGTGGAATAGTTACTTAGTTACAGTGCTATATTCAATCTTTATTAATTTGTACAATAAATATTGATGTCTATGGATCTTATTAGATTTATCCATTTACATGTGAAGCGTGTTTGGCTATTAGAGACTTCAAGTAACCAAAGTTAAGATAATCGAGGTCCTGCTGTATTACTCCTTCCCAGTATACATACATAGGGTTCAACCCTTAGCACTCGAGTGATGACTCTGAGGCACCACTAAAAATTGCTATACCATTATTCAAAATATTGTTTACATTATTAAATTGATATTCAATAAATCAGTTACCAAACATTTAAGTATTCTATGAGGTATTATGCCAGTTTCATTTCTTCAAAATGAAAAAAATCATATAGAATGAAAATATTGATCGAAAAAAAAGGTTTGGTTATGTAGTTGAAATACTTCCGAGTGCAAACGGTTAATTCTACATAACCAAGGGTACATTTAATCGTGTCTTCATATTATAGAACATTTCGAAAATAACATATTAATAATAATAACAATTCTTAACACTTTATCTACCTGAAGACTATTAATAAGCTGTTCAATAATTATGCTGTACTAAACAGAAGCCTAAAAATCTTCTTTCATATAGTAGTCCCAAATGAAGTAATTAGATTAAGTTACTGATTTGTTGGTTCACGATTGAAATAGTATTGCTGTTGAAAGATCCATTACAAAATCCTTAGCCATGAACAATAGTCTTCCAAGTAATTGCCGGTAAATAATGTGTTAAGATAATTGATTGCCGGTCTTGAATGGTAGATTACTGGCATTTACTCCGTGAAATCTCTGTCTAAAGATTATCAAAAAATGGCCAGGACATCTCCGAAATTCCCGTGGTTATCAAGGGCTGTCTTAATAAAATTACAAGCCCGTGTCAACTCGGCGTCCTCGTTCAATTATGAGTGACGGTAATCGGATCGAGCGAAAAGGCTGCTGTCGCAGTGACTATAAGGTACGTAACCACAAATTTTTGCCGCACGACCCGGTTGGTAACGACTAACGACGCTCCAGGGATGGAGGACGTTGCGGAGGTTGCGGAGGAGGGTCGTTTGGCCCGCGCGAACGCGTTCCTCGCCCCCCCCCCCCAAAGAGCGCTCGGCTTAGCAGCGGCGGCGGCTGCGGTTTCGCTACACCCTCGTTACGATCCCCGACCAACCCTTGATTATTCCGGATACGCGTAAACACTGCCACCTCCGCGCTAGCTACCAGTCTCGGCCACGTAACTCGTCGCGCGGAACGAGAGAAACCGTAAACCCCGTCAACATTTGGACGACCGGCGATTCTCCGAGGGCTGGATACTCTAACCCCCCTCCTCCTCGGTTCCCCTCTAGCCCCACAACGAGCGTTGCCGACGGAATTCTGTCGTTGACCACAAATTCTGTCGCCCCGACAGCCAGCGTCCCGTGTAGCCGGTTATTTTCTGCTAAATTATGGACTCGCGAAACGAGCTTGTCTACGAAATTTCCACGCCAATCTCGATCCAACCTTAGCAATCTACGATACCGGTTTACTCACCGATATACAGTGGACGACCGGTAAGTAGCAGCGCTGGGCGGTGATCACGCTGCGGATGACTAGCGAACGGCCAATCGTTACGGCGCTAACCCCCACTCCTCTACTATTCACTCTCGCACTGTATGTCCAATAGGTAGTCGGGTTTGATTACTTTAACACGTTTACTGCCATGGGGGTCACCGGTGACCAGCACTCGACTTGGCTACAGCGCCGTGATGGCCACCGGTGACGCAGCAAATAACAAAAGTACATAATTAGAGTAAATATGGATACTGATAAATTTTTCAATAATACTGTGGGATTGGAAGGTTTGGCAAGAACAAGCTTCGACGTAACGTATTTATTTAATAAAACTTATAACTAATCTAATGTTCCACGCGGTACGACTTTATCTCGCACGGTATACACTACTTCTACGCTAGACTTCTATGTTTTTGACTTCACTGTCCGACTTCACTGCCCTAACTCTAAACCCGGAATGCTTCGACTTCGCACTCCCCACTTTCACCTCACACACACTCTCTCTCTCTCTCTCTCTCTCTCTCTCTCTCTCTCTCTCTCTCTCTCTCTCTCTCTCTTTCTTTCTTGACCACAGCGAAAAGGTAAACAAACACGGAGGCCTGTATCGGGCCACCTGCAGACGCTCGTGAACTCGCTGAACACTGCGAATCGGGAAATCCTACAATACCATCGTTACTATAATGGTTTGAAGAAATTAATGCACGAAAAATGCTTCAAGCATGATTTTATAACTCATTTTATTTGCTGCAAATAATATTTCAACATAATATGCATGGCATAATGAAAAATTCACGATGGCGCCTTGGGCAAACCATGGAAAATGCGCCTGACAGTCAACGTGTTAACCTGGTCGTTTTTAGGGTTACCAACTTGGTTTATTCGCGAAAGTTGTACGGCAGAGATGGGCAATTTTGCCTCAATAGAGGCAAAACCGTCAATACCGTAGCGCCCTCTGTTCCCTTCCAGCAAGCGCGGTACAATGGAGCAACGAAGACACGAGACATCAGCGTACGCAACGAACGTGCGCGCTGCATGAAAGAGAGGTTGGTGGGAGAAGCAGGCATTTGAGGGGCTTCACCCGTGACCACAGGATATTATCGTAATCACTTTCTTATACGAATGTGTTCTTCTGAACATTCTGTATGAAGTAAAGAAAAACTAGATTTATGGCGATGCTGTACATACAGTGGCCCACAGAAGTGTTCGTATGCACTTTGAATCAGAATAATTTTCTAACTTTTAATAATCGTAAATTAAAAAATTGTGAATCCGTAATTTTGTCGGTCCCGTAAAGCTACTGTTAAACAAACAGTAGGCTCGTCCAAATGTTCAAAGACGGCATCGCCAGGTAGCCAACTTATTTTCCTAGTAGACTGGAGGACCTTCAGAGATGTCATAATCAATATCACGTTTTTTTTTTTGTTATTGAAAGCTTAAGTGGAACTCCCCATGGGGGGTTATAAAGCTATACATTAGGATTAACATAATGTCTGATATACTAATTTATGTCACGTTTTAAGCCACATATTTTTCTCCTAAACAAGGCCAGAAGGCCAGATCGTTGTAAGCAAACAGGATTCTTTTTCAAGTGTTTAGCTACCTGGGGACGTAATCTTTAGGCAGAAATCCCAGAAACGGAAGTCCCGATCCTCTATCTTGGGGACACTCCCACGCGAACGAGGCCGGCGCAGCGTTCACAAGGTCGAGAAAGTTTCCACGTGCCGGTTTCCACGGACGCGGTCGTGTAAACACGCCTGCATCGTCGTCTGCATCGGTGTCGAGAGCCTAAGCAGGACCTCTTTGCGGCGTCTGGCTTCTCTCGAGCCTCGACTCGGGTCTAATTATAATTTGTCGCTGCGGATGATCTCTCCCGGACTCTTACGGCGTTCTGTGTATCGGCCACCATAGACTAAATACTTCTCAAGAGCCCTGGCTCTCTCACCCGAGAGTCTGTAGATCTCCCAGCTAACGAGGAGAGCTCCATGCTCTCTGGATTTATTGTCCCGAAGTGGGCAACGATCGTCTATTCGCCTGGTAAAGGGATTCTCGCGTGGATGCACTCGCGGTTCATTTATCGCGTCCTTCAAAGGACGGCCATGGGACGATCTTATTACGACGGAACGGTTATTGGCCGGCTTTATGTCAGAGTAAACCCCGTGAACACGGTTGCGGAACGCGGTTATTCGCGGGCATAATAATGGCGCTAACGACCCGGACACAGTATCGGGCGTGGAGATATCTCGGCTAAGGGTTACCCGACGTCCCTTTCTACTCCCTGATACGAAAGAATAAGACTCCTAACACGGCACACCGATATATATACCAGATTAACCGACGACTTACGTCCAGCGTTCGAAACCATAGGCGTATCTTTCAGATTAAACTGTCGTTGGATTTTATATTCACACCGCGCGGCGTTTTTAAGGGTTTGAGCAAGGATTGCGGGGTCTATAAACCGTGTCGAAAGTGCACCTTTGTGCAACCCTATAACCAGAGGATGGAAATGGTGGCGGCAATGTGGATTATACTTGATGCTGTGGAAAATATAACTTTGTAGCTTTAGACCTTTTTGAACATAAAAATAGAACTTCATATTATATCGCCTTGTGTTCGCATATAGACTTACACAATTCCTTTGTGATTCTCGCGTAGAATTGCAACGTCGTATCTTACATCGACCTTCAGTACAATAATAGTATGCAAATCGGACGTTCTTTTAATGGTCTCTGCACACCCATCCGGGACGGGCCCCGGAGAGTTTTTTTACATAGCTTTGGTATAGGCAGGGCTCTCCGGGATGTCTGATCCGGTGTGGTACCGATTCTTCCTTCGCGCGACCGAAGGGCCATAATTCTTGCACTTTCGAGCGCGCGTTGACAGTTCCCTCTGTGCATAGTACGAAAACAATGTTTCCAGGGACTCCATACCTACTTAAAGTAAACTATCTAAACTAACTAGCTAAATCCCGGTCCGGCCCGTCCCGGATGGGTGTGCAGAGACCCTAAACCGTTTGTCCCCTGCTGATCTACGTTAGCGATCTCCATCAAAATGAAGTACAACGTAGCATACACTAAATAAAGTGGAGTTTAAGTTATCACTTCGCTGACTTCGAATCATTTTGCAAGCCACAGCCCTGAAACTATCCCTGTATTTTCAAATCACACCCCCTCGAATTTAGCATATTTGTCTTTCAAAAAACCAGATTGCAGTTAGGAATTTTTATCTCGGTAACCATTCGTTCGATCGAGTTCATTCTTTTTTTTAAATAATCCTGAAAGTTTGCTTTATCCTATCGATATTTTTTCAAATCTCAAACTCCGCTTCAAAAATAAAAAAAAATATAACAAACTCTATCATTGATTGGTAGGAAAAGATGAATTTCGTTTGAACCGGGTTGTTTCCGAATCGGTTTCTGATTGGATCGGTTAGGCGAGCCAACCAATCGTTCCAAGTTCTCATCTAAACACCTGTCGCTCTCTCTCTGTGCGGCTCTCTTCATGCTCCGTTGCCGCCCACTTTATTACAGGCAGCTATTCGCGTAAAATCGCGCGCTCCTGGTCGCGGCAAGGAGACCGATAACGGTAGGCCGCGAAAGCGGCGGATTAGTCGCTGATTTATGCCAGCCGATAAACCACCGGTTGTTGCATAGACGCGCGGCATGCGCCGTTATGCGCGACGCGAATGATTTAACGCGTTCTGCCGGGGAAAGTTAATGCATTTGCCAGTCCGCTCCACTCCGATCCGTGCCGCGCCGCTCCGCACAGCTCCGCGTTGGCCCACGGGTAGAAACACACGTAAATGCGAATACCGGACGTTTCAGGTCGGTACTTTACGCGCTTACGAGCCGGTCGCGTACGAGCCGATTATGCCCGGCTCGATCACACGCCACACTACCCGAGCCTAGTTGCGATTTAATATCGACTCTAATCCGCGGGACGCTCGCCGGAAGTCGGTTTAATGACCCGCGCAGCTGGCTTGTCGCGAGAACTCGATACTTTCGCTGCAGTTGTAACTGCGGCTGTAACGTCTTTATTAGTTGGCGAACTTTACCTCCCCGGCAACTTAGTCTACTATTGTTCGCGTTTTTATGGCGCTTTCGTTGCGCAAACGATGACGCAAGCCCCAGGACATATTACTCAATTTTGCTCGAAGCACGTCGGTTTTACTGGATGTTGTTTGAGTTTCTAAAATGTGTTGCATTCCGTTAAATAGTATTTTAATAGTAAGATACAACGGAACTTAATTAGAAACACTTTGACAATGTATTGTACGTTTGTGGAATGTGACAGTAGACTACGAAATGAACGTGTGTTCTGGAGATCAGAGAATCTGAGAATCTGCTCTGTTGAGGGAAAACGGGGTATACAGGGTGTTTCGTTTATCTTTGAACGGAAATACCTCATGACGCGCTGAAGTTACAAAAAATATTTGTTGAGAAAAATTGTTGGGTATGAAAGGAACAGTCGTATGGTGCCATTCTTTTCGGGACTATGATGGCGGGGAGTGGGGATTTCAAAAACAAAATAAGTTTTTTAAATGGAACTATATACTTTTTTTTTGTCATATTACGACAGAATTTTCCGAGACGAATTCAACGATATGTCACATTATGTTATTTATTGTTACAAAACATTAGAAATTATATTCAATAAAAATACAAATGGCAGGATGGTCGATCTTTGTTTACAGTGTGCAGCTTATAGCCGGCAACCAGATACTACCATTGCCTACTTAAGAAGCTACAAGCTTATAATGTAATTTCTAATGTTGGGTATACAGGGTGTTTCTTTTATCTTTGAACGGAAATACCTCATGACGCACTGAAGTTACAAAAAAAATTTATTTACAAAAATTGTTCGGTATGAAGGGAACAATCGTATGGTGTCATTTTTGTCGGGACTATGATGGTGGGGAGGGGGATTTCAAAAACAAAATAAGTTTTTTAAATGGAACTATATCTTTTATTTGTCATATTACGATAGAATTTTCCGAGACGAATTCAACGATCTCTCACATTATGTTATTTACTGTTACAAAACATTAGAAATTATATTATAAGCTTGTGAATACTTAAGTAGGCAATGGTAGTATCTGGTTGTCGGCTATTAGCTGCACACTGTAAACGAAGATCGACCTTCTTGTCATTTGTATTTTTATTGAATATAATTTCTAATGTTTTGTAACAATATATAACATAATATGACATATCGTTGAATTCGTCTCGGAAAATGCTATTGTAGTATGACAAAAAAATTATATGGTTCCATTTAAAAAACTTATTTTGTTTTTGAAATCCCCCCTCCCCATCATCATAAGGCCGAACAAATGACACCATATGATTGTTTCCTTTATACCGAACAATTTTTGTGAATAAATTTTTTTTGTAACTTCAATGCGTCACGAGATATTTCCGTTCAAAGATAAACGAAACACCCTGTATATGAGTGCTAACTTGAATGGTGGGGGTTTTAGGAATTGTAAGGGCTAGAGTAATAAGGTCAGAGTTTTGAAGGTGACGTGGTCAGGCAAAGGTTCGAATATGATGCGGCAAGGACAGAGGTCGAGGATGAGGCAGAGTTTGAGGATGAGTCAAGGATGAAATCGTGAGTTTTGGGTGGAAAACAGGGAGCCGGTTATCTATGTAGAAAGAAATGACGTTGGTATATAACAAATGAAACCGGCTAATCTTCTGGCCAGGAGAAGAAATTTTTATTTTAATTGTTAGGAATATTTGCAATGTTATCAATTGTTCACAAGGAACGTGCAAAAAGCACTGAATATGGCTGATTGTGAGAGGGTGCATAAATAAGAAAATATTTTGCTTCAACGTACTGTGGTACGGTTCAACTTCAGTTTGTCAGTATGCGATTTTATTGCACATACTCTTGTTGCATGCGTAATAGTACGTCATACGAAACCATTGTGAAAAATAAAAGAAAAAGTGCATCTCTTACGAACCATGTGCTTAAGACTTAACGCAGCGAATAAAAAGTGTTCATAGTGGGTAACTAAACACAGTGTCACGTGCAGTAGTAATTATTAGTTTGCGGATTTTTATGTGAAATAAAAATTGTTTGCATTAAATGCAGGATACAGGAGTTACATAGACATTTATTTTCTTTTCAAATAATTTTAATAAGCTGAAAATATTACAGCAGGGTTGGGCACATGGTCCCCACCATACCGCCCACTGTCCCCCACCAGCATTCGCCGTTACCATAGAGGAAGGAAGTGCTCCGCCCATTGCGAACAGTGCGCAGGCCTCGCGCATGGAACTGAGGTTGGTGGGAGAAGCAGGCGTTTGAGGGCCCCCTACCGTGCCCATCACTGTATTACGGTAAGGTTTTTAGATTTTTTAAATGTTCCCACAGTTTCGTATTTCGTTTAATTATTTTTTACATAAATGTATAGAATTCAGATTCTAACGGCTTTTTTAAAATCCTTCCATCCAAATTAAACATACAATCTATTGAGACTGTAGGGAACGCCTATATAAATAAAGCTAGCGAATTACTTCACTTTAAATCAAGCTCTAAATGATAAATACAAAGTCAACGGTTATGTTCGTTGAAAGACCAGGGCGACATTTAAGGGATCCACCACAATCTCGCCACAAAGATCGACAAAGCTTGTACGTGGAGCAGAGACACGCGACATTTCCAGGGACATTATTAAAGTTCCATCACGCTGAAGCAAGAAAAATTAGCTGCTTGTGGGGCAGGCTGCCGCGTAGCGAGTGTGTAATATTTAAATCAACGTCGCGTGCCAAGCAACGAGTTTCTCCCGTTGTTAATAGAGTTCGCGAGGTTTAATTGCGGTCCGCTGGACAAAGCAGATATCGCGAGCACTGGCTGGTCGCTGGGAATCCCGTGGAACAGGAGATCCGATTTAAAAAGCAGGAAAGAAGGACGTTGAAGAATCCGCGGCGCACGCGAACCGGAAAGATATTACGCGGCGCTTGCGGAACGAGCGGAATAAATCGGTGCTTCGTACGCGGGAACAAAGCGGGCAACTGTCCGCCCGAGCTCCTACGCCGTTTTATTCCCGCGGCATGACAGAGTCGAGGGACGAGAGACTGCTGCGAGACACCCGAGGACCTTCGGTTGGATCAAAGGATTTCGCGGTTTCTGGGAGCTCTGTACCCCCCCCCCCCCCCCCAGATACCTCGAACTCATTTCGGTATAATTTTGCAATTTTTCCTGTAGCTATTTTCAGGGCGACGCGCGAGATCGGTACACGAACTACCGATGGAAAGTTGGTACTACGTCTTCTTGCCTCGAAGAACAATCAAGTCACAAAATTTAACCCCTAACCTGTTAACTATTTATGTCGAGTATACTCGTCATGTAGGAAAAAAATTGCATTTTCTATTAAATAAAATTTAAAACAGTGCGCGGTGTAGTATGGAAAAGAACACAAAAATAATGCTAGCTTAACAATAAACCTACCACGGTCAAAATGACCGGTTTTCTATTTTACAATTATTGAAATTAGAAAAACGATTTCATAGGAAATGACTGAATTGACTTCTTTATTTAAGCACATATTCTTATGGAAACGGTACAAAGTTTAAATAGATTCAATCTTCTCAATTCTGTAAGGCGTTTTATTTTTATATGTTTTGTGGTTGGTAGGTTTAGTGTTAAGAATAATCGGTGAACCAGTTAACTGTTTTTGCCGAGTATACTCGTCATGGAATAAGATTAATTGCTTGCTATTTATGTTAAAATTTGTAGTGAAAATTAAAACGCATTATTAATTTGTCGACATTTTAGAATTTTTCGAGTCAAAGACGAAGTAAAGAAACAAACCAAAGAAATTGACGAGAGGTCAATATGTGATAAATAAAATTTTCAAAAATTTTTAGCAACCACATACAAAGTCGAGCTACACAGTTAACTGGCTAAGACAGGCGATTATTACAAATGATGTCCGAGAATTTTTCTTTCGTCTTTCGCGTTTGCGAGGAACAATCGGCGATATTAGCGGATGGCAACAATGGCAGTTTCTCGGCGAGTGCCGACAAATTCGGTCTACACGGGATTGGCTATGAAATCGCAGGGAGTAGGCGTACCGGTTATTGCCGATAGGCAAACCGGCCTCCGGTCCCTGAGTAGGCAGCCAGGAAATCCGGGCTATCGACGAAAGAGAAGAGACACAATCGGCCCGAGATAATCCGGACGAGGGTCTGTCGATATCCAGGAGGAGGACGTCGACGTCTGGCATCGATTTGCTATCAGGCAGCTCGAAATGACGATACGTTCCATCGAGCCGCGCCGATAAACGAAACCAATTCCGGCCCGGTGTTGTAATTAACCGTCGTCTACAACGATACAGCTCTGCAAAGCGAGGGAAACAAAGAAAGAAAGAAAGAGAACGAATCCGCGTGCACGCGACCGCCTCGAAACTCTCCAGGAATAACTAACTCCCTTTTTCTTCCCATTTTCCAGGCCGGTTCACTTTTTAGTTCATGGTGCTTCGCCGCCGCCGCCGCGAGCCGCGCAAACTTCTGCCTAGGGGAACAGCATTCTTTTCCCTCTGCTCATCTTTCTTCGCGTCCTTTTTCTCGCTTTCCCTCGGCCCCTTCCAGGGGCTTTTTCCCTCGCCCTCTCGTCGTCGGCAGAAACAAAGCGGATTCCCAGGCGTAATAAAGAGACTCACCCTCCCACCCCTCTACCGACGCAAAAACGCTATCACCGAGGACTTCTTCTCGTTCTCGCCCTTTCTCCGTTTCACCCGTTTCCTACCCTCTGGCAAAGATTCGGGGAAAGAGAAGCAGCTCCGTAGGAATGCGATTTCACCGCGACCTCCAATTTTCATCCAGTTTCCTTTTCGTTCGATAGCGGTCCGACCATCCCCTCCTCCCGCTCTCGCTCCTCCACACTTTCCAAACTCACCGCAATCTGGCTTGGCCCATAATTCATAGCGAAACTCGTCCGATTGGCCGCGGTCGTCGCATTATACCCGGAGACTTAATTTAAACTTTTCCAGCGACGGTGATGGCGGCTGGCGGGGGTGGTGGTTGTTCGCGTGCGAGACTCGGCTCCAGTTTCACCCCCGACCCCTGGTTCCCGGAGACGGGGTTTCTGGCGATAAATATCGCCGAAGAAGTTAACTCCGGGTACCGGTTTGGCCAGAAACGATCGCGACAACCTGCGAGCCTAGCCTCGAGGGGTTGCGGAGCAACGGCGCGACGCGGCTCTGAGGCGAGCACGAGAGAGGGTGGCTTAATAAATATCGCGCGACTGTATCGTCCTCTAATAAACTCGAAACAACTTACGCGGACTGTGTTCTCCTGCTGCTTTTTAATTACTATCATCCGGCTCGCTTCCCCGTCCCTGTTCCCAGCCCACTGTTTAATTCTTCCGCTCCCTTGCCTCGCGCCCCCAAAGCTTTTTCCACGTCGGAGATGGAACGATTCTTTGCCCAGAGACTCTTCCGTGCTGGCTTCTCTCCAGTTCTTTCTCAACGGAACTTCTCCGGGACGCTTGAACCCTCTTTTCCCACTCTCTCTCTCTTTTTCTCTTTTGTCTTTCTCTCTCTCTCTCTCTGAGTGTGTCTCACTTCCCTTACCCCTAGAAACAACCCCTCCTGCGCTTCACGAAAACAAACTTCGCGTAAATCAGGAGAAAGAGACACGGCCGAGTGCTTCGAGCGAGCTGATGGATCCGCGAGACTCGAAAATCAAAGGGCAACCGGAGTGGACAGCTCTTCCGCGCGTTCTTGACAGACGTTTTGTCTGCACAGCCGTAAGTAGACTGCGGATGTTTGCGCGTCTACGGAAAATGCCACTGGATAAAGACCGGGTGGTTTGATATTTTTCTTTGGCCAGCGGAAATGTTTGCCGGGGTTGCGAACTTTAATCCCCGGCCACGGCGATTTATACTTGAAGAGGGAAACGCGAAGAAACGTAGCAGTTGGATGTGGTGCATAATGATTAACCAGGACACAGTTGGGATTCAAACGCACTTCAAACTATGGATCTATTGAAATTTGCACATTTTGTACGGACATCCTGTTGATACACTCAGTTTCTATTTATAATCATAAAAATAACATCTCTTTCATTCAACTTCTTGTATCACTAAAGGTTCTACATTTCGTACAACGCCTTCTACATATGTAGGTCCACAAGGTTTCCAGTTTATTTGTAATTATATACATAAAATCTTCTATTTCATCCAATTTTTTATACGTCTGAAAAGTTGGTATAAATGCCAAAAGTCTAATCATTGGAATTTGAACAGTCTTCTATAGATCACAAGGTATCTAGGCTACACACAATCGTAATCATAAAATCTCGTTTTCTTCAACTTGTTACATCTCTAAAAATTGTACATTTTGTACAATCCCCCGAAATCTGCAATCTATTCAATTTCGTTCAACCACTCTCCTATAAATTCCAATGATTTCGAATCTACTTACAATCACAAATACAGGGTGCCCCTTTTAAGTTGAGATTGTAAAAAATCTCGAAGACATGTGATTTAAAAAAAACAAACTGACACATGTCCTTCAGTGTTTCGAGTAGGGAGTCAAATGGCACTATTAGTTTTTTAATGTGTGTGCATTTTCAAGGTTATATCAAGGTCATTTTGTCTTTTTTTATCATATACCCATACTTTTTATTTCGGAATCTTATTCTACGTAAAGAAATGCACAACTTTTGTTTGAAATATTTTTTTGCAAGTTCAATATTAAAATATTAACGCGTGGGCGTTTTCAAGGTTATTTCAAGGTCATTTTGTCTTTTAATATTTTAATATTGAACTTACAAAAAAATATTTCAAACAAAAGTTGTGCATTTCTGTACGTACAATATGATTCCGAAATAAAAAGTATGTGTATATGATAAAAAAAGACAAAATGACCTCGAAATAAACTTGAAAACGCCGAGGCATTAAAAACTAGTAGTACCATTTGACTCCCCACTCGTAACACTAAAGGACATGTGTCAGTTTGTTTTTTTTAAATCGCATGTCTTCGAAATTTTTTACAATCTCAACTTAAATGGGACACCCCATATAAAATCTCCTATTTCATTCAACCTCTTCTACCACTAAAATTTGCACATTTCGTACAATCGCCCAAAATCATTTAAATGGAATTAAACCAGTCTCCTTCGATTCCCATATAGGTTCCCAGTATACTCACGATCACGAAACATGAACTCTCTTATTTCATCCAACCCCTTACAACTAAAAATTGTCAATTTCATAGAAACGCCAAAAATCCTCAAAATCGTTCCGTAGAATCAGAAGGCACGGCAAAAATGAGGGTCTACGTGCACCTAAGAACGTCTTTGAAGATCGATAGTGCCGAAGAGGAAGGGTGGTAAAGGGAAGATCTCGAGTGGCGGCTGTAGAAACATCTCGGTCAAGGAATGCTGGAGGACGGACAAAATGTTTACTGCAATTTCGGTAGTTACTGCAGTGTCGGACGAGCGGGTCAGGGTTGGTGCGCGGGGGTGTCGGAGAATTCAATTAAGGGCGCCCGATGCGTTTAACGCCCCGTAAAGACAGACGAGGGGGCGCAAAAACCGTCGGCGGGTCTCTCCTTTCGAAAGTCGCGGGATTTGCATGTACACGGGAGTGGGGAGAAAGAGTAAGAGGGAGCGAGAAAGAGAGAGAGAGGTTCGCGCGCATAGCGTGCAATATGGGTGTCGCGGGGTTGGTGTTTCGCGATGTGTGCGTGTGTGTGTGTGTGTGTGTATGGGTGTCTTGTGGCGGTGTAACCAGCCGGGGCCGGCTCGGTCTGAGCGCCTCCCGCGCAAAATAATTATTTTAGATTAAACTCTCGCTCGCTGCGAGACACTGCTCGATATTAAAGTGATTTAATATAACACGGCTCGGCTCGAAATTAGAAATTATAAACGGGGCTGCAAATAACGGGTGTGTTACGAGGAAACTGCGATTAAAGCGATCTCCTGTAAAATCATCTTCCCACACCCCCGTCCCTTGTGTCCCCCTCCCATTCGCCATTCTTCGGGCCGCTCTTTATAGAGCATCCGATATATAAATTATTCTCATCGACGACCTGGATCGTTGCGAGTCGTTGTATCGTTATTTTCGCGCGTCCCCGCGCCAATTTTAGAGATCCGGCGTGCCGATCCCGTTTCCCACGGAACATCCCGCTCGTTTAATCGAAACGGAAGATAAATCTTGGGGTCGGCGAGATTCTCCAATTACGCGTAATGATGTAAAATCGGCGGGCGATAACGGGTCCGGGGGTTCACGGGACGTCGAGGAGACACGTGTTCTCTATTAATAGGCCAGCGCCGTTTTTACCCCGAGCATGATGAAAAAGCGCCGGCGTCGTCGTCGTCGTCAGACTGATGGCGCCTGTCACTTGTAAATACGGGTTTTTAAGCGATCAACTAAAGACAATAACAGAAACACGATCTCGTGCAGGCTTACACGCTCGAAGCTTGTCTCGTCTTTTTGCGCTTCTTTCCCGATCCGACGGCAACTAACGCCGTGATTATTCTTTGCGGCCGAGACCGCTTTTAACGTCAATCCTGATGATCCCTCTCTCTTAGGCTTGCTACTCGCTTTTTACCCCGTTTCCCGTCTCCCGTCGATTTGCTCCACGATAAACCGTGCATGAATCCTGCCTAGCGATCCTTCGGATAAATGGAATTTTAAAATTAAAATTAGAATTTTAAAATAAAATTAGAATTTTAGAATTAAAATTAGAATTTTAGAATTAAAATTAGAATTTTAGAATTAAAATTAGAATTTTAGAATTAAAATTAGAATTTTAGAATTAAAATTAGAATTTTAAAATAAAATTAGGGTTTGTTTCTTTCAGGCACCTTGCTAAAAATCGCTGAAACAAGGTGAATACATGTACGATTTCCCTATTTCAGTTCGATATTCGCGATCGAGTTGAATAATCGATCTACGCGGGCAGGGTTAAATCAAGGGGTCGACTCGTAACGAATAATAATAATTTAATAAAAATTAAAAGATGGTGGAACAAAAACTTGGAGACAACCGTACAACGTGGCGACCGACGCGAGACTCCTCGATGTCGTCTCTCGCTCGCATTTCTTTCTCGACGTTACTCGCCTGTCTTTTGCTGTTCGTCTCTTTTACGGAGCGAGCGTTACACCTGCGTTGGCGTGATGCGCGTCTCGCCCGTTTTGACGAGAATTTAGGCATCCCACATACATGGGGAAGACATATAATTGATCAATTAACACGTTAAATGCCACGCGAATTTTATGCGTTTTATCTATTTTATTCATAGAAGGGACCAGCGTTATTGATGATAATTGTTAGTTATGTGATAATGAAGTTCCCACCTTACGCTATAGTTTAAGTAATTTCAGCATTATTAAATTGATATTCAGTGGAAGTAATTGTATGACAATCATTATTAGCTAATTCTATCGGTCACCGATGAACACCATGAAGTTCAACATGTTAACGGATTGGACCACCTTGGAAACCTCAAGATAGATTTTTTTTCAGTCAGATTTTGTTACAGGAACGTCGAAGAGTTGGAAAATATTTGTTCGTCTTCTTCAGACGTCTTTCCTACATCAACATCGTCTTCTTCTTGTGTTACCAGCTATTAGGTCGAGTTATAAATAATTTCCTCTTCAGGGAACGAATACTAATAATGCACTCAGCGCCCTAGTAATTGTATATCATCGTACTCGAACTGCTAAGTGTTAGATTCTTAGAACTCAACACTAGTTTAACGGAGCAATAAAATTGATTATTTTACTGCTTTTATTGTTTTATAAAAATACTAAAACTGTATTTACTTAGATCTTCAGCGATTTTTATTGTAATGTGTACTCAAAAAAATAAATCTATGTAATAATTCCTCACGAATGCCTCCGTACACTCTTAATAATCGTAAATTAAAAATGTTTGAATCCGTCATTTTGACGGGCCTCGTAAATCTAGTGTTAATTATGATTACATTGAGGATTTTATGCACGTGTATTACAAGACTGAGTAGCAGCAATTTGAATTCATTTAAAGATTAACCAGTTAGCTGTTGCGACCTCTTTGATAAGTGTGTACCTAAAATGTGTCGTAAAAAGTAAGCGAAGTACTTTGTGCACGCTGTATACAGTTTTTTCATAATAATTATTTATATTTTCGTATTTGTGCGTTTTATTTCGGCCTCCAAATATTCAAAACATCTTAAAATTTAAGAATATATTTTAGTTTTCACTAAAATTGCAATGTAAACAGCAAATTGTAGTTACTTTTTCCGTATGACGAGTATATTCGTCATAACAAAAAACTGTGCCATTTCTCCATGACGAGTATACTCGTTAAAAACAGCTAATTGGTTAAAAGAATTGCAGTAATGACGGACAGTTGGACCTCGATGATCATAATCTCCGATGTCTGAAGTCTTTCTCAGATGGAAATAGTAACTGTCTTAATATTCGAATATTCATCCCTGCATAGTTCGTATAAGCGAGGTTCTAACGTATTACAACCTACTAAAATTATTTAAGAAGAAAATGAACTCTTAAGCGGCTCGTATTTCTTGTAACAAGGCATTAGTACGAAATATTCAAAATATTTCTCCCATTTCTGACCTAGTATGATCTTGAAGGTCATTGTGTCGTATACGAATGAATTTGTCTTAACACACGCTTTCATATAGTATGAAAAAATATATAGCATCCCATTTACAAAAATTGGAGGTCACCGACATTTTCATGAAAATAGTGCAAATACAAAAGAATTACATACGCCATTACGTTGCTTGCAAAAAGCAGTATTACTTTTTCCTCTTCCATTTTTTTTCTAATATTTATTATTTGCAAGAAAAACGCTGGCTAGTAATATCGTAAACACCCTGTATTTGTTGTCTATTGCATCGGCAAATAAAATCAATTAGCACTGGGAAAAGCTACGTATCTCGTTCCAAAACAAAAATGTCCCCAGCTGCCAGTATTTCGCGATCGTTGGAAACGATATCCGAGGAAACGAGTTTCCAAGAGCTTAATGCTTGCGACTTTAGTTGTCGAGGAATGTCCCATCGTTGGAAGAAGCGCGACAACGGTTGGAACAACCGAAGACCCGGGGATTAATCGTTGGCCGCGATTTATCGGGGCGTAACGAGGAGAAATGAAGCCTTTCGATGTCACGGAATCCGCGAGGAATTTCAAAGGTTTTGTCGCGACTGTGACGGCGGTGGCCGCAACTTATTCGAAAGTTTGGGAGCACGCGAGGCTTCCGTGGGCCACCATCGCGCTGGGAAAACTTTAATTGGAATTCTTTCCTTACCCTACACGTACAGCCCACTCAACCATAGATCACATCGAACGAGGGAGAAATAGTTATAGAATCGGCCCCCGTATCTCCGAACGCGGTCTCTCGGATTGCGGTTAATAGTTCCAACCCCCTTGTTCGGTGTTCAAGCGGTGCCACGAGAGCGTCTAGAAGATCGAGCCAAGATTCCTGGTATAATGCTTTGTTAGGCAACCATCCTCTCGGCCATGGAAGAAGCAACGCGAAGATTAACGGAGACGCGGGAACCGTTTTTGTCCGGCGAGCTCCCGATTCAATTCGCTGGCGCCGGATAAGGGAGCGCCCGGAATTTATCCCGCTGTAAAATCCTCCGATATGAATCGGGCAGCCGTGGAACCGCGTCACGGTTTCTCTCTTTCCTAGCTGTTCTTCTGTGCCACCTGTTCCATCGCAGGATCTCGCATTTTTATTTTACTCGAGCCGTCCCGATTTCGCGCTGCGATTCCGTTTCATTAACTCAACCGCCTCCGCGGGCTTGCCTTTCGCTTCAAAACAATTTTTAAAATAGAAGAATGTGATCGCTGGATCACGAAAATGTCGGGATTCTGATTGTTATTGAGTGGATTGATACAGTGCATTCTTAATTAAGTTGTAATGATTAAAAATTGTATTCAATGGCAAATTTGGTACCGTAAAGCGAATTAAAGGTTGTACTAAATGTAATACTAAACATAAAAATTGTAGGTTGTATAACAAATTATAAAAACAAATGGAATATTTACCATCCGAACGGCATTGTGCCCCTACAGATATTGTCATGAGGGTAAACTTGTAAATTCATTATTGATCTGTATCTGGAGATTGCCACTACCCAATTTCACAATACATTAACAATATAGTTATTCCGCGATCTAAGTCCTTTTTCGGTTCTCTGTCGGGACTTAGATCGAGACGGGAAACTATTCTTTTGTGACCGCGTCGACCGTGCCGAACGTAGAAAAGGACAGCTTGTAAACACGGACTGCTATCCTCGTCTACGTCCGAAAGTCACTATACATATCGTCAATTAAACCACTAAATACAGTTGAAATTATTTAGTGTTTAGTGTCATTTTAATCAGAAAAATGCCAGAAATAAGTTGGTGAAAGTTCCATGAAAAAATAATGAAAAATAAAGAAGTTTTGTAATTGGATTAGTAGTGATTCGCACCGATATACCCGACCCAGGATCAAATTACGCGGCATGTTTACACTGCTCTGCGACCGAGGCAGCTCGAGCTTCTTGGCCCCTCCGGGGATACCCCGCAGTGGAAGGAGTAGACGAAGGGACATAGATCGCAAAGGACTTAGATCGCAATGGACTTAGATCGCGTTGGACTTAGATCGCGGACGTACTGTATTATGTCGTCAAGAAAAATTTACGATACAGAAGGCTACGGAATATACTGTAGATTTCATGTATACTTGACAAACATGAGCAGATGCAATGTAAAGCAGTAGACAGATCAAACTTAAGAACATCAATGATGACAAGAATGAAACTATTTGCCTTCCTGCTTGTTGCAATTGAGACAAACAATTTTTATTTCGCATCAAGATCTACAGTCTACTAACGGATAAGCCTTCTGGCAATTTTATCATGATATCGATGAACTCGTTAACAAATGTAATCGCCCGTTTCATCGCGAACATACTCGCCTATTGCAGAATATTACAGTATAGAGACTTACGAGTTCGCAAGTTACAAGCTGTTGTAATCCGCGGAGAGATCGAGCCGAAGATTAGACGGTAACCGAAGTTCAATCGGGAATTAACAAACGGTCGATCGAATATTTAAGCAAAAGCCGATGGCGTTGACTAATTTCGTAAGTTTCGACGAGAAGCGAGGGTGAAAGTTTTTCCAGCCTCCGCGTCGACGGCGTTTGGGTGTATCACGGTGGCATCTGGTTTTGAAAAATCGCGGAAATAATGGCGAACTCACCGGGATGGCGACGCAATCTTCGATCTCGGTGAGGGGTTCCTCCGAGCAAAAGGTGCCGTCGGTGAGGAAGGGTGGCCGGGGTGGTGGCGGCAACCGGAACTCCGGGGGTGGGCCGGGGCACTCAGGGCACTCCGTGCTCTCCAACGTCTCCAGCTCCTCCATCCTCCACCTCAGCGTGCTGAAAACCACACGGAAAATCAACGCTCGATTAATCTTATTGACAGAACTATTAATCGGCAAAGGGGAAGAAGCTTTATCTGCCTCCCGGATGCCGCCCCCGTAATTTATTCCCCACCCCCCCCCCGGGTTTACGCGAGCACGCGGCCTCCTTCCCCCCCCTTCGTGGTATTCATTTTTTTTCAACCCCTCCGACAACGTGAATAATTCGCAAACGGCTGCTCTCGAACGCCTCTCTGCGAACCGAGGGGATCGTCGGGAAATCTGGCGAGACGCCTTGATGTCATACGCTTCTTAAAAATGGCGATATGATAGCAGTATGATGTACCAGGATATGCACCGTGTAAATACCTCACTCTTTCATTGTACAGGGTGTAAAGAAATGTTTGATCTTGGCTGCCATAGGCGTATACTACATCTTCGGATCGACAAAGATCTCTAAATAAAGTTGCCGCAAATTTGTCCTTGATCTTGAATTTCAAGGTCAACTTTTTTTTATTGCATTGTATTGTACGCGTCATAGGAATCAAAAGTGTCAATGGATCCATGTGTCAAAGGTCAATAGTTCTCATAAAAAATAATAGCAAAGTCTTATTATATTATTAGAACTACTTATTATGATAAAAATCGTTTACATTTCTAATAAAACAAGCAGTTTGTGTTGCTGTTTATGTGCTGTGTATCAGAAATCTTACATAATCAATCATAATCGATATTACCTTCTCGTTCTTGAAAAATTGTCCATCTTATTCGTTATCATATCGTCATCATATTAGTTATGATTGATTATGTTATACTTCTGACAAACAACATATAAACAACAACACTAAATACTTGCTTTATTAGAAATGTAAACAAATTTTAAGAAAATAAGTAGTACTAATAATGAGACTTTGCTGTTATTTTTTATGAGAACTATCGAGCTTTGACGCGTAGAATACAATAGAATAAAAAAATAAGTTGACCTTGAAGTTCAAGGTCAAGGACAATTTTGCGGAAACTTTCTTTTACAGCTCTTCACCGATCCGATGATGTAGCCAATGACAGCCAAGATCAAACATTTCTTTGCACCCTGTACACTTTGAATCAACGAACGAAATGTGCATTAGGTTCGTGCATATGAAACGTCTGACATTAAAATGCAAATGTAACGAAGCCAATTGATCTAGAAATCCCATTATAGTCTGTAGGTTTTTTATATACCATTTTAAAGTACAAAGTTCATCTTTAAAGTCCTATCTCCAGCTTTTATGTAGATACTCAATTTCAATTTTAAATATAATGAATCATCGCGACTGGTGTGTATTCTTTTTATATGAATGGACAAGTAAAAATGTTGACCATCGTTATGCGATTGTTGGTGAAAATGTAACGATGCTATTCGTCGATACTAAAAACAAACTTTTAGACGCAGATGACAGTCTTCTTAATGATGAATGTGAACGACCAAAAAACTCAACTTTCATGATTCGGATCGGCACCATAGGCACTAAGTACCGAATTCCGCCGAATACTACGACGGTAGTAACGGTAACGACGCGACGATCTGTAAAACAACGTTATTGATTGCGGTTTTCAGAATAGATAAGAAATACGACGTGTGTGATTCGAGACATAAATTGTAAATCTCAAACGGAGATGGAGACGTAAAAAGTGTAATTGTATTTGTTGTGTTTCTCTAGTTAAATTATATATATTTTCATATTTAACGTCTTTGATCCCTACAGAAGTAAAAATTCGAACCGCATTTAGTCGCCAATAGTCACCAAAGTATTAAGTTAAGCAGACAGCATCCCAGAAATTCCCACAAGCTTCCCAGAGTCAAAATCGAGTCAAAATCTGGCCTAAGGAGCGAACGGAAGCGAACGAAATGGATCACCGAAATATCTCGTGGAATGACGAATAGCCTGTGCCGCGATATCGGCGGATCGTCTATTCCGTCGGCGGAGGATACACGCGACGGATCCTCGACGATGAGGACGCTGTCGGGGTTCCGCGGAGAGGACAGAACAATTAATCAAGGCAATACAATCGTGTGTGCCCCCTCCTGATAGGACGTAGACGAACCGTTGGCGTGACTGATTCATTATGAGACTGTAATTAAGTCCCCTCTATTAGCATACCGACTACCGTAGATCGTTTCCAGGCGGTTTCGCCGTGCCGCGCCGACTGGAACGACTCTGTTCAACCTCGAAGGTGCTCCCTATGCTAACGAGACACCCGCGATGTGTGGCGCGTCGAAAAACCGACCGTTTAGCCCCGTTTACGGGACACGACCGGTGTCAGGGTGCTCTCCACACCGTCGTCGTCGTCCGGCTCCTAATGGCCGCCTACCAGACGCGTATCTCTTAATTAGCCGGCGAAATCCACTCTCTCTTGCCGCGCCGCGCCGCCGGCAGGGTCCCTGCCCTGTTATCAATTTAACCCCGGGCCGCGAACTTTCTCGGTCTCGTGCAATTTTTTTAAGCGTCGCCGTGCCAGAGCCAGAACCCTCCACAGGTCTACGGGTCCACGTTATTCGCGAACTCGACCGGGCTGCTCGCTGTTTTCCCTGGACGATACCCACGCCGCTAACGAGTTTATCCGAACGATGACCCCTCGTTGTTCCTTCCGTTTCCTGCGTCCCCCTATGTTTTCTCCTTTGCGGCAACTCGCAGGACCTACCCGCCGTTCCCCTTCGGTCGCGGTAACGAGATTTCTGGCACCGTTTGGTCTCAATCTACTGCGCCGACTTTTAGGAGTTTGATAGATGGCTGTTCTTTACTGTTTGAAACAAGGATTCGACTGTTTCTGTTATTACTCGGCTGGTTATTGGATTCTGCGGTTTATGGATCTAATCGTGAAATCGACGAAAGCATCCGTCCTGCGAGGGTTGACACATCGGATGCAATAAAATAGATCGCGCGCACAGATTTTGATCTGTAATAATTGAGAAGCAGTGACTCGCATAAATATTTGGACACTCTTAACGGTGAGATAACTTGTTTCAATATTGGACCCCATGACTTGGATTTTTTTAAGAAGTTAAATTAGTTTACTGTATGACGCGAAGAAAAATTTTGGTTTAACTGCATTTTGGAGAACTCTTTTTTTACAAGTTTGTTTAAATATATTCTTATAGATTTCGACGAGAAAACGCCGAAAATGGAAATCTTATTGTGCGGAATTTATTGGTTAAAAAGTTATACGCGTATAAAGTTGAACACTTTTAAGCCTTTTTGACAGGTTAAGGCGCCGCCATATTGATATATTTGCTAGGTGATACACATAAAATGGGCTAAATACTTCCGAACATATCCGTTAGATGCCATAACGGATCTGCGCTTTAACCAGTCAAAAAGGCTTAAAAGTGTTCAACTTTATACGCGTATAACTTTCTAACCAATGAATTCCGCACAATAAGATTTTCATTTTCGGCGCTTTCTCGTCGAAATCTATAAGATTCTATAAAAAAAAACTTAAAAAAAAGTTCTCCAAAACGCACAGTTAAACCCAGACAATTATTATTCTGCATGAAGATCAGCAGTCTAATTACATCACATGTTTTCTTGTATTTTAAAGATTTGCACATATTATAAGCGCTTAAAAATCGACAGTTACTATCCACGTTTTCTTGAATCTCAAAAAAGCGCACATATTATAAAAGCGTAAATATCCGCAGTCTATAAACAACAAATATTTTTACTGCAAGGTATTTCATTTACCCATGTCCGTCAGAAGTGCACAAAATCCACAATCACAAGTTCGTTCTACAATTTATATCCTCGATGAAAGTAGCATGTACCGAGTAACAAGAACAACGAAAAACGGGTCACGAGCGACCCGCAGCCGGTCTCCCACGTCGAGCAGAGTCTTTCGTTCGAAGATTAAACTCGCCGCGCGCCACACGGAGCGCTCTTCTCGGCTGACACCAAGTTAGAACGTATTGTTACGAGTTTTCATCTGCTCCCGATGGAAAGTCGAAAGACATCGGCGAACTCCCATCGAACAAACACCCGGTCCGTCTCCGGGAATTTTAGTGAAAGCAAAGTTCGCGTGGGACAGCGTCCCGACGCCGCGCCGTCGTTGTCGTCCAAGGGATTCCCAGGCGTCGACGATGGAACAAGTTCGAGGGAATGAAGACGAAGATGGGAAACAGTGGGGGAAAGAGGAGCAAGAGGTGACGAAGAGAGGGTATCGAGCTACTATTTTACGCTAAGCGCGAACACGCGCAATAGCGAGACGGGTTCAAGAAATGGGATCGGGAAAAAGGGAAGAAAAGTGGCACGTGGCTAGATGAAATCGAGGGAGGAGAGCAGAAACACGTCCGCGCTCAGTTTAATAAATGCAGCCTTCCGCTTCCGTTCAGTTCCTTAGCGAGGCCGATCTTTTCCGGGTCTGCGAGCCCTTCCACGTTTCTTTTCTACTCCTTCTATGCTTCTGTTCTGTTCCTTTTGCTCCCAACCCCTTCCTTCGACTTCCAACCCCTTCCTTCGACTTCCAACCCCTTCCTTCGAATTCCGACCCCTTTGATTCGGTCAAATTTTCAATTCTCGTGATTTTTATCTAATCCACACTAAAAATCGCTTTCTTTTTTTTTCTATTTGATTAGTTTCGTGATTTTAGATTTTAGACAGCGGATTTTATGCATTCATGACGAAAATGAGCTGGTGTAATTTAAAACAGTAAAAACATTAGGGGAGAATTTTAAAACACTGTTGTTTGATTTTGAACGCATCATGCATATTCAGAAAGAAAATGAATTCTTGTTCCACTGCAGTTTGTTGCAAATTCAGGTGGAACATTTTTATTTCACATAAAGATCCGAAGTCTAATGTGAGAAAAGTTCCTTGTCGAAAATAGCACAATTGGAAACGTCTCTAATAGCATTAAACAATTTGTTTCTAGATCGAGTCTTTCATAAATTCGAAGATTTAAGCCTAACTTTTGCAACGATTTCAAGAAACTTTTTTTTAGTTGTTTGATTGAGGTTTGAATAAAAGGTGTACTGTCAATTTTACGGCAAGGTACATCACGAGGGATTTACATGATTGAAGCTATTTCGCATGTTTGATCCATAAAGCAATAAAAAAAAAGTTACATGAGGTTTTATGGGATCATTGTAACGAGAAAGGTTAAATATTTAAATCTGTTGTAGTTTTATTCGCGAAAAAATTGTCTAATGTTTTTGGAGACACCTGACACTTCATTATGGAGAAAGCGTGTCTTCAGTTCAGTAGAAACGGTCAGCCGTGGTCAGACGCTTCTACTACTGGTAACTGGACCGCGAAATTTTGTCTTATAACAGATATACGTCTACAAGAAATTATAGAATACAAACATTATATAAATAATGTCTAATACATGCTCGTGTTAAACTTTGAATTAATATTATTAATGAAGAAAATCAATTATACAGGGTGTTCACGCTATTACTAGCCAGTGTTTTTCTTGAAAATAATAAATATTAGAAAAAAATGGAAGAGGAAAAAGCAATACTATTTTTTGCAAGCAACGTAATGGCGAGTGTAATTTTTTTGTATTTGCACTATTTTCATGAAAATGTCGGTGACCTCTTATTTTTGTAAATGGAATGCTGTATATTTTTTCATACTATATGAAAGCGCGTGTCAAGAGAAATTCATTCGTATTCATTCGACAATAATTATATCCGTCAGGCAGAATGAAGACATGTTAGGATCTAAAAAACAGAAGATATTGCTACTATTACAAATAATCAATTGCTAAAAATAAACAAGTGGCGCTTTGAAGAAGAATATAAAAAAAAATAAGCATGTCGAACCTCGCATCTTCAGCCTAGTAAAATCAATTCTATCGACGCAGAAATAAAGTGAAAAAATCGGGAAAAAAATTGCAAGGAAAAAGTCTCGAACAAAAATTGATCCAATATTCGGATCAAAGATATTGTGCATCGTGAATCATGCAGCGCCAACGCACCGAGCATTGTTCCGCGATGTACCAGGAAGCGTGCAGTCGTCGTAAAGCAGTCAGACCCGGTCAGGAATTATTCGGGAGTTAATTGGAAGCGCGCGGGTACGATTTCGCGCGATAAATCTCGCGGCGGTCGCATCTGCGAGCGGCGACAAGCTCCCGGTGGCTCGAAATAGTCCGGTCGAAAACTCGAGAATTAGAACTGATGCGTCGGGGACACGCGGGAAAGTCGGGAACGTCGTCTCTAATGAAATTGTGCGCTGGAGACCCGGCGGGACCGCCGAAAAAAATCGCGTTCGTTTTCGGAGCGGTATATGCGAGCCGAGCGCGGAAACGCACTACGTAATAAATACTAGGTAATGTTCGCCGCGGGTTAGAAAACCGCGAACGAGGCTTTATCGTGACGCAGCCGGCCGCCAAATGAAATTTCGCCTAATCAGCCGCGTCTCTCCTGTATCTGCCGTATCTCGCGAACCGACCGCGAGAGAGCCGGTGAATAATGAGAAACACCGAAAAACCGCGCATGATATTACGTTGGCTGTAATTATTCCATTAATTAAGCACCATTATGAATCAGTGTGCACCGCGCGACGATAAGAGGATTGTACCGGGGAAAAAATTGACGCTGCACTGTTCTGCTGGCCCCGAGAGCTAGTCGAAAAAACAGAGAAACCCTTGAACAAGATTTCATTAATTAAAACCCGACCGATGTATGAAACTGTTCTTCTTTTGTGGACCGGTTGGTCGCTTTTTCGATGACCAGAACGCGCGCTTGTTCTTCGCGAATTTTTTTGCCAGAAAAATACCGGAGCTATTGAAATGAAACTTCCAGCGATTATTATTCGCATCTTGTGCTGTGTGTTCGGGGTTTTTTTGAGGTAGAAAGCGATGCACTTTTTGTACGGCGTGCGCTGTAAGCGGCAAGATACTGAGCTGTGTTAAATAAGAAAAATTTATTTGAAGTTTGTTGAGCTACAACCGCGTTATCCCGAATTTTGAGAAAATCTTTTCCACAAAACGCAGTATTGCCGATTCGGTAGTGCAGCTAGAAAGGAGTCTACAGAAAGCAGTAGAAAATTGGTCAAGTTCGCATGGATTAGTAATTTCAAGCAATGGAATCGGTATGTTATGATCGGATGAACCAGCGAACAACTATTCAATAATACGCATACTTCACGAATTTTTCACGAAAATACTATTCCATAGTTTCAATCAATTCGTCCAAACAACTTCACTTCCCTTCCGGTTGTTGCACCATATCCAAAACATGGTGATTCTACATGCAAAAACGAGCCAAAACGAAGCAATAACATTTTTTGGTTTAACTTCTTGTGTTTGAGGAAAGGATGTTTCATGATTTGTAACAGTAATATTAAACGAACAAACGTCAAAATCAAATGCATTTAAAAGTAAAATTAGGCATGTGAATAAAAATTGAAGATGCGATATTAATAATATTCTCTTTCTTAAGCAAAACGTTTCACAAGATTTGCATTCCAAAATAGGACATTTCATATGCAACAACCAAATACGAGGAAAAAGTAGAATCAGTATGTCACGACCAGACGCGTCAGTCGACTCTAATAGTTCGAACGTTCGCCGCATTTTCAAACTCGATTTTCTCGAAAATGAAACGTTAAACGAAAAAACATTATTCTTTTATTTTCAACTCATTCTTTCATGTGGATTCACCTCCTTGCAGCTTGTGCGACCAAATCGGCGGCGCCATGTATATTTTCGAATGTCCAAGGTGCCTGAAAGTGCAAGGGGACCAAAAATGGCAACGTCTCGCGCCGAAGGCCGCTTAATCTCCGCGTCACCTTTATGGCGAGCGCTTTCGAATCGGTGAAAAGAAACGTAATGACTGGAACGCCCCCGCGATTCCCTCGAAACCACGAAAGACAGGAATTTCCGAGGTGTTGGCGTCGAGCGTGAGATCGCGTGGGAGAGTAAGCGGTCTCGTGACCATGTTCGCGTCACACATCCAGTAATATCATTATGAAAATCCGTGCGCGTCTACGTGTCTGTCGTTGAACCTCTCGTTGCTGCGAACGCGGGCACACTCGCATGGGAACGGCAGTGTGGGAAAAAGAACGGAGAAATGGACGCGCGGTGAGGCGAGGTGTAGAGGGATGAATTTTCGCGAACCGCGTTGCGGGAAATTTCATAACGTCCCTCTCGGGTCGCTGTCGCACCACCGAGCCCCGAAATTCATGGCGACCGTCGCGTCGTATCCTCCGAAACGAATGTCGTCGTAGCTAGTATTTATGGTCGGACGGATCCGTTTTAATGCGCTTGCGAGACGCGCCGTTCCGTCCGAGAAATCGGTCGGCAAACGACTCTGTTCGAGGCTTGGAACTCGACGGAATCGAAATAGGACAGCGAAAAACAAAAGGAACCACCTCGCGCTGTGAGTTTCCGTAAACGATCGTCGCAGTTTGTTCGCCGTGATAATGGCTGTTTTGGGTAGTCAATCATCTAATAAACGGTGCTACAGAGAACATGCTGCGTCTTCGTGAATGTTCTTACTGCTCTTTTACTTTTACGAAATGTGTCTCTGGTAGCGGTGTCGTGCGTGTTTTCGGAATTGATTGATCAATTTTATGAAAGGGTTGCTTCTTAAAGACGTGGCTAACAACTTTTTATGAGATGAATAAATTTAACAAAATCGTTCGAGAAATGTCTAAAAGCAATAACACGAAATTAAGAACTACAAACATGTTGAATGTAGAACGTGTGTGTAGAATACATGTTTTTAGAATTAAATGAACAATTTTATGAGAGGTCTGTTTTTAAAGACGTGGTTAACAACTTTTTATGAGATGAATAAATTTGACAAAATCGTTCGAAAACTGTCTGAAAGTAATAATCTAAAATTAAGAACCACGACAATTTGGAATTTAGAGCTTGTTTCTCGAATGCATGTGTTCAGAATTAAAATAATTTTATGTAATGGATGTTTTTAAAGACTTGTACATAGCCTGCGGCTAACACCTCTTTATTAAATGAATAGATTTCATAAAATCGTTCTAAAAGTGTCCAAAAGCAATAATCTAAAACTACAAAAATTTTGAATTTAGAACTTGTTTTTAGAATGCATGTTATAGAATTAAACGAGAAATTTTATAAAAGTATTGCGATTAACAACTCCTACAAAATCCACGGTTACAATTCCTTTATGAGACGAATAATTTTTTCAAAAATCATTCTAAAATCGTGAAAGCTATGATAATGCTGAATGTAGAGCATCTGCGAAATATTAATGCTTGTAATTATAATTACAAGTACCTGTACATAAGTATGTGAATAAATCAGCAAAATTAGCATATTTGAAATGTTTGTTATAATGTACATATTACTAATTTTAAAGTTTAAATCCACCAACATCGTCCGAATATCTAATATAACAATGTATTTTGGATAAAGATGCAGACTGGACGGCGAAACTTCATTGAAAACGTGGCACCTTTGAAGCGACCCTTATAAGATTAAAAGTGGCCCCGTCGGGGTCCCTTGATTACGGGGATGTTTAGCCAGCAACAGAAAAATCTCCGCGAACGTCCGCACGACACCTTCAACCCGCGGTGCCGCCAGCGGGAAACTTTAAATTAACTCGTTTTAATCCCGCGGGGAAACTTAGCCGTCCCGCGAATCGCTCTTGTCGGGTTCCGACGTTAAGTAATCAGATTAGCTCGAACTAACCTCGGAACGCCGCGGAAATTGCGTTAATCCAGTTTCGGGGCCGTTGCCGCTCGAAACGTTCGGCTAATCGTTTTAAAAAAGCAAATTTTCCCGCCGTCCATCGGTTGGCGCCTACCCTCGAAAGATCGCCGCTAACTTCTCGCTAAAGAAGAGACAAAGTCACCCGTGGGGATGGGCCGAAACTATACGAGATTAATTTCGAGATTAATTTCAAGAGTCTCGAGGTATTCGCGATTCCGACGTCCCGAAGTTCTGATATTAATTATTATCACTAACGCAGACGTCGCGTCGTTGTGCTGTGTCGGCGAAGTATCCGTTAGTTTCTGAAGTGAAATGGACTCTTTGAAGCTTTTCAACTTCGATGGAAGCGCGATGCTCGATGGAACGGATAGAGACCTTGAGACGGAATGCATTATCCGACGTCGACGGAAAAGCGTCGACGTCGGTCCCATTCTCGACGAACAATCGCAGACTCGCGGCCAGTCTCGGCTGTCGCTAATATCGTTCGCTGCTTTCCGTGGAAACGGGAACCCGTAACCGTGCCACGGTAATTGCGCAAATACGTTCATTAGCGAGCCAAAGTACGGAAAACAGACGAAACGCCGAACGTTTCCCTGCTCGAAATGACGTATGAATAATTCCCCGGCCAACGAGAGCTTTTCGCTCTCCGGGAAAGACCAGCTCTCGTTCAGAATCGAGCGAATGGTGGCCAGATAATGAAATAAAATGGATCGGGAACTGTCTCATTGCACGCGACTGATTATGCTCCGTGATGCGTTTCGCTTTTTCCGTCACTGTTCTCTAGACACCCCGCGTGCGATCTATTCTTCTATATTGTTCGTTAACACATTACCCACTGGTGATCATTGCAGGATTTTTTTTTTTAAATTTTCATTAGCAGATTTGAACGAATGAATGCGATCTACTCATTTCTGTTAGGATTGTTATTCAACCACGTGGCTACAATGTTAGTCAGGCTCAGGATATGAAGATTTTAAGAATGTGTACTAACTATGCACGTTATTTATTTCTATTAAGCTGAAATAAAATTCTATTTTTCGGTTGTCGATGTTTAACCGTTAAAAATCGAGAAATAGAATCAATGTAAATTTTCTTTTTCTTCTAGGACGTTATAGACCAAGTTCTTATCATTATAGTTGCAAAAAAAAATCGATGTCTATGGAATTAAAAAGATTGTGATCTCGTAGGTGACATTTTGTGATCCTCCAGGTCGCACTAAGCATCTTATACATACAATATAAATTTCTTTTTTCTTTTAGAAAATGATATACCATAAAAAAGATCAAGTCATTCTAGACGTGATGAAAATCGTATTCGCAGGGGTTAAAGAAATTATGGTCCTCTACGTACCATTTTGAGATCTTCCTGTTCGCTCGAAATGTTTTATAAGGAATCTGTCCACACATAAAAATGTTTGCAAATTATTTACAATCTCAAAAGTAGCCTTTTGATGTACTATTTCAATCTTTCGAGATTAATGAATATAAAAATTAGTACAAATAAGGCAAAAAGCAAATTATTTTTAACCGTCATGGTCCACACCTTTTAATATTCTATTTGAATCTTGAAAATCGTGACTGCAAAAGTAGAAATATATACAAGCGAATGTTCAATATATATTATATTATTATATTATATTTATTATATTATTATATTATATTTATTATATTATTATATTGTTACAATATTATATTTATTATATTATTATATTGTTATAATATTATTATATTATATTATTATATTGTTATAATATTATTATATTATATTATTATATTGTTATAATATTATTATATTATATTATTATATTGTTATAATATTATTATAGTGTTATAATACTATTATATTGTTATAATATTATTATATTGTTATAATACTATTATATTTTTATATTATTATATTATTATATTATTTTATTATTTTATTATTTTATTATATTATACTATATTATACTATATTATATTATTATATTCAGAAATATATTCAATCTGGCGAATAGTGAATATAAATATTGAAACACATAAGATATGAAGCGAATTATTTTCAACTCTTTTGGTCCACGTCTTTCTATATTCTACCTGAATGTTGCAAATCGTGATTACAAAAACAGAAATACATACAAGAGAATGGTCCAGGTCAAAGACAATGATTTTACAATCTTGCGAACCACGGGTATGAAAATTGAAACAAAAATAAGACAGCTAGTGAATTATTTCCAACCCCCGAATCGCGGTTACGAATACAGGAATATACATCGGAGAATGGTTCAGGCGACAGGTAAAGATGACAAAAATAGGAGGAAAAATCCGGTTCAATTTCGCTAGGTCCATATTTATGATCGCTCTATCGACTGGCTTGTTACGCGTGGCGGGGCGTGTATGTGTTACCTGTGGACAGGTAATTCGCGCGTGGGTTGTACGCGGTCCACGAGAGCAGACAACGAGCGTGAAAAGAGCTTGAGGCGCGCACACATCGCATTATGCCAGGTCTGTTTATGTGATACAAACTAGACGGGCGCACGCGTCGGTAGCTGCGGCCGATCCTTGTCACGAAGATGATTATTTCTGTTCGCAAACGTTCTCGCCACTCCCGCGGTTTATCGGTTCGACGGCTATTTTCCGTGGAGTCGCGTCGACTGGACTGCATCCACGGGATTATGAAATATCGCGGCGTTTTCTTCGGAACGGCGTCCTCCACCCACATCGTTCTCAATTTGTCCGCTTTCTCCGAGCCGGGCCGGGCCTGGCCGGCCGGTGTGTGTCCACACTGTCCACCGATCATCAATTCCTGTCCTCGCGATCGTTGCACGTTACCGACCCACGCCCCGAGAGCGGATCCATTTTCGATCGTTCGATCGTTCGTTCGTTACCTCTTTGAAACCTCCTCGACCATACTGAATCCTCTGTGGCTCCGGGCGATCCGCGCCCCGTGAAATCGCTCGAGGAGCCTCGCGCGTCTCTGCCCCAATTGCCGGCCGAGTGCCGTGTTCCGCTGGGGTGAGCCTTTTCTCTCGCGGACGCGCAGCTCTCCTAATGAAAGGCTCCAATTAACACTGGAAAAACTAGAGCCCAGTGACGAACACGATCGCGAGCCAGGCCCCGAAAACCGTACTCTTGTCACGCGTTGGAGGACCGGCCTCGTCGCGCGCTGTTTGAGAAACTGTCGCGTCAAAATTGGACCGGAAGCGTCGAATCCGCAAAGTTTGCAGTCGGGAAGACAAATCGTAAAACACTCAAGTTGGTACGTTCAATTCTAAAGAAGTTGTGGCGGCTAGTTCCTATACTCGTCAACAGAGGGACAGTACGACAACACCTTTCCCGCTAGTACCTGAATCTTCCTGTGTTTGTATATATACCGACCTAAGCTGTCCAAACGACATCCCGCGTCTATAGGGGAGCCTAGAAGATCAATGATATTGTCAATGTAGGTTGACCAATAATATTGAAGCTCCCATCAATACGTTTCGATAATCTCGTCAATCTAGCTATCAATACGACGACTATGCACTGTTGTTTTGAAAAACAATTGTGTACTCTGCCAGCCATTTTACCTGTACGACCAGTACGACGTCCGAGTGGAGACTGACGAAGTATTGACAACTAAACCTCCTAAATGCCAATGCGTGCATCAATATGGCTCCCGTCAATGCGCGCATAAATATAGCTTCCGTCAATGCGCTTCAATCAAAATTTCTATCAATATGCTACAATATATTGTCACTGTGTTAGAACCCCTTCTAAACGGCCAATATGCCCTTTCAATGCGCCTTGTCAATATTATTGATGAGCGTATTGACAATATTATTGATCGTCTAGGGGCCCCTTAAGGCACGGGTCCGCTAGATAGCCTTACTGACGAGTCCTCTAGCGGGCCCAGGACGAAACGCTTCCTTCTCCTTTTTCCATCTTTTCATACTCCGAAAACCTGCCACAACAAAGTTATTCGGTTTCAAACGATGTTCGCTTAATTTTGTACTTTACTGTACACAGGGAATTTCACCTAATATGACCATCTTAAATATCTCTTATTTTTTATGATAGGAAAAAAGGTCAGAGAAAATGAGTATTCGGTTCGAAGGAGCAGATACGGTGACAGGCAAAAAAAATTTTTCAAGGTCACGTTTTACGAGATATTAAGGTCATCGATGATTTTTTACATTGGACTGTATATTTTCGTCATGATAGTATGCTAGCTGAAGTCAAAACGAATCCTACGACCTATAATACTATGACCTTCGCGTGACCTTGAATTACAAATAATTCAAATAAAAGTCGGGCAATCAACAGAACAAAATAACAGAAATTCTCCATTTGTATCAATTGCCCAACTTTTGTAAACTGTTTGTAATCCAATGCGAATTCAATTCGAACCGAATACTCTAAACCTCTGACCTTTCATTCAATCATACAAAATTAGCGAGATATTTAAGTTGATCATGAAATGTCCTGTATATACAAAGTGTACCAACTGAAGTTCTCCATGCTGTTTTCTCGGAATCTAATGCAGATATGGAGTTCATAGTTGTTTTAAATGACATGGTTACGGGGGGGGGGGGTGCGACTATATTTGTGTGTGTGATACTATTTTGGGGGGTAACTGCTAGGCAAAAGGGGGGCTCCCCAACATTATTTTAAATGGAAAACAGTGTTGACGTTATTATAATACATCTCATTAAACTAAATAGCATTTACTTCAACTATTTTTTTATTACACACATCTATCTCATACAAAGAATATTGTCTTCAATCGTAATATTATTATAACATTCCTGTAATAAACAGTAAAGTATCTCAGCTATTGACTGTTTAACAAATAGACAATTTCAAAAAGTGGGTGTTAAAGACGGGAATAAAAAATCGAACCGGACGATGAAGATACGAAGACGACGAAGAAGACGCATTCAACATCGAGAGGACATCCGCGAATTTGCAGAATCCGACAGTTCCCCATTTCGTCTGCGGAAATATCGTCGGTCCAGGTAACAGGGCAATCGCGAGGGAGTGTGGCTGGTGCACATCGGGAACATTACTCACGCGGAAAAGACTCAAGGCGTACTCATCTCTATGTTAATCTTCCCGTGGCCGTGGAGCCGGCGGCGTTGGTGCTACGGAGACTCCTTTCACCCGGGCTCTTCTTTCCTACCTCTTCGCGGCTCGTTTATGCGAGGATTGTCGATTACCGGCCTCAACTCGTCGGACCACACCGAATCGGCTCTCCGGTGCCGGTTTTAACGTGCCGCGAAACGATCCTGTGGATGAGACCCAGCGAGAGAAGACAACGACCACGACCGAGACGACGCGAAACAGGCGTCTCCCTCGACGATCGGTGTCGCTGAAATTGCCGATAAACGCCGGGGACAAGCTTCCGGATCGGCCGGTTCGCGCTGACGTCCGCGTAATTATCGAGTGAACACCGGCTACTGTTATTATGATTTTATGGTTATTAATGGGGACAGTCTGCTGGCAAACCTGGACGCTATTAATTGAACCAACGAGATTATAGACGCAGGCTCCGAGAGCGAAATCTCTACTTTTTGCCCATTCAGTCTCGGGACTACCAGGTGGAACGTGTACCAATTTTGTTCTGTATTTTTCACGATTTACGAAGATGTCGTTCATGGTGTGGACGAAACAAGCACATTTGTAAATGCCATTTTATGGATTTTTCACAACTGTGAACAATAGCTGAGTGTCAGTTCTCACTAATTTATAGTTGTGACCTGCTAGAGAAATTGCTGACAGTTTTGTGTATATTAGGAATATTCACTTTTTTTTAATTGAGCGAATGAGACTAATAATGCACGAGAAGCTTGAAGGATGAAATCATTCAACGCACATGGAATTATCCTGAACCATGAAATTAAAAAAATTGTGGAATTTTAGGGTTATGTAGCGCATGCGTCAGTATGTATTTTGCGATATATTTTTGCTGCACAAATTCTCTTTAAGGGAATAAAATAGAAAATTCAGCTGTTTCTCGATTTTGTGATATAACTCACAAAATAAGACAGATAGGGAAGAAGTCTCCAGGCAAAAGTCATACTTTTTTAGTGAGGACTATTGACTGGTGAAATATTTATCAATTGTTTATACAGGGTGTGGCGAGACGGGTGGTACAACCGAGCAGAGGGTGATATTACATGTAAAAATAAGTCGAAAAAAAGGAATAATGTATTTTCGTTTAGTACTTCGTTTTCGAGAAAATCGAGTTTGAAGATACGTCGGGTTCGCGTGCTTTAGTAAGCAGGAAATAGAATTGGTTGGTCATGATCAGACGCGTCAACTGAATCCTATCTGACAGCATGCGTGTTCGCTGCACTTTCAAATTCGATTTTCTCGAAAAAATGTTATTCCTTTTTTCCGACTTATTTTTACATGTAGTATTATCCCCTGCTCGGTTGTACCACCCGTCCAGCCACACCCCGTATGTTTAGAAAAAATTCGAAAAAAGCTGAACTTTCATAAGCCGATTTCACTCTTTTAAACAGTTAACTCTGTTTGACGAGTATGCTCGCCATGAAAAAAGTGCAAAATTTTGTGCTATGACGAGTATATTCGTCATGAGTAATAAGTAGTGACAATTTGCACTTTAAATTGCAGTTTTAGTGAAACCTAAAATATATTCTTCAACTTCAATATGTTTGAAATATTTTGAGGCCCGTTGAAATAAAAGGAACAAATAAAAGTTTATAAATAATTAATATAAAAAAACCGCATATAGTATGAATTATTTTTCGTAAATGTATCGTTGTCTTTTATTAGTCATCGCTGAAGCAATTACAGATTTATATATTGTTTTAGCAATAATTGGCGCGCCTGGTAATAAAAAATAAGATGAGGATCCTTTCGTTTCCTTTTTACAAGTATTCAAGAGGCGGCGTTTTTTATAGCTCGTGTGCAGGATTCCAGTTGTAAAGATCATCCAAATTATGTTGTGGACTACCTACCTGCTAAGATATTTCCCTGAACATTTTTGTTTATATTTTATCAACTGGTCAGGGATTCATTTTCGTAAACATCGGACTGTAATGTTGCGACTAATTTGCGATAAATTTGAGTAATGAAATAAAGAAGTAAAAGTCATTTTATTACAACCTAATTTCATATTACACATACTCTGTGTTTGACGAGTATACTCGTCATCGTTAAATTTGTGCGACGCAATTTAAATACGCATTTTCCAAAGAGGTCGAAACAGTTAACTGGTTAAAGTGAATACAGGATCATTTGAGCTCGGAATCAATCCATGTCAGTCTCACGAGTACCAAGAGATACATGTATCAATCATGCATTTGTCACGATTTACAAAGTCGTCGCTGGAAAGTGCAAAGGAAACTAGCAGATTTTGAAATGTCATTGCCCGGAAATGGTCTTTCACGGTTGTGGACGATGGCTCTGCCAGTTCTCAATAATTTATAGTGCAACTTGGTGGACACGTAGGTGATAGCGTTATGTATCGTATGTATATTCACTTTTTTTATTATTCACCACCGTCAACATGATGATTTCAAGTCAATGCAGCCTGTAGAACTACAGACTTCCCCGCTGTTCAAACGACTTGGTGTCAGTTTCAGGTTTCCTTCACAGCCTTTTCATTCTACCAACGTTCGGCCATAAAATAATACTCACAACTAGCCCGTAAAGTGTCAAGAAACATTCAGTCAATTCTTGTACCACGTTTCGCCGGAAAGCAGCTTGCAGAAATTAAATCAGTCCGCTTTCCCTCAGCCATTAACATGAATAAATCACAAGCGAAGGAATCCACCGTTATGCGTTTTAAAAAGGTCCTCTTTCACCCCCCGGGGATTTACAGCCCTCGGGAATTTGCACCCCAGGAGAGTACACGATTTTAGTAAGCAGCGAAACAGGGAAAGCATTGATAATTCAAGGAGAATTATTGGCGACGGAACGCGTTTAGGCGCACGAAAGGGGTCGGCGAGAATTTTTCGCATCTGATAAGGGTCTGCGGCGCGGACGCGCAATTATTTCGGCCGAAATTTTCGAGACCGGGACCCGAGACTCATTACGATTATGCATGCAGCGAGGATCGTTTCCGGGCCGGTATCTCCGCGGGAAAATTGCTCCAACGTGCGTAAGAGACGTTATTTATAGGTGGACGCAAGGGCGCAGGAAGGGTGGCGCGTTTTGCGAAACGTAGGGTCGAGCAAAGGGCGCCGCGGATACCGATCATTTCGCGCAATAACAGCGACCAACCCCTCCGTTCGTAAACTCTCGTTTGATTTCGAATCGGCTGCGACTCGGTTTTAATTAGGGACACCGGCGGGTTTCATAATTCCGTGGCTGAATGCTCGCGGCAACCCCACACGCGCGACCTCGGTTGTTCGCGACCAACGTTAAATCCCGGCTGCGTCGATTCGACGTTTCCACGGTTTGCTTGTGGACCCGGTTGTTTATTAAACGTGGACACGACGCGACGAGCAGATTATGTTGCTTTTAACCCTCTATCACGCTCGCTGCATTTATTCGTCGGGATTGAAAAATTAATTTTTGCGCTGATACGCCTGGCACGCACTCGCCGCCGGCTGCTAAAGGGTTGCGAGAGTGGTTAGTAATAGTACATTTTCTGGAATTGTTTCATAACTGGCGAAACGAAAGGAAAATGTATTTTACCTAGCTGGAAATTTATCGTGGTGAAAATGAAGTAAAAATACACTAGCACCACAGTTAGATGAATTATTCAGTGGAACATGTGTGGATAATAAAACAGCTGTTTAGTTTCAAGTTTCGATGCTGAACCGACATCTTACCGAGTTTTATGATGTACACAATGTATGTACTCGTAAATTATATAAATCGTATTTTACGTGGATCATTTCAGATTAAACTATTGGGTTGGCAACTAAGTGATTGCGGATTTTAAATAAAAAGGAAAATTCAAAATGTATACTTGAAAATATAACTTTGTTAAATTAGGTATTGTCCGTTTTGTCGATGACCTTTTGCCATCTTTCAGGCAGTGTCGTAATCAGTGTCGCCAGAAACACCCAAAACTGGGTGGATTTTCCTCTCCTCCTTTTCCCCTTCCACTTTCCAACGTCCCCCACTAAGACCGCAGACTGGTCACGTGACGTGCCGCGCAACGTGTTACATATTACTTTGGTCATCAGAGAGGTGGTAAACTGTATTCCCCTCGATTTAACCTATCTGGCGACACTGGTCGTAATTCCATGTTCACAAAACAAAAAAAAAAAAAATTTGGCAAACCAATTTTGTCACTGCCTTTCTTTCAAGGCTTCATCCCCATATACGGCACATAACTTCTTGTATGCTTGCGATGCGTTCCTGCCTTTTCGGAAATAATAATAAAATACGTCTGAAATGCGCGTTTTGTTCTTCCATTTTTAAATGGGGATAAAAACGAAAATAAATAACTAGTCGATACAATTTTTTACTGATTAAAGGTGGAAGTCCAAACAACATGAAAACAATATAGGTTAGGTGCTTTGAACACGTTGACAGAACAAGAGAATGTGCTAGAACATCTATCGACAAAATCCGCAATCATTTAGTTGCAAACCCAATATTTACACTTGGAACGTTTTCAGACAATAGTTATATTATATTTTTGTACTTAAAAGTTTTGTATATGCTATAACTGCTTAATGAGTGTAGGTGCTCAGATGGTTTCATAGGAAAAGTTTAGAGAACCTGGAATGGAATGGTTGGAGACAACAAAAAGTATTCAACAAAATTTGTCATCTTATTCGTAACCAGATACAACCTTGCAGACCTCTATTCGAGGATTCCATTTAGTTGTTACTTTGTTTTATATACAAATTTTTTTACTGGGTTTATAGTTGTTGTTTTATATACAAATTTTTTGACTGGGTTCATCATCTACCCGTAAGATAATGTAAATGTAAATATAATAGGAAGACTAAAACTGAATGAATGTGCAACAACCTTCTCATTTCATGTCTAACCAAATACAACTCCCATTAAAGTTCTTCAAATTTATATTTTACACAATTTAAAAGATTGTAATTAGTTCGAATTCCGCCGCCGGTACTTCTGGAAATATTCCATGTGCTAATACTGTTCTGCCCAAGGTGGTTCGGAACCCACCTTAATAAACTGTAGAGGTCCCGTCGCGGAATAACCTTAGCAGAGTTGAAAGCGACGTAAAATAAATAAATAATAAAATAAGATTGTAATTAAGTACCCTGATACAATAAAAACAATCCTCAATGAATGTGCATCGACCATTTCATCCGATTCGTGACCAGATACAATTGCCACGAGCCACGTTATAATGCAGGTAATTAACCGATTAACAACGGCTACAGAAAAGCGATTTCAAATAATTGCATCATGTACAAAGACAAAGTTTAATTCCACCCTTGCAAAGCACCGAAGACCTATGAAGGGTAAAAGCGACGTCGTTTGGAAGTGAGCCAAGGGGAGTGGCGAGCGTTCTGCCCGAAGCATCGATAATATGTTCAATGTTATGACTAATCGTATAAAGTAGAGGATCAGAAAAACCAAAGCTGAAACTTTATTCCACAATAGAGGCTCTCCAGACAGTATTCTTTCCGGAAGTACGGCGACCACGCTATATATTTCATTGTTTTCTCGACGCGCCACGATTGCAGTCGATACTCCCACATATGCCGCGCAGTTTATTCCATCTAATAAATAATAATGGTAATAATTCCTGCCGGATGGAAGAAACTTTCCCGTCCCTATTGCGCTACCTTTCGATCACGGTGGCCTTCGCTGGGAGTCCGTCGACGACACCACCTACAATGCGAGGGTGGAAGGTTCTAGGGTGGAGAGGGACTCGAAGAAAAAGGAAGAGAGACAGTCCACCGGTAGGACGCGAGATATGAAATTATTTATAAGGCCGACCAATAAGCTATCAGAAAGCTATTAAAAGTTTTCGCGATCCAGAAATAGCCTTCAAGCCCGGCGATATTCTCCGGAGGGTGATCTCCTGCTCGTAACATTTCCCAAGATCCCCCGGAGCTGCACGTTGCAGCGCGACCGATGCGTGCCGTCAGACGCACTTTTTTTTGCTATCTCTCGTTCTCTTTTCTTTTCCTTTACCGCCCCATTCGTTCGTTTTCCTCCGAAGAAAAAGAACATTTCCGCCGCACACCCGGGAAAACCGTTCCCCGAACGTCCCTACAACCCCCGCGACGTCCAATCGGTGAAACTGCTATTTCCAACTCATCCCGGCAATTTTCGAAGAGGGACATGTACGTTCCGGTTGCTAAAACTGTTGTTCAAATTCTTGCCGAGTTGTGCAATAAATCGTATTGCGTGTGGATCATTTTAGACTGAAGTTTTTACACGTGGTACATGTAGACGTAGAAGAAGCTCGAAGAAGAATATCCGCCCATAGCTTTATTTTTAATTTAATTAATAATCATATTGATTGTAGAAGAAGCTCGAAGAAGAATATCTGACTATAGCATTATTTTTAATCCAATTAATAATCATATTGATTACCCCTCTCTCCTTATGCAAATCAATTTCTACGTACCTGAACGTGTATTGAGATCTAGAGCAGAATTTCAAACATTTAAATCCAGATCTACATATGGATTAATTAATCCAATAAATCGCATTACTGCAGACTCTAGCACTCTCTATAATCCTATTGATTTTTTTAGTGGGTCTTTGCAAACTTTTAAGGGACAATTACGTAGGATTATCGGATAATACCCTTTGTACCATGAGTTTTTGTGCATGTCCCTTCTTTGTAATTTTATGTAGTCTTTTTTCCATTTTGTAAACATTTATGTAAGAGGGCATCGGTCCGTTTATAGTTAAATAAATAAATAAAGAAGTCGCAAATCCGAGACTCGTTTGATAGAGGTATGTAGTAGCGTTATTATAATATATTCTTAAACTGAACATTCATATGCTCCTTAGAAATGGTTACGGAAAAGTAACAGTTACAGAAAAGTAAAATTATATGATAATATCTCTCCCATTTTTACTTTATTTTAAATCAACAAATTATGCTTCATTTATAACCTCACATTTTAATGTTAGCTGTGTAGCTCGATTTTATAAGTAGCTGTATAAGAATGTTTAAATACTTTATTGATCACACTGACCGCTCCTCAATCTCTTTGTTCGTTTTCTTTACGTCGTCTTGGAGCTGAAATATTCTCAAATGTCGAAACATTACGAATGTGTTTTAATTTTCACAACAATTCGTACAAAATGACAGATAATTAATATTATTCCATGGTGAGTATGCTCATCGTACCTAACTGAATAAAGAAATACATCTCACAAAACATGCAGAAAGAGATCAATCATTTTACAGTATGTAAAAATAGTAAATTGCTGAATTTTTACCCTGAGGAACATATGAGCGTTAAAAATCTACATACTGCAAATGCTTAATAGGTTCAGATGTTTAGATAGTTTTACAGGAAAAGTTTAAACATCTCAGAATGATTATAACCAACAAAAAGCAACCCTCAATGAAAATTCTAACAAATTGTTCATCTTATACATCTCTTCTCCCTCCCTTCGCCTCTCTCTTTCTCTTTTCCATCCCGACGTTCGTTTCCCACCGAAGAAAAAGAACATTTCCTCGACCGCCCAGGAAAACCGTACGTTTCCCTGCAACCCCGTCGAATCGGTGAAACTGCTATATCGGCCTCATCCCAGCAATATTTTATCGGATTCCTTTGTCCGGAGCCGATCGAGTCTTCCACGCTTCCGTTTCAATCTTCAAGATCGTCCTCAAATTTCCGGGGGCCGTTTTCCCCATTTCAAGAAGCTTCCCCATTAAACGATTTCTAGCCCTAACGTTTTGACGTATCGCAATTGTTGACAACTCGAGTATCGAGGTCTCTCGAACACGTTCCTTTCATTCGAAAACGCTTCGCAAAAGCGTGGGCGGGCGTTGAATAATAATAAAGCCGCGAACAGCGGTCGCTAAGAAACCTGTAAATTCGCGGGGCTTAACGATCCGTAAATCTGCGGACATCGGAAAATACGCGGGCCGCCCACGTGCTATAATTTTCCGGTGTAACGCCGGAGAACCCGTGAGGACACGCGTCGTAAATAAAGCTAACTGCGAAACGGGCCTGTCAGTGTGACGAGGTTCGAACAGTGGTTTAATTCTTGTGTTTGTAACTGTTCGCTCGTCGCCGAAAATTACGGGCCACGCCGTTTCCCAAAGATTTATCGAACGTTGACACGGATTTTCGGATATGAACCAAGCTCCGATTGACTTTGGTGTCTCACGGACTTGTCGGGATGTCCGATTTTCGCCGAATCTGGGCGATCGATTTAACACTAAACCTACCACGCACAAAACATATAATAGTGAAATGCCCTATAGAAGTGAAAATATTTAATTTAATTTAACTTTTTACGGTTTTCATTATAATCTGTGTTTAAATGAAGAAGTCAGTGGAATCGTTTCCTATGGAAGCGCTTTTATAATTTCAATAATTGTGAAATAGAGAACCGGTCATTTGACCGTGGTAGGTTTAGTGTTAATACAGGATGTAAACGTTAGTTCGGTTATCGATCGTAAATTTGTTAAACACAGAATAAATAATGTTATTGGCGCAAAGGTTCGATCTAAACAGAATATTAAAGCAATCTTGCTAGTTTGTTAAAACTTTCTACGTTTCGATCCTAATGTGGATCTTTTTCAAGAAAGAATGAGAGCTGCGTTTGCTTTATAAAGATTTGAAAAACGAAATTGAGAAATAGAAACACGTGTTGTTACTATGCCGGTACACTAGTTACTTTCTCAAGTAACTCAAGTAACTAGTGTACCGGCATAATAACAACACGTGTTTCTATTTCTCAATTTCGTTTTTCAAATCTTTATAAAGCAAACGCAGCTCTCATTCTTTCTTGAAAAAGATCCACATTTTGATCGAAACGTAGAAAGTTTTAACAAACTAGCAAGATTGCTTTAATATTCTGTTTAGATCGAACCTTTGCGCCAATAACATTATTTATTCTGTGGTTAACACAGGAGTTGATAACCTCAATTTTCAACGGACGACGACGTCGCGACTTGGAGATTAATGCGCGAATTGAACGAATAAGTTGCCTGAGAATCAAGTGAACCTTGCTGGGATGTTAATTCTAGAGAGCATTCAAGTATTCACGAATATAAAACGTATTTTGATAGCGTGACTTGAATTTTCACGTTACAGAAATGTACATATGTAGCATTAAAATGTGTTGGGATAGGATATTTACAATATTTACTATTTATTGAATAACGGTGAATGAGAAAACAAGGTCGAAATGAATGTAATCACACGCCTAACATACAGTGTCGCCAGATTTGTGAAATCGGGGGGAATACAGTTTATCACCTCTCTGATGACCAGAGTAATATGTAACACGTTGTGCGGCACGTCACGTGACCAGTCTACGGTCTTAGTGGGGGGATGTAGAACTGTGCTCATATAGTGGAATGGGATAGTGGAAGGGGAAAAGGATGAGAGGAAAATCATCCCAGTTTTGGGTTGATCTGGCGACACTGCTCACATATCGAGTAGTACCGAACAGAAGGTACCGGTTGCGATAGTTCCATACATAAAAGAACAGGGTGCTTGCACGCCTAATAACGCCTATTTCCAACAAAATGGTTTCATATAACCAACAAAATATTTATATAAATGAGGTAATATTTATGATTAAATATTAAATACGGATATACAGGGATTTAACACTCACCGAGGAGAGCAAAAAATGTACTGTCAACATATATTCGAGAATCAAATCTTTCGGTCGTAAAATCGATTTTTATAATTTACAAACTATGGATGTCGTAAGTAAAAATGTCTTCGAAGAACGTAAACCAAGAATTTTATTGAGAAGCACGATACCTCAAGATTGCCAACACAAACTTCTTGCTACGCATGTAACATCAACAGACTTCATAGACACAAACGCACCAGAACCCGTCTTATCGTAACAAACATTCGATATGGTTTCTTCGACAACCTTGAGCTGACGTGCTTCCGAATCAAAATCTTTGTTTACGTTCTACGAAGACATTTTCACTTACGACTTACGTACGTATTGTCGTGAATGATAAAAATTGATTTTAGGTCGAAAGAATTGATTCTACGACATATGTCGATGTTTTGCTGCCCTTGGAGAGTACTATAATCCCTTGACGTCTTGGATATTCTTTTAACACCCTGTATTTAGCCACTGTACGATGATAAGTGGTGGTTATATTGTGAATGATTCTTATGAATGATTCAGATCAGACTGCGAATTTTACGCATTTATGACAAAAACGAGTTGGTACAATTAACCCCTTGACGTATTTTAACACTTTGATCGCCATGTCACCCATATCTGGATGACAGAATTATTATTAAAGAATTGAAAATTAATTTTTACGTTGGTAGATTGAATGGACAAAATTTTCTTATGATCTGAGGAATAAAAGAGGTTTGAAATAGTAATTAATATCACAAAACTACTCTTCTCAGATTTTTGTTTTGTTAAAGAAATTGCTTTGATTTTGTGTATTTCTTATGATTGTCGAGTGGGTTATCAACGTGTTAACGAGTCAGACTCTTCATGAGGATTTTAAACGAACATTAACAAACATGAGTGTTATGCCTTTATTTTTAGACGAAATAAAATTTTATTCATTTGGAATCAATACTTGATTATTGAAGCGAATATAGTCATACCAAAAATATAAATTCTATTTTCTCTTCTGTGACATTTCCGGGGATAAGGACGCTCTAATCACTACAGCCGTAAAGAAATTGATACGGCAAGGGGTTAATAGTAGTCCAAAGATTAAAAGGATTTGAAAATGTCAATAAATCGCTATCAATTCATCAAGATTATTAAAGAAAAAGAGTAGTTCCTAAATGGCTGTTGTTCCTTGCAATTGATGCAGAGAATTTATATTTTCCATAATGCTCCGCATATCCAATTGTGACGAATGATTCCGGCGCTTGATTCTAGCATCTGATTCTAATATCTGATTCTATCAGTATCATAAAAGTATGCACGAAAAGTGCCGTGCATCGTAGAAAATGTTAAGGGTTGAATTTCACGTGACCTTTTCTTCATACTTTCTGTGGCGGTTGACCGATCGCCGGGCCAATAAACATGATGGATACGCCATCTTTCAATTACATTTTCCCCGTGGACGGTAACCGAGCCGTAAAGTCGACAAAGATGCGATCGATCGATCCCGATCCCGCGCCGATGCGACGTGTCCCCGTGCCCCGGACAAATTTATAAAAGGCATTAATCGCAATCGCCACCGCTGCGCAGCCGAGTGCTCTCTAAATATTTGTCCTATGACGAGTTGGCATCGATTCCCCTCAATGATACAACGAACAGAGTGTTTGTAGACACGCGGATGAGACAGAGGAACGATCGGGGTTAGAATGGCAGCCGGCAATCTCGCAGGATCATCCCCCTCGGGCAACATCGATACTCTCGTCACGAGCTGTGACAATTGCTGGACGCCACGGCGAACAAAAGTTGAACTGGGCCGGGACTGGTATAGGAGCGGTGGATGAGCGGGAGAGGAGAGAGAGAGAGAGAGACAGAGAGCAGGGTTTTCGAAACTGTTGCAAAACTCTCCAACCATAGAAACAAAGTTCGTACCCTCTTTCCCCGGTTCTCTTTCTCGCCGGCAGCGCAATTTGACGAGGGCCATTCGCACACGGCACCGGTTTCGTTCTTTGGAGTCGCCAGCGAGCTGGCCCGGTCGTCCTCGACCGCCACCACAGCCGCGCGAGGATCGTTTAATTCGCTGGCGTATCGCAGCGAATTTAGGGGTCCGTGCCTTTAGGGGTTGAAAAGCCTCGGCCGTTCCCGGTAACGGGCAGAACCGTTCCCATTCTGACATAAGTTCACTCTATTTTCCAATATCCCAGTTTACCGGGCGAACGAGCGAATACGCCGAGCCACTTGCGAGGAATTTCGCCGCCCCGTTAAATCCCGTTGGCCCCGTTACCGATATTGCGAGCTGCACGGCCCTGTATCTCGATTTCCCGCGGATCGGTATAATAATTTCGGTCGGAGAGCTCGTCGATCGTGCACACTGCTTGCCCGGAGTTATCGCGACGAAAGGGAACGTAACGCGTCGTCGAAAACAGTGCCTTGTGCTCTCTCTCTCTCTCTCTTTCTCCACCCACGTAACTTTCTTCCTACCTCCTTTCGCTCGCACACCCCGTACGCCGTTACACTCCCGGCGTATTCCGTCGGGAGAACTTTTGCACGCACGTGTTCCACGTTTCTAACCAGTGCTTTATTAAACCGAGACCCTCCGCGCCACGCAAAACGACTTCGAGAGTCAGGTATTCGGAGGCAGGTGTCGGGTCGCTCTAGATGTTGCGTTTTACCCGCCGCGTACAACCACCCCTCGATCCAACGAGTTTACGATCCGCGTTTCTGTTCAGTAGCTGGAACCACTGGTTTATCGGTCGTTAACTTCCCAGTGATTAGCGTCCCTCTCTTTTAACGGCTTCAGCTTTACTCGAATCGAAATGAGACGTCCCTGCGGACGGCACTGTGCCGGAAACGCGTAAACTTCACAGTCATCGTAAGGATGAGAGGTTAGGGTTTCGGAACTTTTGAAAACCTGTTCGAGACGTGTCTACAAAAATCGGGGACGGCAAACGAGTTGGAAAATGGGGTGATTAACACGTTGGGGGATGATAGGGGCTTGTTTCGTTTGCTAATTGTTGCTGACTTTGGAGGGGTGGACATTTTGTGTACTGTTGAGGACGGAGAGAAAGTCTTCTAGAATTATTAATCCCTTCGCTTACAATATCGTCTGAGAGACGCGATGAAGATTCTGAACAGAGTTTAATAAAGGTGTATGTTATTAATTTTCTTTAAACCGAAATATAATTCTATTTTATTGTTGTTAATGAACAGCCATTAGAGAACATATAGACATGCAATAGATATACATTTTATTTTACGAAAACCGTAAAATGAATCGTAAGGCAAGGGGTTAAGTATGTAACATATATTTCTGGTGAATGTATTTAATTCATCATGATTAGAGATTTATGCGAGAAAATAATTGGCTGCATCAATTGCAATAAACAAGAGATTAGATTATAGAAATTCTTCTAACTACCCTGCTTATTCTTATGAAGGAGTTTCTTCTCTCGACAATTGTAATCGTACGCAAACAACATAAAATTCTTTAGTTAATGTGATGGTTTCGCCGTTTTATGTCATCTCTCGATATTCGTCATAAATGACCACCAAATTATAAATTGTATCATAAGTAGACTGCGGATTTTATGCATTTATGACAAAAATGAGTAGGTGTAATTTAAAACAGTAAAATCATTAGAAGAATTTAACCCTTTTCACTCGGAGCTATTTTAATCCCAAAAGTAAATTCTTTTTTTGCGACATAGAATATTACCATTTCATACGATTTTTTTTCATTTTATTCATAGGAAGTTGTTTTTCAATTGACACGTAGAGTACTGAAATGTTTAGTCATTTGTTGAGGACAAATTGATTAATGTAAGCATTAATAACGGTATAAGAATTTTTAGTGGTGCCTTAGAGTCACGACTCCAGTGCAAAGGTTTTTAAACATTTTTACATTATTTTCAACCCATTAAACACAGTAAGAAAGAAATTAAATTTTTATTTCACCCCAGTTTATTGTAATATAGGTAAAAAGTTTTTATTTTGTATTTTTATTTTAATCATAAGCGTTCGGAACTGTCCAGCAGTGGATTTTTGCAGCCAAAAAAGTCATTTCTCGTTAATACGAGAAAGGGAGAACAGCAGCATCAGTTTATAATAATTAATTTAACCAGGTCGAACGTCAGTGTTTGAAAGGAATAATGAGGCTGTCAATCACAGCCAATCGCTCACAGAATTATCGAATGTAAATTGCTGAATGAACATTATAATGGATTTAGAACTGCAACGAAATTCATGGAAGTATTTAAAACAGCAAATATTAATGTGGGGTAAATAGGTTGAAACTTAGGTTCAAGAAGGGACCACATTAACGAATAATAGTATTAATGCAACCGTAAATGAAAGAAGAAGAAAACTACGTGGGACTAATCCAGTTTAAGTACAAACACAATTTTAAATCGATCTTGAAAATTTTTAGAAAACAGTTTAGACATTCACACTGTCGAGCAAAAGTCGATTAGTTTCAGAAAGCCAACGTAATATGTATTAAACTGTCACAATTATCAAGTCAGAATGTTGTTAGAACGTCATTAAAATGTGATTCATTTCTGCCCAGTAATTATCGTCGGTAATTTACGAAGAATTCAGGGAAATAGCCATCAGGAGAAATCGTAGAGTGAAACGCAAAGTAGATTCTGGCGAGCCCTGTCCCACGACGTGCCTCCATCTGTTGCCGTTTCCGGGCACTATTCACTGCCAAGGGCGCAGCGAAGGCGACCGCGTATCAAGCATAATCCGCGATCCGATCGCGCCGCGAATTTCGTCGCGATTTCGAGTCCCCGGAAAAACCTTTGCTCTCGAAACGAACGGTATAAAATTTTCATTGGAGCAAAAATGTAGGCGGAGCCATTTTTCCGATCGGTCAATTTCAGATCCAGTCACTTCAGAGCGAACCGTTTTGGAAATTCGAGCTCGAACCGACTCGTTTCAGCTACAATAGTACCTCCGGCGTGCACCTCGTCATTCGAACTTCGTATTTGATCGCGACCTTTGCCGGGCGAAATTGTTCCAGAGCGTCGAGTATCAATCGTTGCGCGATTTTTCCTTCTTTTTCTGTTCCCTCCCTGTTTTGTGTTTTTTTTTTCACTTTTTCGTCGAAACCGTTTCGTAGGATATCGACGAGGGGAGAGGGTATTGCTACTTTCACGCGTCTACGAAAAAGGTATAAACAGCTCGGGTATTTTCAGCGAGCGCGCGAACGCCATGAAAATAATCGGTGGCCTGGCGTCCCGAGCAGAAAACAAACTATACTATGGGACCATGAATTTTCACCGTGGGAACTCTCCACCCATAAGTTCCTAATAACTGTCAGTGACAGCCGTGCACATGGGCTAGCCACCGGGCTACCGAGTTCGCGGTGGGTTCGAGATTATTTCTAATTTCATCCCCTGCGACGCTATGGCGGATGGTTTGTGCTCTCTCCAAGGTAACTTCTTTAAATCGATCCGGATATATTTGGACGAGAAATGTATCGCGCGATACGCCATTGAACTCGTAATTTCGCAAATGGAAACCGCTTAATACTTTCATCACCATGTCACCCATATCTGGGTGACCGAATTATTTATACAGAATTGAAAATTAATTTTTACGTTGGTTAATTGAGTGTACAAATTTTCCTTATAATATGAGGAATAGAAGAGGTTTGAAACAGTAATTAATATCACAGAACTCGATATATTAGTTTTTCTTTTGTTAAATATATTGCTTTGATTTCTTGTAATTTTTATGATTGTCGAGTGGGCGATTAACGTGTTAAGGGTAGTTTCCTGTTAAATGAGAGACAGCATTTTTCTATGAGAAAACTGCACGCTTTATGACGACGAGAGTCTTTAGATTTTATTATTATTGTACTACCAATGTAGAATATACACAAATAGACTTGATTTTCATTCAATTTTGTTATTTATACGGAACGCTGAATGCGACGTTATTTTTTCGTAAATTAATTTTACAATATTCGTCTTTACAATGAACATTACAACCATTGCTTTGTTTTTGTGCATGATGATTGCTGAACAGGTACTGAACAGACGGTTTGAAGAAATTTTATGAAATTAGAATAATTTGGTGAATCGAATTTTCGAACCCTTTAGCTTCCTCAGATCCTGTTAGAAATTGTTTCAATCAAGTATAACGTAACAGAAATTAATTCTTAAATAAAAATACGATATTGTCACTTAGTTATTAAAACCGATTTTTGGCGATAATAATGTACAAACCGATACAAATATATATAAATTTATAAATATATATAAATATATATATAAATTTATAAATATATATAAATTTATAAATATATATAAATATATATATAAATTTATAAATATATATAAATATATATAAATATATATATAAATTTATAAATATATATAAATATATATATAAATTTATAAATATATATAAATATATATATAAATTTATAAATATATATAAATTTATAAATATATATAAATTTATAAATATATATAAATATATATATAAATTTATAAATATATATATATAAATATATATATATATATAAATTTAAAAATATATATAAATATATATATATATATATATAAATTTATAAATATATATATATATATATATAAATATACACCGATTTTACAGTTCTTATATTCTTTGTATCGAAGTAAGATCGGCCGCATGTGCCCCCTGTTCGTTCGTTATAGGCTGTTAAATATACTCATTAAAAAACCATATGAAAGTGTACTATCCTGCTCACTAAATCCTAATAGCTGGAAAACACTATCTATCAAATAGCGTACAGTTTTTCGTTGGAAACCATCACGATGGCGTTTCGGATCAATCCAGCCCGGAAAGCACTCTTAATTACCGCGATGAAAATCCTGCGTTACGGTGGGCAATCGACAGTAAACATCGCGGCGATTCGGTGCAAATTACCCAACAGGTGAACAAACCTCAGTGAGCCGGGCGATAACTCGCGAAAAGGAAAACACGGAGCGCGGCGGTTGCATGTGTATTCCGGTGCGTTAATCTCGCGACGCTTCTCGCGACCCGCCGCGTGTATCGATCCTCCCAAGCGGAGAGAACGAAGAGCGAGAGAAACATAGAGGAGAGTGAAGAGAGAGACAGAGAGAAATAGAGAGAGAGGACGTCGAGACTTTTTTCAATTCCCGTCGGAGATGCTTTATTTGTTTGCCCGCCGCGTTAAGTTCCACGTTTCCCCGACGCGCCGCACGCGGAATTCCTCTCGTCTCCGCTCCAGTCTCGTTTCTCGCGCCGGTGAATTGGATCCGGACGCGGCCGAGCTATCGCATTACACTAACCGCGGAAAAATCCCTGCACCGTGAATCCAGCGACGCAGCACAACCGAAAAGACTTTTGCGCCGTGCGACAGGTTCGAGGGACGATCGTTCAACCATACCGCACACAGAGAAACACAGAGACGCGGAGGAACCGTATCCCTTTTATACCGAGAGAGAGCCGATACTTTTCGAAATATTCACTCGAAAAACTACGACCACAAAGGAATTTCGCTGTTCCACGCGGGCACAGATTTCCGAGGCGAGTCGATCCCGACTGTGCAAATCCAAAATCGATACACGGTGCGGGGTCACTTTCCACTTTTACGATCGGAATCATATCCGACGGAACAGACGGTTCCCAGGATCGTATCCAGGATAATCCTCTTTCGCGGAAAAATCTCGCGGGACCGCGCGCACACCATGTGCCGAAAGGAGCTATATTCGGACCCCACGTGTCCGTGGTATACGCGCACACGGTAATTTCCACATTGGTCCAACCCCATGGCGCGATTTAATGCTATAAGTATTAAAACGCACCACCGCGGAAAATCACCGGGCAATTGTAACGCAGGCGTCTGCATTTTCGAGCAACACTGTTTCACAGATTGCAATCACGCTGCAGACTCTTCGAATAATTACCGAGGAAGTAGAAAAGCGATTCAATTGATAAACCTTGGAATGTTCCAAGACAAAAGTTATTTACTAAGTCAATGTTTTCTATTTGTAGTAGACTTCTGCTTTTGAAGTAACACTGTTTTACCAGGGGATTGTAATCAACGTTGCTCACATTTTAAGCAATCTGCGAAGCAGAGAAGACTCTGAACCATTCGGTTAATAAACACGTAGGAATACGTTCTAAGGAAAAGAATGACGTGTGGAATTTACGTCTCCTATTTTTAAAAGTTCGTCTGAATTTTTGAGTCACTTTTCCACTGGGAATTGCAATTAACGTTGCGGACACTTCGAATAATCACCGCGGAAGTTGAAAAGTGGTTCAATTGATAAACCTTGGAAACATGTTCCAAGATAAAAATTATTTACTAAGTCAATGTTTTCTATCTGTAGAAGACTTCTGCTTTTGAAGTAACACTGTTTTCACCAGGAGATTGCAATGAACGTTGGTCACATTTTAGGCAATCTGCGAAGTAGAGAAGACTCTGAACCATTCGGTTAATAAACACATAGGAATACGTTCTAAGGAAAAGAATGACGTGTGGAATCTACGTCACCTATTTTTAAAAGTACTTCTGAATTTTTTAGTCACTTTTTCACTGGGGATTGCAGTCAACGTTGTGGACACTTCGAATAATCACCGCGGAAGTAGAAAAGCGATTCAATTGATAAATCTTGGAATGTTCCAAGACATATTCCAAGACAAAAGTTATTTACTAAGTCAATGTTTTCTATTTGTAGTAGACTTCTGCTTTTGAAGTAACACTGTTTTACTAGGGGATTGTAATCAACGTTGCTCACATTTTAAGCAATCTGCGAAGCAGAGAAGACCCTGAACCATTCGGTTAATAAACACATAGGAATACGTTCTAAGGAAAAGAATGACGTGTGGAATCTACGTCTCCTATTTTTAAAAGTTCGTCTGAATTTGTTAGTCACTTTTCCACTGGGAATTGCAATTAACATTGCGGACACTTCGAATAATCACCGCGGAAGTTGAAAAGCGGTTCAATTGATAAACCTTGGAATCATGTTCCGAGACAAAAATTATTTACAAAGTCAATGTTTTCTATTTGTTGGAGACTTCTGCTTTCGGGGTCACTGTTTCACTGGGGAGTGCAATCAACGTTTCAAACTCTTTAAAGAATCACCGAGGATGTAGGAAAACCTCCAAAGAATTTAATTGATGACTTTAAAATTACACGTTCTAACACAAAAATTATTTACGAAGTGAATTTCTTGTATTCTTAAGTCTGCGTTTTTGAGTAATACTATTTCACAGGGGATTGTAATCAACGTTGCAGACATTTCACACAATCTGCGTGGAAGTAGAAAAACCTTTACGAATAAATTGATAAACATTTGCGGATATGTTCACAGAGAAAAATTCTTTGCAGGGTCAATGTCTCTTGTACGTAGGACATGTCAGCGTTTCGGGATAACACTTTTTCACGGCGAATTGCAATCGACGTTGCACACACTTTAGACAATTATTGAGGAAGTAGAAGATCGATCCAATTAGTAAATCGTAGAATTATGTTCAACGAGAAAAATTATTTACGAAGTCAATGTCTCCTATCTCTAGGAGACGTCTGAGTTATGGACTGACACTGTTTCACGGCGAATTAAAATAAACGTTGCAGACACTTTAGACAATTATCGAGGAATTAGAAGAGCGATCCAATTAATCTTAGAATTATGTTCTACGAAAAAAATTATTTACGAAGTCAATGTCTCCTATCTCTAGGAGACGTCTGAGTTATGGACTGACACTGTTTCACGGCGAATTAAAATAAACGTTGCAGACACTTTAGACAATTATCGAGGAATTAGAAGAGCGATCCAATTAATCTTAGAATTGTGTTCTACGAGAAAAATTATTTACGAAGTCAATGTCTCCTATCTCTAGAAGACGACTGAGTTATGGAGTAACACTGTTTCACGGCGAATTACAATCAAAGTTACAGACACTTTAGACAATTATTGAGGAAGTAGATTGGTAAATCTTAGAATTATGTTCTACGAGAAAAATTATTTACGAAGTCAACGTCTTCTATCTCTAGAAGACATTTGCGTTTTGGAGTAACACTGTTTCACGTGGTATTGCAATCAACATTGCAAACACTTCGAACACTCATTGAGGAAATTAAAATTCCTCTAATCGATCCAATTGATAAACACGTAAGGTAACGTTCTATGCGAAAAAATTATATGTGAAATCAACGTCCCCTTCCTAGGAGTACATCTGAATTTTGGAGTCACTATTTCACAAGGGGGCAGCAATCACTTCGAACAATTATTACCGAGAATGTAGAAAAACGTCTAAAACGATCCAATTGATGAATCTTAGAATTATATTCCAGCAGAAAAAATATTCGCAAGGCTCGTGTCTCCTATCACTAGAAGACCCCTGCATTTTAGATTCACACTGTTTCACGAGTTATTATAATCAACGTTGCAGACACTTTGAACAATAGCAAAGAAACCAGAGAAACCTCTAAACAATCGAATTGACAACACCTTAGAACTGTGTTCCGAGAGAAAAATGATTTGCAGTCCCAATGTCTCCTACCCCTAGTCTGCATTTTAAATTCACACTGTTTCACGAGTTATTATAATCAACGTTGAAGACACTTTGAACAGTAGCAAAGAAATCAGAGAAACCTCTAAACGATCGAATTGACAACACCTAACAACTGTGTTCCGAGAGAAAAATGATTTGCAGTCCCAATGTCTCCTACCCCTAGTCTGCATTTTAGATTCACACTGTTTCACGGTGGTTTTAGTAAACTTTACTAAAAAGAGAGAAAACCTCCAACCCTAAGCCTCTTGATGCACAGAGTAAATATGTTTCACGAGAAAAATTATGAGCGAGGTCAATGTCTCCTATCCCCAGCAAACTGATTAAAAAGTAACTGCAGAGCCTCGACACGTAGAGCACAGAAGACGGTGTGAAGTAACTTTGCCAGTAGCTAGCTCGACCGAGGGGTGCCATCATCGACACAACAAGGCCCCGCACAAACACCTTCGTGTTGCCACCGTAGTCGAACAATGCCTTCCATGCCTATCCGTGTACGATTAAAAGACGAGCTAGCCCACAGGCGAGAGCTTTGGCGCTCCGAAAAGCAACTCTACCCTTTGAAGGATGTCGCGGCACTCCAAAGACACCATTTCCGACGCAAACATCGCGCGATCCCGTTAGACTGTGGAGATTCAGCAGACAATTAGCAAAGTCGCCTACCTCAAAAATTCGGGCGACACCTTGCCGGTCTGCTAGCAGCGCATTTCCCTCGTGAACGCTCCCGAAGCACACCACTCGTATATATCACAGCGAGAACTACAATATTCTATGTGAAATTGATCCTGGTAACTTGCGTTCACTGTAGCGTGTGTTTGGACGAGATCACTATCATCCGCGGGGGTCACGAACTGCGTTGATCGGCCCGGTGTTATCGCTCGATCCTCCCTCGGAGGATCTTGATGACGAGCCGAGATCGAGCCATACGTTGTCTCACGAGCACGGTAATCCAAGGGGGTTGCTCGTAGAGCAGCTGCGTGGTTGCACTTGTAATCGCACTGTCGATCACTTATCACGGTTTGCACACCGCGGGAATCTCACTGATCCGGACGACGAACAGAGCTATTTCGAACCACTCCGAATTTCGTGTCTCGTGCGTATCTAGAATGCTCCAGCATTTGCGCACCGGTCGCGCGCACGAACAAAGCCTGGCTGGATGGACATACAGAAGGACACGAGGACGAAACAACGTTGTACTGTCTCGGAGAGGACGTGTCCCTCGAACACAATGTGGCACGCGGTCCTTTGTACCCCCGAGAACCCAAGTAACAACGCTCGCTTGTCGGCGGCGCGCGGCACACTGTTGCTCACCGCTTTCGCCCGACCGGTCCGAGGCTCCGTTTCGTCTCTACCCCCACCTCGCGGCCTCCCTTAGGTTCTCTATCACGTTGCCAGCTTCCCCCTCTCTCGCGTGAGTCATCCCCTCTTCGCCGGTCGCTGCGCTAGAGTTCCCCACCCCTCACGCGCCGGTCGCCTTTCTTCGTGGGTATACGCGAGCAGTGCGAGCACAGACTTCTTTCACCAGGGGTGAGAGAAAGAGAGTGGGATTGGTAAAGGGGTGGGGGACGCGTGCTGCTAGAGAGAGAAGCAGGAAAGGACGACACCGTCCTTTTAGAGCGTGAACACGGTGACTCGGGTGGATCGGGAGAAAAAAGAAACACGCCCGATTGGAGGGTGAGAGTGAGAGAGAGGGAGAGCGGGGTCGGCTAGGTTCGTTGAGGCCACGTTCTTTCTGTAACATGGTGCCCTCCAACGTCCCGGAGAGGACTTACCCGGGGTGCTTCGTGTCGACGGGCTGGCACAATGCTAGTCGTTTGAATGACAGGACTCGCCGTGACGGGGTAATTCCGCGGGGGATGTCAGAGACAAAGTCGTCGCGAGAAGTCACGCTCGCTACCGTTGTTTCGGCCGTTGCAACCGCTTAACAGGGGTTGCGACTTTGTTGCTGCCAGTCTGGGCGATGCTCGTACGCGGATTCCGCAGACAAATAAAGTTCCACCCTCCGCGGAGCATAGTGCGCTTTTTTCGACGATCGATAACATCTCCGAACCGGTGACGCGTGTAGTTGCTCTTCCCGTCTGCACGATTCGTATTCTATGAGGAATTCGTTGATCAATTTGCATCCCAACATACAGAGTACAGTCTATGAAGGAAGTAGTCCATGATAGTCGGAGCTTTTTGCAGCACGTTTGGTAGATACTGAAGTTTGTAACTCTTGGTTCTGATAAAAGTGTTTGGAGAGAGCTATAATTATGATTTGCCAGAGGGGTGTGTTGATTTTACAGCGCTTTTGTATAAAAGTTTGCACTCTTTGTTTTTGTTATTTTGGAAAAGCGACATGAATAGTCCGAAAATGTTGGAGCAAGTTTCCTGAGTAGTGATGTTTGCAGTTGTTGGTTCTGATAAAAGCGTTTGAAGCGCGATGCAATTGTGATTTGCAGAGGAATGTGTTGCTTTTACGGTGCTTTTGTATAAAAGTTTGTACCCTTTGTTTTTGTGCTTTTGGAAAAGCACCCAACAATAATCTGAAAATTTTGGAGCAAGTTTGCTGAGTAGTGATGTTTACAGTTGTTGGTTCTGATAAAAGTGTTTGGATCGCGCTGTAATTGTGATTTGCAGAGGGGCGTGTTGCTTTTACGTTGCCTTTGTATAAAAGTTTGCACTCTTTGTTTTTGTGATTTTGGAAAAGCGACATGAATAGTCCGAAAATGTTGGAGCAAGTTTGCTGAGTAGTGATGTTTGCAGTTGTTGGTTCTGATAAAAGCGTTTGAAGCGCGATGCAATTGTGATTTGCAGAGGAATGTGTTGCTTTTACGGTGCTTTTGTATAAAAGTTTGCACTCTTTGTTTTTGTGCTTTTGGAAAAGCGTCATCAATAGTCCGACGATTTCGGGGCAAGTTTGCTGAGTAGTGATGATTACAGTTGCTGGTTCTGATAAAAGTGTTTGGAGAAGGATATAATTATGATTTGCAGAGGGGTGTGTTGCTTTTATTGTAATTTTGGAAACAAGTTTGCACCCTCTACTTTAGTACTCAATGAAGAGAGTCGTCGATGATCTGAGGATTTTGGAGCACGTTTGCTAGATGTTTGTAGCTGATGAAAGTGTTTCAGAAGGCGTACAACTGTGTTGTGCATAGGGGCGTCTTGTTCTTATGGTGATTTTGGAAAATAGTTTGCACCATTTAATTTAGTACTCTTTGAAGAGATTAGTCGATAATCGGAGGACTGGAGTAGGTTTGCGAAATGATGATGTTTATATCCGTTGGTCCTGATAAACGTGTTTAGGAAGAGGTGCAATTGTAATTCGCAAAGGGATGTGTTGCTCTTACGGTGATTTTAAAAACAAGTTTACACCCTTTAGGTGGTTTTGGAAAAGAGCAGTTGATGGTCTGAATATTTTGGAGCAGGTTTGCTGGATGATGCTAATGATAGCTATTGGTGAGGAGTGCAATGGCGATATACAGTGGGTTACATTGCTCTTATGGTGTTTTCGGAAAATAGTTGGCACCCTTTACTTTAGTATCCTTTGAAGAGCGTAGTCAATAATCGGAGGACCGAAGCAGGTTTGCGAAATGGTGATGTTTGTATCTGTTGGTCCTGATAAATGTGTTTAGGAAGGGGTGCAATTGTGATTCGCAAAGGGATGTGTTGCTCTTACGGTGATTTTGCAGACAAGTTTGCACCCTTTGCTTTGGTATTCTTTAAAGAGAGTATTCGATAGTCGGTCGATGTTGGAGAAGGTTTGCGAAATAATGATGTTTGTATCTGTTGGTCCTGATAAACGTGTTTGGGAAGGGGTGCAATTGTGATTCGCAAAGTTGTGTGTTGCTCTTATGGTGATTTTGCAGACAAGTTTGCACCCTTTGCTTTGGTATTCTTTGAAGAGAGTATTCGATAGACAGTGGATGTTGGAGCAGGTTTGCGAAATAATGATGTTTACAGCTGTCGGTTCTGACGGAAGTGTCCAAAGGAAGGTACTATTGACTTCTAGGTGTGTGTCACTTCTACTGTGATTTTGGAAACAAGTTTGCACCCTTCACTTTAATGCCTCTTTCAAAGAGCGATCGATAGTTTAAGAATTTAGGAAACAGCTTATAAAATAGTGACGTTCATCTCTGTTGTCTGGAATGAAAGTTTCCAAAAGAGGGTGCAATTTGCACGGAGTCTATTATTCCTACAGTGATTTTGGAGACAAGTGAAGTTCGCACCCTTTCTGTTACCGTTAGCATGACTTTTCAAACAGCGATCGATAGCTCGAGAATTGTGAAGCAGTTTCGCGATGTAGTGCCGTTTGTAGTGATTCTATGCAATGGGAACGTCTAAAATAGAATGCAATTATAATTCATAAAGGAGTGTGTTGCTCCTGCAGTGGATTTTACAGACAAGTGAAGTTCGCACCATTTCCCTTAGCATCACTGTTCAAACAGTAATTTGCAATTGTAATTTGCAAAGGTGCTCCTACGATAATATTTGACAGAAGTACATTTTCCACCCTTTAGTCTACTGCGAAGATTTTTATAAGAATTGTCAGACAATGTTCTACTGAACAATGTATACCTAATAATCGTGATTCTCAAAGAGTGTTCTAATGTAGAGTGTATGTATTATAATCGTAATTCTCAAAGAATATTTTAATGTCCGGTATATGTATAATAATCGTGATTCTCAAAGAGTGTTCTAATGCAGAGTGTATGTATAATAATCGTAATTCTCAAAGAATATTTTAATGTTCGGTATATGTATAATAATCGTGATTGTCAAAGAGTGTTCTAATGCAGAGTGTATGTATAATAATCGTGATTCTCAAAGAGTGTTCTAATGTAGAGTGTATGTATAATAATCGTAATTCTCAAAGAATATTTTAATGTTCGGTATATGTATAATAATCGTGATTCTCAAAGAATATTTTAATGTTCGGTATATGTATAATAATCGTGATTCTCAAAGAATATTTTAATGTTTGGTATATGTATAATAATCGCGATTCTCAATGAGGTTTGCAGTTTCTGTAAAACGAGGTTTCCACGTCGTCTTTTGAAGTATCGTTTGCAATTGAGGGCCCGATTGCGGATTCCAGAGCAAATTAACGGAAGAATAATGTAACACGATTATGTTTAAGGATGGCGTGCTTCGCGCAGTGTGAACATATGGTTGACTGTTATCCGGTCTCGTTGCGCGTGCACAGGAAACTGGATTAGAGCGTGGCGGCGGTACGTAACGGAACATCCATCTCTTTATCGTCGCGACGAGATCGGGAACGTTGCGCAGCGTGAAAAAGCAACGGAACTCGTGGGTGGGATATGGGTCGCGTCGCGAGTGCTAGCTGTGCGGTCCTGCGATCGCGAGCGACAAGATACGGGAACTGGGACGGTAATCTGATTACAGGCGGTCTCGCGAACACGCGATGGACTGTTACGCGAACAATTCTTTTCTAAACGCTACAACTCTACAAAAAAATTTAGAAGATACCTGGGTACAGTCGAACGTACAACGTCACGGATACTGTGATCTCCTATAAAATGCAAACTTATATTCAACGTTCAGTTATGATCTCTATAGATTTTTTAGACACAGAAGAACGTATAGACACCTTTCATCAACGCTGAATGCAATTCTTGAATTAACACGATTATTGCAATGTATACAGGGGTGTCCCACGTCACAGTTTTCACGATTTTTTAAGTACTTGCGATAATGTGACAACAAATATTTTCAACAAAAGTTGATCACTTTTCGATTGGCTTTATATTGCAATAAAAAAAGTTCGAAAAACATTTTTTTTATAGTATTGTCAAGGCCACCTTCATTTTTTTAAATGGCACTTTGTATTTTTGACTTAACAGTATTATAGCCCGTGTCAAGGCGAATTCAATAACCTAGTATACCATGACCTTGGCATGACCTTGAAGGCGAAGAAATGAAAATTTCAACAAAATATGACAATCTGCTTGAATGGGTGATAATAACTTGTGTTTATTATTAAGATTCGAAATTACATTCAATTCAGAAAACTTGACTAAATGAACGCGAACGATTTCGTATAAAAGTTTCTTCGCCTTCAAGGTCATCTCAAGGTCACGGTATACTAGGTCGTTGAATTCGTCTTGACACGGGCTATAATACTGTTAAGTCAAAAATGCAAAGTGCCATTTAAAAAAATGAAGGTGACCTTGACAATACTAAAAAAAAAATGTTTTTCGAACTTTTTTTATTGCAATATATAGCCAATAGAAAACTGATCAACTTTTGTTGAAAATATTTTTTTTCAGATTATTGCAAGTACTTAAAAAATCGTGAAAACTGTTACGTGGGACACCCTGTATACAATTACTTTTGTATCCTACGTACACCTCGTAGATCCTAACAAAATATGGTTTACTTAATAGTTCGTAATAAAATTTGATTGTCATAATTGGTGAAAAGAAGTTGTGCTATTTATTTATGACTGATAAAGCAGTGAGAGTGATAACTGATCTGCGGATGTTCAGGCAATTTTCAATTTTTGTAGACAAATTATATGAAAGTGGAATCAAATAGAATTTTATTTTTAGTGGTAGTAACGTTTCTGTAGATCTGAAATAAATAAAAATCATATTAAGTTCTATGAAATTTTATATTTGAGCATTTCTTGAAATTCTTCTAAAGTCATAAGTGTATAAAGATCTGCAATTTAGGCAGTCGTCAGTGGCAATGTCAGGCCAATTTTTGAACTTGATATTAAGCTAATTAGTTAGCTAATTGTTTGAATACACTGCTAGAAACTTGATATTTAGATAGAACATTTATAATTCCGAATCAAAGCTGCACAGACAATTCCTACGAACCGATGATTAACGAATTAAACAGTAATTTGTCCGCTGTACTAAGATTTCTATTAAGTTCGAAATCAACTAACAATTCTATCATGCTCTCTTCAATATGCGACAATACAGAGTGTTGGACATTTGTGCCGTAACTGCGTAATATCCGCATTGTACTAGTTAGACACAATTACACTAGACAAAGGCGCGTTAACAAGTTCAACATCATACACGAGAGTTAAACCGAATTTCCCTCTGCGTCCCACACGCTTGGTCTGATTGGTGGCGCCCTCTTCACTTTGTGGCGACTTTTCCAAACCGATTCTCATTTTTCTCTCACTGTCTGCTTCTTGCGAACCAAGTAAATGTATTTACAGTTGTACAGGGTTTGTCATTTCAAGAATATTTCAAACAAAAATTGTTTGATATGGAACGGCGTATATAGTGCACTAATTAATTTCTTTGATATTTCTTTTTTCTATCAAAGTGTGAAGGTGACCTTGCAGATCGACCAATAACATCGCGACTATCTCAGCGATGATATTATTCTTTGATAAGACTAATAAACTAATTTTTGTTGTGGTATATTCTAACAAGTGGGATTTTATTTAGACTTAAAGGATGCAAAAGGACTGAAGGAATATACAGGGTGTTCACGCTATTACTAGCCAGCGTTTTTCTTGCAAATAATAAATATTAGAAAAAAATGAAAAAGGGCAAAGTAATACTATTTTTTGCAAGCAACGTAATGGCGTGTGTAATTTTTTTGTATTTGCACTATTTTCATGAAAATGTCGGTGACCTCTAATTTTTGTAAATGGAATGCTACATATTTTTGAGATTCAAGACAAATTCATTCGTATACGACACAATGACCTTCAAGATCATACAAGGTCAGAAATGGAAGAAATATTTTGAACATATCGTAGTAATGCGTTTACAAGTATACTTTATTGACGAGACTATAGTAAATGTTCAATATAACTTCCTTGTGCATGACTACATATTTCGGCTCTATTAATTACATTCTTGTTAGCTTCTTTTAACATTGTCCGAAATATTAATAACATGTTGACTGTTACATCGACATTACCCTTCAACTAAGTTTAGAAACTAATTTATATTGTGGTTTACCCTAACGAGTAATTGTTTATTAGGACTCAAAGGATGCAGAAGGGTTGGAGGAGTAATAAGTACAATAAAGATCTGTTTAGTACCGATAACATGTTGACTGTTACATCGACATTACTCTTCGACTAAGTTTAGAAAGTAATTTATATTGTGGTTTACTCTAACAAGTGAAATTTTATTAGGACTCAAATGATGCCGAAGGGTTGGAGGAGTAATAAGTAAAATAAATTTGCTCTTTCCAATTTCGGTTCTGTTGACTGAATTATTTTACCTTCGCTGGTGTTTGCCATCGGTAGTCATCGTGATAAATTTCTCTGTGAAATTGACTGCAATACAGATCTAAAGCACCGTTTCCAATCAGAAGCATGTTCGACAAACATTTGACAAACGAACCGGTACCAGGGACTAGCCAATATCAATGCTTATGCGTCGACAACGGCGAAGATAGGCGGCAGGTTCCGTCGTCTTACTGGTCTATCGGTCGCACGAACAAGCCGGACGCATCACGCTCGGTCAATCATCTCGAATATGAACCGTTTCCGCGGATAGGAGCGTACCCCAGAGCGGCGGTCTGCTTTGTGCCACTGAGCAAACACTTAGCCGTAGCGACGCACTCCTACGCGCATGAACGCAACAAGGCGCACGCATCGCGAAAATGCAGTCAGAATTGCCGGCTATGTTCTACAGCCGTACCGGCGCACTCGATGGAATTAATTAAACGTTCCTCCCCCGCCTAGCAGCGTGAGTGTATTTACCCGATGGGCTTTGAGGATCCGATTGCAAGCGCCCCGTGAGAGAAGGTCCCGTCGCTTGTTCCCTCCTCCCTTCCGAAACATCCCCCTTTCCTCCTCCTCCTCTCTCTCCCCTCCCTCTCCCTCCCTTCACCCCCTCTCGGTCTATCTCTCTTGTGAGTTAGTCTCTCTGTTTCCGTCTCTCTGTCTTTTCTGAACCGATTTCCCCCACCGATTTCCTCTATCTCTATCTATCTCTCCTCTGAACCAGTTTCCCCATTCCTCTCTCGCTCTCTCTGCTCTCTTCTGAACCAGTGTGTCTCTCTTTCCTGAGCCAATCTCACCCCCCCCCTCTCACTGCTCTCTTCTGAACCAGTGTGTCTCTCTTTCTTGAGCCAATCTCACCACTTCTCTCTCTCTGCTCTCTTCTGGACCAGTGTGTCTCTGTTTCCTGAGCCAATCTCACCCCCCCCCCCTCTCTCTGCTCTCTTCTGAACCAGCGTGTCTCTCTTTCCTGAGCCAATCTCACCCCCCCTCTCTCTGCTCTCTTCTGAACCAGTGTGTCTCTCTTTCCTGAGCCAATCTCACCCCCCCCTCTCTGCTCTCTTCTGAACCAGTGTGTCTCTCTTTCCTGAGCCAATCTCACCCCCCCTCTCTCTGCTCTCTTTTGAACCAGTGTGTCTCTCTTTCTTGAGCCAATCTCACCACTTCTCTCTCTCTCTCTCTCTCTGTTCTCTTCTGAACCAGTCTGTCTCTCTTTCCTGAGCCAATCTCACTCACCCCCCTCTCTATATCTCTCTCTTTCTACCTACCTCTATCTATCTGTAACTATCCCTCTTTTGAACGAGTGTCACTCTCTCCCTGTCCCCTCTGGTCGCAACACCGTTCCCAAACCTTTCTGGCGCCCTTTTCCCTGCGTGCCGCTTTCAGGCTACGGTATTTCGAGACCCATAACGTGGACTGCCGGCGGATATCCGCAAATACCGCGAACGAGTATTTAGAGATCTTTTTCGTTCGCGTTCGAATCGTTTACATCGCGGAGGGAAGCGCGTCGATGAACTTGAAACGAGACCCCCAGGCCATGCAGGAACGGGATGGGACACCGACCAAAAACGCGGTCCATTGTGGTTATATTGTATTAGCAGCGATATTGAGCTACGCGAAACCGAACGGAGACCGCAGATACACACGCACGCACACGCACACCGATCGTCAAAAATAAAAGAACGCAAAGGGGTTGAGAGAATCGCGATCGCGCAGATTATTCGTCGACGGACGCCGGCGCCTACCGGCGACAGCTTTTCTGGAAACGCTCCAAGCGCGCGGCTTGTTTGCCGAACGCCGACCCGAAAGGTGATGCAGCGAATTTTCCGAGTGTTTGCTAAACATCCTCCGGGAGGTTGTCGCGACGCCGAGTGGGTCCTCGTCGACGGCTCCGAGACGGAAAGGCGTTAATGCATTCTGTGAGAAAGTGGCCGCGGCGACCGGGGACACGGAACGTCCTGGATGGTCGAGTTGTTTGGACTTCGGCTCGGGTCGCCGTGGACCCTTCGACTTCCTCTTCGCAGACCCACCCTTCGAATCCTGGGATTCTTCTCCTGGTCATCTTGTTTCTTTGAAGACCGTATTACGTTGTGAAAAAGAATTTTTATTTGAATAATAGTCCCGAAAGAAATTATCAGGTTGTCGTCGATGCTTGTAGCAGCTTTTGAAAAATCTGGTAATTATTAGACTGCGGATCCATATACGACATAAAAATCTTCTACATCAATTACGAGGTGCTGGAATCAAACGAAAGTTTCTTTCTTCCATTAATAACATTAAGAAATTCCAAATATAATATGTTGATCCTATTAATTCGTTTTATTTGTCTACTCTTTCATGGTTCACCTACTTATTTTGCCATTAATGCATAACATCTCCAGTCCAGTAATGATATACAAGATGGTCCTCATCGTCGATTTTAATGGCCTTGAAATATGTTGTCGAGGTCATCAAAATTGGTGATGAGGACCAACTTCTATAAATATAATTACCAAAAACTTGATAGACTAAATCCTTACTGATAGAAATCTTTTAACTGTGGCAGATAGGAGATCTAAGGATAACAGAGAAATCAGATGATAAAGGTTCGGAAAATCCAGGTTCTATTATACCAGTAGAGTAAAAATAATTTTTTTCTGTACGTGAGCATGGATTATCCTAGATATCATTATTTTTTGTTGCCATAATTAAGCTGAATTTGTTTCAACATAAAATCAACTGCGAATATCCACAGAAAATTGACAAATCACCATGTGACTATCTGTCAACGAACTTCGGTGGGATTCTTACTCTACTTTCATCATGAGGCATTTTTTTATGGAGGAACTAAACGTTTCCCAAGCTGTTTTGGTACGGAAAGGCCCAAATAATGGAAACACAAAAGGATTTGCCGCGACTTCGACAGGTAACGCGCAAACATTTAGCTCGAATTTGTAGCCGAGTATATTTGTGGACAGGTGAGCACATAAAGATTAAAGGATCCAGCCCTTAAATCCTAGATCCGTAGATTTTCGAGGGTCCCACAGGCGCATACCTGAATCCTATTCTTCGAAGACGCAGTTTCGTTGTTCGGCTTGTTTAGCTTGTAATATCGACGGAGGGTATTAGCGTTTTATCGCCGATTGAAGAGCAACAAACTTTACAATTCTCGGTGGTTATCGCGCGTTTTATCCCGAAGAGCCGTTCCACCGCGGAGATACGACAAGTTCCTCGGTCTATTTGCCCGGCTAGATACACCGGCTATCTCCCGCGTGTTTTTGAGGAAGGTTAAACAAACTCCTGACGCCCGAAAACCCGGCGAAGATTACCGGTGTTTGTCGAACGATGCATCATCCCTGGCAAACAGACTGCGCAATCCTCCCGCCGCGCGACGGCTTGTATGGGGTCCATGGACAGGGCCCTGGCCGCTCCGAAGCCATATTTGCTCGCGTTTAAAACTCTTAACCGGCGCGTTGATTTCGATCCGGCACTCGACGCCGCAGGCTTTGATCGTTTCGATCAACGAACCGGTTCGAAAACCACCCCCTACATTCTGAGGGAAAAGGTCATCAGATCGGGATGCGGCTCTCAATCCACCGAGCGCAATGATTGGGATGCAGCGTTCGCTAGTCATTAGATACCCCATGCCTCTTTGATCAGCCTGGATAACCGAGGTTCTACTGTGTTTCGTCCATTATACGTATGTATTCCTTGATTAAACAATTTCTACAGTTACATACAAGGCGGTTCACGCAACTATTTCAGTCTGTAACTTCGTTTCATGTTGCGGAAAAACATCAAAGGCAAAGGATGAATGGTTTAAAGAGAACTACATCCGTAGAACCTTATATCTGATAACTAGACTGCTGATCTTTATACTAATTGCAAAACATAGGAACCAAATAGGAATTTATTTCTCTTTTCAGTAGTTTTATTAAGTTGTAAGAAATGTATTGATACTCTTAAATTCTTGTAATCTTATTATTGTTACAACCACCCATTTTTGTCATAAATGCATAAATTCAGCAGTCTACTGATAACAGTGCACTGCTGCATCTGCAATCAACAATTACGGATCAGGTACTAGCGGGAAAGGCGTTACAGTAGGCCCTCGATTTTCGCACATAATTGGGTCCTGAAAGTGTGTGCGAATGTTGAATGTTTGAAAGTAGAGGGATGTAAAAAAATATGCATCAAAAACTGTGTTTTAAAGTATTTGTCCATCAATATGTATACATAATGAAGTTAAAGAGGCGTGCTAAGTGCTTCCGGGTGTTTCCTTTATAAAGTTGTTAAGAGTTAGTTGAATACCACCCATTTTTTTTTTTTTGATAAAGATTTCTATAACATGCTGCGTCTTTCTCAATTGCCCTACGTACTTGAAATATACGTTCTCCGTTGGGATCACATTCTTCCATGATAGTCAAAAAATCTTTAAAAATGTGCGAAATAGCGAATTATGCGAAAGTAGAATGTGCGAAAGTCGAGGGCCGCCTGTATCTTGTCTGTCTGTCCATCTGGTGACGAGCGGGGGTGGTAGCCGCCACATTATATTGAAGATATATCACGGTCGTCTCACATAATTCGTTAAAAACATAGGAATGGAAGTAGGAAAATGACCGTCCGAAACTGGCGCAGACACTTTTATTATTGCAGCGGCGCAGGTACACACCCTACATTAACACTAGAGCTACCGGACCAGTCAAAATGACTGGTTTCTATCTTTTTCTTTTACAAATATTGATATTATAAATATGTTTTCAGGAGTAACTTTTTAGTACACGTCTCTATTGAAGTATATATTTAAACAAAAATTGTACGAAATCTGAATAAATGTAGTGTTATTGTTATTATAAGGCAGTATACGCCAGTCGCGTTTATTGCTCGGTAGTTCTAGTGTTAATTGTACCATCGAGAGGCACACGCGGTGAATACCCGTGGCCTAGTAATTAAGAAAGAACCGTAGCAGACAATAAACTAAAAGAGGCACCTTGACCCGAACAAAGCATACGACAATAAAGGACTCTACGGTGCCTTGACTTCTCGAATCGTGCTCATCAGTTTCGCATATATTACACATTTTTATTTAATTTCTTGAAAAAACAACCAAGTAGTAAAAGCCTATATATAAGGAATTTCTCTACATTACATATTTCAACCGAATCGTTTATTAATTCTACGTTCAGTTTCATATCCTTAACACTAGATTTACGGGGCCGGTCAAAATGACGGATTCAAAAATTTTTAATATACGATTATTAAGAGTGTAAGGAGGCATTCGTGAGGAATTATTAAATAATATATAAAAATCGCCGAAGATCTAAGTAAATACAATTTTATTATTTTTATAAAGCAATGTAAAATAATGAATTTTAGTGCTCCGTAAACCTAGTGTTAATAACGCACACGCCATTGAGATATTTGCACATTTTCCAAATCGATTAACTACATGATTTAAACAGTAAAGAAAATCGATGAAATATAGTATATATGTATGCGTTTTTTTAAATTTTTTCGGAGTTTGTCATATAATAATATTAACTCGTATAGTTAGTTAGGAACTTTATTTTAAGCGCAATAGTGTAAATGTCAATCAAGTGCTTCAGTAGAAAAGTCTAAGGAAACTTGAAAGGCAGTTAATCGATTTGGTCTGTTAACGGCTCATACGTCAAACGTATATGTATAACGACGCTCACCTCAGAACGTCTTTAACACTAAACCTATCAAGCACAAAACATATAAAACTGAAACGCCCTATAGAAGTGAAAAGATTTAATTTACTTTAATTTTTTACGATTTCCATTATAATCTGTGTTTAAATGAAGAAATCAATTGAGTAATTTCCTATAAAAGCGTTTTGAATAATTTGACCGTGGTAGGTTTAGTGTTAAGACGTCTAAAAGATGTAAATTTCAGACGTCTTAAATACGTCCATTTCGAACGTCTTAAAGACGTCTAAAAGACGTAAATTTCAGACGTCTTAAAGGCGTCCCGAAATGGACGTGTTTAAGACGACTATTTAAGGTCTTAAGACGTTCAGACCTAAAATGGACGTAAAATGGACGTCTTTAATACGTCGTATGCTATCAGGGCTTATTTTTACATAGATAGATTACTCTCGTTATTCTACGTAAAATGGTATTGGGATAAAATGACAAAAAAGTAATTAGTTATCGAGATATTTAAAAAAAAAAAAATCGTTATAGAAGAACCGCCGTCTGGAATGTATGAAATGTAGTGGAGAAGCGTTTGAGCATCGAGGGTGGAACGAGCTAGAGTATTATTTTCACGGGCAAAGTGATGAAAAAGGAGGAAGATAAAAATCGAGAAAGATGCTTCGCACGATCTTTAACCGCATGGTTGGTAAGTTGGAGCTGCAAGGGACAAATCACCAACAGGCCAAGATGCATAAAAAACGTCGGCTCATTTAGATTCGAAGAAATTACGCTTGCCAAAGGAGTTCTAAAGAGCCCGCTGGGAACGAGCTGTGAGAAGACAGTGGCCGCCAGCTGGTGGTCGTCGGTGATGGTCGCCCTAAACGGGTTAAAGGGACCGCGCCGAAAATGACCGGCTCGAATTAACGCGCTAGCGTCCCTCTCGTGGGTCCATTAATACCAATTTTATTGTCTCGACTCGAGAGGAAAGGGACACGCGTGCGCGGGTCGTGTTTACAGTCCCAATATTTTAATGCGACGGTACTTTCGAGCTCTCGTCGGTGTCGTCGGATCCCGCCACTAACTTTCGTTGACCGATGGACAGGGTCCCGGCGCCGCCTTTGAAGATCGAATTCTGTCAGGGAGAATCGTGGCAGAGCTCGGGGACAAGGCGCAACGGACACACTCTGCTCTTTGTACCCACGCCGTTTAATCTTATCGGTGTCCCCGTTATCGTCTTTACACGATCTCGCGCGATCCCCGTCCTCTCATCCTCTCGGGGCCCGGTTCGCGGTCGAAACTTCATGGACAAGGCTCGTGACTTTCGACGACCGGTCTCTCATGTTTATTTAAAAGCTCGCGGCTCCGGCGGCCACCATCGATCCCTCTCTCGTTTTGCCTCCGCGTTTGTAATCGGGGCCACGATGGTGTGCCCGCAATACCATCGTCGGCCGGAGGATGCGTGCACTTAGTCGAGGCGCTTGTCGCTCGATAACGCCGTCCGATAAACGCTGCGACAAAATTCCAGTAATTTTCGATCCAATCCCGGAGTGGAAAACACGCGGAACTGGCCACGGTGAAATATATCTGTAGGTCAATGCTCGTTTCGCATATCCTTCTTGTGCCTTTTTCTTCCTTTTCTTTTTACTTATTAACTCGCAATCGCGGACATCGAAATATTATGACGTTATAAATATTATTTAACCGTACAAGTATGTCGTAACAATATTTCATAAGATATTATTAAATGCGTAGCTTACAATCTTTGAGGAAGGAGTGAATATACATACAGGCTTTAACATTAGGTATCGCTATGAACATATACAGTCGCTCACAGTAATATTTGTACCTACGTTTTGAAAGAACGATACATTTTTTGAAATTGGATTATACGACTTCCATTTCTTCGAAAAGTTAGGATTACTTTGCTAGCTGATGTAAAAATAATTTTTTCAAGAAATTGCAACTAGTCAGGATCGTGGAGAAAATTTGAAGGGTTATTTTCTTCAACTTTTTTATACGAGTCTGTTTCGAAAATTTAAAGAATGCAAACTTTAAAATTGTACGAGCAGGACATAGAACTGGACCTCTTTTTGGAACAAAATATTTGACTTTGTTATGTATTTGAAAGTTACTTTATGTTCGGTTAACTTATATGTAACTCGTTGCCATACTAGGTTGCTGCGCCACGTGCGCCTCGTGTGTACAGGGTGTAAAGAAATGTTTGGTCTTGGCTGCCATAGGCGTTTTCTACATTTTGGGATCGATCAAGATCTGTAACAGAAAGTTGCCGCAAAATTGTCCTTGACCTTCAAGTTCAAGGTCAACGTTTCTTTTTTTATTGCATTTTATTCTACGCGACATGGGAATAAAATTGTCAAAGGAAACATGTGTCAAAACTCAATAGTCCTCATAAAAACATAATAGCAAAGTCTTATTATATTATTACAACTACTTATTATCATAAAAATTGTTTACATTTCTAATAAAGCAAGTAGTTGGTGATGTTATTTATGTGCTGTTTATCAGAAATCTTACATAATCAATCATAATCAATATTTATTACGTCCTCACTCTTAAAAAATGTTCATTTTCAATTTCTTCTTCTATGCCAAAGAACCGATCCATTTTTCCTAACATTTCTTCATAGAATTATCTTTTAAGACTTACAAGGTAATATTGATTATATTTGATTATGTTAGACTTCTGATAAACAGCATACAAATCACAACACTAAATACTTGCTTTATTAGAATTTTTATGAAAATATATAGTACTAACAATGAGACTTTGCTACTATTTTTTTTTATGAGAACTATTGAGTTTTAACACGTGGTTCCTTTGACACTTATTATTCCCACGACGCGTAGAATAAAACGCAATAAAAAAAAACGTTGACCTTGAACTTCGTGGTCAAGGACAATTTTGCGGCAACTTTCTTTTACAGATCTTCATCGATCCGAAGATGTAGAATACGCCTATGGCAGCCAAGACCAAACATTTCTTTACACCCTGTACAAGTCGTACCGCTTGCTCCGATGGTCCGTGTAAGAAGACCTCGGAATACAAAACAATCATACGAACTCGCATAGTCGGGATAATTACGCTAGCGATCCGCGAGAGCGCGTCATACGCCGTCTAGCGTATGTTTTATTGCGTACGGGAATCGCAAGTGCCGTGTCGCTGGCCGTATGAACACCTCGCTATATGTACATAACAGAGTTGTTCATATTTTTATTTTTCAGACTGCGCTCTGGTCTGGAGTGCCATTTTTCACCCACTCAGTGAATTTTTTAAAAGAAATCGGTAAGCTGTTTTGTATTGACATTTTATATATTTTTGTTAACACAAAATACATCAAATTAATATGTATATTCAGATCAAACATCTATAACATCGTTCTTTTTGCAAATTAAAATAAATCCTTTGGGTGACATGTCTTTCAGCACATGCACTTCAAGAAGCTACATAAAAACTACGACGATTTTTTCTCAAAATTCCAAAGGAGAGTACCTCCTCGATGCGGTATAGTATAGCGTATGTTTTAACCCTTTGCTCTCGGAAGTATTTTAACCCTTAGCGCTCGAGTGGTGACTCTGAGGTACCACTTAAAATTGCTATACCATTATTTAAAATATTGTTTATATTATTAAATTGATATTCAATAAATTAGTTATCAAACATTTAAGTATTCTATGAAGTATTATATCAGTTTCATTTCTTCAAAATGAGAAAAACTCATATAGAATGAAAATATTCTTGATCGAAAAAAAAGTTTGGTTATGGAGTTAAAATACTTCCGAGCGCAAAGGGTTAACTCCATAACCAAACTTTTTTTTTCGATCGAGAATATTTCCATTCCATATGATTTTTTTCATTTTGAAGAAATGAAACTGATATGATACCTCATAGAATACTTAAATGTTTGGTAACTAATTCATTGAATATCAATTTAATAATGTAAACAATATTTTGAATAATGGTATAGCAATTTTTAGTGGTGCCTCAGAGTCACCGCTCGAGTGCTAAGGGTTAATCTAGCCGAACCTTTATGTCGTTGCAGATGGTAGTTTCAGAAGAAGATAAAAAGATGATTGTCAAAGATATTTCAAAGCTCCACCGAAGACCACAACAGGGTTAACATAGAGAGAAACTACGTCAATGCTAATCCACGACATTCCAAGACAGAGTCACAATCATAAAAGCCGAATTCAACCAATCCCTCGCCAAATCCTGTGCCAAGCCCCATTCTTGCGCTCAAGACCAACAGAAGAACTATTAAACGCTGCTCAGCAGACAATATCAGATAGCATTTGCGTATACCTCCTCGCCCCATAGACGACGGGGTAGAACTTCGCCGCAGACCCAATGATCAGCTGCCGGTGTGGATCGTGGAACCAAACATTGAACCTTCCGCCAAGGTCCCAGGTATTCTAGAATCGCGTAGGGGAACGGTAACGGTTAAGCCGCGATAAACTTGGTGTTCGCGTACGATTTAATCGGGCTCTAATTAGGGGATGAAGAGGCGCTGGCGGGCCAGCTTATTCGACCGTCTTTCGGGATTAATCCTGGCAGCGCAGAAGTCGGTTAACGATCGGATGCTGGGCGCAAACCGTACACCAGGTGGTGGATACGAGGGTCGTTCTCTCTTTGGCGTCTGAGAGATCCGGAGGCAATCATAAGGCGACTGGTTAGACCAAGCGCAAACACGAGCAACGATATTGCAGATGTACATAGATACCGTGCGCGGCCCGTCCCCGTTTGCGGTAATAGATACGCTAATAGACGGGAAATGACAAATTTTCATTAACGGAGAGTGCGTTTCATGGTCCCGTTCGAAATTGTTATGCGACTAAACGAGTGATCTCGAGGAACGGTCCCAGCAACACCGTTCCAACGATTCGAAACCATATTCATGAAAAACTATGTCAACATCCGGACCGCACGCTCAATTATCTATCGTTCCCGGGGCTACCTTAATTGGCGGAAAATGGCGAATTTTGCAACGCAATGAAACTGCCGTCCCCTTGCTACGCGTTGTTACGCGTTCCATCGCGTTCCATCGCTTTGCGTTGCGTCACTCTATCCAGGCTCGAATTACCGTACAGGTCGGACGAATATCCTCCGGCGACGTCCTCGCGGCTATTTGTACATCCGCCAGATTTTTCCGGGTTGAGGTTTATCGGGGATCGTGAGCTGTCCCCTCCTCCCGGCTACCTTCGCGACGTCCGTCGCGGATTGACGACCCCTGCCAGGCATAGGTATAAGCAATTTATTCCCGGACGATAAATCATCGTCCACCTACGCTCGTAATTTCTTTTTGGACCATAAATCAGCTGAGCCTCGGCACCCAGGCGCAGACGCGCCGCAATGTTTAAACGCGGAGGTTCCCGGACCTCATGGATCCACGCGCGATTCATAGATCGACACTGCCGTCTGGATCGGGCAATTTCATCGAAAACTGTTGTCGGTGTTACAGTCGTCTCTCTTGACAAATAATTCAATGGATAAAGGCTATAGAAAAGACAAAATAAGAATTTTTACGTGTCCTCTTCCTGCAAGCTTGATTCTGAGTTGTTTGGGTGAGATTATTTAGGTGAGCATAAGGTAAATTATTAGACTGTGGATTTTATGCGTTTAGGACGGATATGGATAAGTACAGGGTGTAAAGAAATGTTTGGTCTTGATTGCCATAGGCTTATTCTACATCTTTGGATCGATGAAGATTTGTAAAAGAAAGTTGCCGCTAAATTGTCCTTGACCTTGAAGTTCAAGGTCAACTTTTTTTTATTGAATTTTATTCTACGCGTCATGGGAATAAAAAGGGTCAAAGGAACCACGTGTCAAAACTCAATATTTCTCATAAAAAATAATGGCAAAGTCTCATTATTAGTACTGCTTGTTTTCTTAAAAATTGTTTACATTTCTAATAAAGCAAGTATTTAGTGTTGTTGTTTGTATGCTGTTTATTAGAAGTCTAACATAATCAATTATAATCAATATTACCTTGTAAGTCTTGAAAAATGATCATCTTCTATTAAGAAATATTAGGAAAAATGGATCAGTTCTTTGGCATAGAAGAAAAAATTGAAGATGAACATTATTCAAGACTAAGAACGTAATAAATATTGATTATGATTGATTATGTAACACTTCTGATAAACAGCACATAAACAACAACACCAACTACTTGCTTTATTAGAAATGTAAACAATTTTTATGATAATAAGGAGTTCTAATAATATAATAAGACTTTGCCATTATTTTTTATGAAAATTATTGAGTTTGGACACGTGATTCCATTGACACTTATTATTCTTGCAATTTAAGGTCAAGGACAATTTTGCGGCAACTTTTTTTTATAGATCTGCATCGATCCCAAGATTTAAAATACGCCTATGGTAGCCAAGACCAAACATTTCTTTACACCCTATACAATTTAAACTAGTGAAAAGATTAAGATGATTTAAAAACTTTAATATATTGTTTTCAATTTACTAAAACTACTAAAGGAAGAAAGAACTTTTTACTCGTCTCCTATTTCTTGCGATTGATGCACAACATTTTTATTTTGCATAAAGATCCGCAGTCTATATATTGTCATCTGAAATTCTTCGGTAACTTCAAGTTATTGTGTAGCATTGTAGACATCCTTATCGTAGGGCAGGCTGTTCCAACCAGTAGCTCCGGAGCTATTCCCCGGAGGCACCTTCCCCGCTTAGGTTCTTCCCCTACTCTTAGACGTACGTAGTAGTGGAAAGAGGTTCGATGGTGGGGACCTTGCAATACACGGAGGGGAATACATTGGAACTCCCTGTCGTAGGGTATTCGATTTTTCTTATCGTGAAATGCAGTTGATAAAATTGACATAAAGTTATGATTATTACATTTCGCTTTTCGATAGATCGAACACGTCTTTTTATGTGTCTGTAAATAAATTTATAATCATCCATGAAAGAATAAATCTGTAGTATTCAGCTATTCGTTGACAAGAATGTGCAACAAATTTTAAAGATAAATTGAAAGTAGGCACATGGGTAGCCACCAAATTGTTTATTTTGTATGATAAAAAGGAAGACAAACAATATGCAAAGGATTAATTTTCTGGTTGCCGATTAACTTGGGTATTTGTAAAAAATATTAATAATATTATAATGTATTCAGACAAGATCGAGCTTGAGGAAATGATCTTTTTAAAAAAAATTGCTGTATTTGTATGAGTTTGTTAATGTTATTTGATTTAAAGTTGTCAATGCACTTTGTTAATGGTTTTCGTACAAAACAAGGTGTATTTTACCGTTTCAATAAAAAGTTTGAGAACACGTATTTTTTTGTAATTCAACCAAATCGTGTGTCAGGACAGAATTTTTTACAATTTGATTTTACACGTACCGATAAAAAATCCAATTCCGTTTCGCACGGTGTAGTTTGACGTAACACGGTGCAAACGGTTCTTTTTGAATTTCATGTTCAGCAAATATTCCTGTTCAACAAAACGTTCGTAGAATTTGAATGTATCACAAAAATGCACTTTTCAAAACTTCATTTTATATTCTCAAAGCACATATACGTTAATCATAATATTGTGATCCTTTACGCCCACGAAATAGTGACGTTATTCTCCTCGATTAAATTTCCAAATTAAAAAATACTATTGAACGAATAGAAACCATGTACAAAACCGACAATTTCAACATAATTACATTTCATATGTTTTATTTCAAAACAGAGTTCAATGACTCGTTCAGCGAATATAATAGAATTAAATACATTTCGATTACTCTCCTGTTTGAGTCCGTGGAAATTAATTTAACCCCTAAATTTATGGTAATAAAATTTGAAATAAAATTTTATTATCTTACTGCGTTTCTATCTATTATTTCAATAGATATGAGTATATTAAGTATATAATTAAACTGAATCATTGCATTTTTAAAGTACATTTCGATGGTCCATTTAAGGGTTAGTAAACGTTTTTATTTAAGCACATACTGTTATAAAGATTGCAGAAAATTTTGTAAACTGCAGTTTCGCAATTAAAAATTATTTTGAATTAGCGCGATCTTTTCCGAATAAACCAAAAAAATTTAGCTCAATCGGACAAACAGTTTCTGAGATAAAAATTCGTAAGTGAGGCCCGTCTCCGCCAAAATGGGCAAAAATGGTGAATTTCGAAAGCCTGTAATTTCTAAAAAAATTCGAAACCGGAAAATGATGACTTAACCCTCGCCCCTTCAATTTTATATGGACTACAACATATTTCATATAGAGCAATATCGATGATGGTGCCTGCAAAATGTGATCGATTTGGCATGGAATGACCCTGCAATCTTTTCAAAAGATTACGATGTTGCAAACAATTTACACCTTGATGCTATCATTTTTTAGTGTGGTTTCCGGTTAAGGTTCTTCAGTGATCGGGTACGATAATTTTTATCTGTTGCTACTGTTTTTATGTTTATTGACCTGCTGATAAATTGTAAATATTGGAGTTGTGGAAGGAAGTTTTACATAATAAACAACGTTTAGGAAGTTTGTTTTCATGGCGCAAAGACATTTTGTGCCGCAGTAAAGTAGTCGATGAAAGAGTAAGAGTGTGCGAGGACTGAGGGAGTTAATAATGAATGAGGGACAGAGGAGACTTTATTAGAAGGTGCTTTTTACTTTGTGGTTATCTCTGAAAAATTCAGTCTTCTTCGCCCGTAGAATTTTCTTCCAAGATCGTGAAAACCTCGCTTAGATTAGCAGATATTTATACATATACAAGATGGTCATTTCACTTAATCGAAATCTGAATTCAATGGCAATGAATGCATTGTGAATTTTATGCATTTGTGACAAAAATGGATTGCTCAAATGCAAACTGCACTGTTCTAAAAAATTCAGTCTGCTCGAAGAATTGTCGATTTCCTGGCACAAATGCCTACAGATCATTTAATGCAAGATTGCAATATTGCATAAATGAGGATGGTCAACATTTCGAACATTTATTATGATATGTAAACAACGCGTAATCTTTGCTGAAACACGTAAGTTTTAAACTTCCACATTTTATCCGCTCCAACATGATTATTCTTGATCAAGGTCATTTCAAGGTCAAAAAGGTGGTATCCACTAAATTCAGTTTTTTATTGGCTATCATGCTATCGTAAAAAAGTATAATATTCCATTAAAAAAAACATCGGTGACCTTAAAATTTCATTAAAAAACACGACATAAAAAACTTTTTTCTTTACCATTATATTTGCCCTCTGCAATAGTGTCACTTTGCCCTCTGAAATTTTCTGATAGGAATGTAAATACGACAGATATTTAGGTGTTCCCATTTATGTGGGACACCCTGTATATTTTAATGTCGGAAGAGGTTGTCGAAGTACAAGACGGGCGCGCAATTAGAACTTCAGACGTGTCCAAACGCGGCGACGCGACGGCGAAAAAAATTCGGGCCTATAAGTTGAGCACAGTAATCATCACACATTAAGAATGAACAACCATATTATGAAGTGAAAACTGCTACTTCTAAAATGTACAACTTTATGCGTGAATTATAACTAGAACTGCTATTGTATTTCATTAATTTTTTCATTTCCGTGGTCGGTGGACACTTAGAAAACAAAATCAATTGAAAAAATATCAAAATTAGAAAGTCGATCTTTTCGTAAAATATCGCGTGAATTATCAATCCGGCTCACTGTGCGGCGGTACGTACTTTCATACCTGAAGGAAGACACGTTGTAAAAGAGTCGAGGAAGGGAATCAGGTATTTCCCGATATCTCTAGGGTGTGGAGTTTTCGACAAAGTACAGCAACCCTTGTTTTACCTTGACACTATTCAGGGACGACGATGGATTATTATTTTGCTTTTGTATGATCGACGTAATATGATGTTACAATAATTTCTTGATGACTTAAATATCCTAATGTCTTCCCCAGCTATGTCCAAATTCTAGCAAGCGAACAATGCATGAAAACACATCGCACCTAATCATCTGACCACCCGTAATCAATTCAGCAATATTCCTCAGAGTCAGTACGCTGTACAGACGTCGTTCCCGAGGGGTTCATCGCAAACTCAATTATCTTGAGATGGTCCGAAGCTCGGCAACCGTGCAAGAAACGAACGAGTCGTCGGTTTAACAATCACGCGAAATCAATTTCCGGGCCCGGGTCGAATCGTTCAATTAATTTCGCCGGGGACCTGGAATTCCGAACGGGCGTTTTTACATCGGGTAAGTTTAAAAGCCGCCCTGGGGGCAGGTGAATAAGCAAAAAGTGACCGGGAATGGCCGATAACGTCGGATTTCGACGGGCGTCGCTATCGCCGCTCGAATGGCCGAGAGTTTCGTGAAATGGAGACTTCTGGCGTGTTCAGTTCCAACCGTTAGACGTCTCATTAGCTTATCTGGACATGTAAATTCTAGGCGTTGCAACCTAGAAAAAGGTTCGACCGCCTCCTTTTCTTTTTTCTCCCCGAGTTTTCTGTACACAAGCGACGAAGAGAGATCGGGACCCGATGACCGGTTCCAGAAGAGTACACGGGGAAAACACGACACAGCTTTTACCACTTTTATTACCAACGCGTAGAAAAGCCGCGGTGTTGTCCGTCGATCGACGGACAACGTGTACATAACTCGTTATCGATCCCCGTTTAACGGGACCCCGGCTCCTTTTAATTCTGAGCGCATAAATTACAACCGGGCTACGATCCGACGAAAGGCTTCCCTTCGAGCGAACCATTCGTCCAACGAAATCGATGCTAATTCGAGGTTCGCGGCAACGTTTCTTTTACAACAGTGATTTATTGAGCTTCGTTTGTGGACTGGGCTGACTCGTAACTCTGCTCGGATGTTTGCTAAGTTGCCATTCGATCGCCTTTGTTGCCGGGCTTCGCTCGTTTCTTACGCAAAACGATTTTGAGGACACCGCCCTTCAATATACGGTGGCTCACGAAAATATTCGAACGCACTTTAAATTGAAATAAATTTTTAAAAATTGGACCAAATAATTTGACTTTCTCTGGCAACTGCAAGCATTGATTTACTAAGTGGGATGCAAAAATTATATTGAAAAAATTACAGTTGTTAGGAATTACATGAGAAAATCAATTTTTTTTAAATCAATGTAAAAAGATTTACATTTGCCTAAAGATGCGCATCGTGTTCATATGACATCTTTATACCTGTCTACATTTACAGAATTGCTTCGAGTGAAGAATTTAAAAAATCAATATTTTTAAATTTAATACTCTTTCTAAAGTATACCAATAGCTGCATATTTCGTGAGATATTCCTCCAATTTTTCAAAATCTAAAAGATCGGTGTCCCAAATTTCAAAAATATCACTGTATCTATTACCCCTATAAATTCGAAAGGCTTATAGCAGATATATCTAATTAATTTCAAAACCCACATCCTGAACGGAGGATTCCTTAATTAACTGTACTACTTTACGTTTTTATTGAGGTTTCAGTGATGTACACACATTTTTGGACAAGGAAAAAATTAAAATTTGTTGTTATTTGCCTTGCAGGGCAAGGGATAAAAAGAATCTGCCACCGCGAAGAATATTCGAAATTTGCGATTTTTTTACGGAGAAACTAGGAAGAATTTTCTTGTAGGACGTTAGTACACAATTTGGTCGATGTTTCGTTAATGTTCACAAATTTTTTGGCAATGGAAAAATCAATATTGAATTTGCTGTCGGACTTCGAGTGTAAGGAATGGAATACTGAAATCAATTTAGCGGTTTTGAAAATTGGGATATCTTTGGGAATTTGTTTTAGACAGATGGTGCCAGTAAATAAATTTTTTATATTTCGTGAGATATTCCTCCAATTTTTCAAAATCAAAAAGATCGGTGTCCCAAATTTCTAAAATATCGCTGTATCAATTACCCCTACAAATTCAAATGGCATATAGCAGAGATATCTAATTAATTTCGAAACCCACATCCTGAGCGGAGGATTCCTTAATTGACCGAAATGAAAGGTATCCTTTCTACCAAACCTTGTTACTCCAACCATGAACGGTTACCATTCCGTCCTAATAAATCAATTCATCGAACGTCGCCAAAATAGCCCACAGAAACTCCATCGCCTAGAACAGCGAACGCCTGCCATAATTCAATTTCATTAAAAATAAAATCCATTAGCTCTCTCACGGAATCGGCACGGAATGTATAGGTCGACGTAATAGACGAAACTACCATGGCCAGCAATTAGAAACGCGCCTCGGGCCGGAATCAAGCCCGTTCGAGCCCGAAGGCGGTACAGTTCCGAATGGAAATATTTAATGAATGATAATCACGAGTCGTTACGGGTTTACGATGATCCCCGTGGGTCTCAGGTGTGCAGAGTATCGGCGGCCCGGTCTTAACGACGTCTAGGAAATTACGACAATGATCGGGATCGTCGGTTTTTCACAGGACGCATGATGCAGAGCAGAGCGGAGCGCGGCGCGTGCACGAGAATAAGGATCCGATTTCGTTCTGCTTTGGAGCCGAGACCTGGACGAGGCAGTCCGCTTCACGCTGCCACCAATTAGCCCCCCGTGGCCCAAGGTGACCGTAAATTCATAAATCCATCCGCCGGAGACCCAGGGACCTCTTGGAGAGCTTTCAGGACGCGATCAGTACCGCGGCGGGGTGCCAGCCCAGCGAGAACAATGCAACCGGATTCCAAGACGAGCGGAAATCGCGGGTACGCAAGCTACCCGCGAGTTCGACACGCTTACTCGACTCCTCGGGTGGCAAACACTTCCGTACCCGATCGTCCTGGCAGAAGTTCGTCATGGATACGCTGTTACGGAGGCCTAATCGACGGTCGACCGTGCAAGAATCGCGAGCATTCGACACAGCTCCTGGGAAAATTGGTGGAAATGCACCCTGACTCTCTTCCTTGCGACGTCCAAAGGATGGACAAAAATCTGCGACCTTCTGGCAAGAATTAATCCTTTGTCAACATACCGGGTCAAGTTCCGCACAAATTCCTGGCTTCTTCAGAACCTTCGGTTGATTTTTATTTTTATTGCTGCACGGTACAAGAGGCTAACCGGCACGGTTTAACTAGAGCAGGCCTGGACAACTCAAATGGTTTCACGGGCCACTTTGATGACGCGTAACGCTATAGCGGGCCGTACTTTAGGTAAATATGTTTTTAAAAAATTGGTGTGTGCTTAGACGACATGGCTGAAGTGAAATTTCTTTTTTCCGAATTTTTATTAACACTTTATGACATTTAATTTTCTATGATTCTATTATTGAAACAATTGGCGTGTGATGAACTAAAATGTGATATAAATATTCAAGATTCAATTTTGTTTAAATGTCTTGCAATTACTGCATCGAGAGTTGTTCCTGATCTTGTTGTCGCTTCATTAGGTTTATTTACCATTTCCAATCTCCCACCAACCTCTCTTTCATGCGCGAGGCCTGCGCATTGGTCGCGAACGGATGATCCCCCCATTAGTGGGGGACGGTGGGCGCTATGGTTGGGGACGGTTTGTCTCAATTGAGACAAAAACGTCCATCCCTGGGCTACAGAGTGTGCTTTAGAATTATTTCAGATATTTTTGATATCCAGAACAATAAAAAATCTAACTGAATATTGAAAGACCCATTGGGCGATTAGAAAAATTTTTGCCGAATTTTCCGAGTCCTCATAGGCTTCTCTGAACATAAACTAGGCAGTTGCTGAAAGAAAGAAAATGTAAGAAATGTTTACTTTACAATGTAACAATAACGTCCACGAATGACACCCATGTTTAGTTGAATTTAGTTAAAATTACTTAAAAAATCATTTAATCGGTGCACAACCATGTAGAAATAAAATATTTAGACAAAGTATGGCATCATTGGTAAAATTCTCTCATTTAAGGGTTGGCCCATTTAACACAGAAAGAGACATCGATAGCACTGGAGTCTCTTAAAGACAGAAGCTTGAAAAAATCGTTTAATCGTTGCACAACCATGAACAACGAAAATATTTAGGCAAACTTAGTATCTCCGATAAGACGAGTTCCGGTAAGACATATTTCTCTTTCTCGAAAGGAAGAAATTTAAATAAATGTACTCCGGAGTTCCGGCGTGCAGAGACAGTGGATCGAAGATCGACGCGGGAACAATTAATGGTGGAATGTTTAATTAAACACCGAGGAACGCAACGAAAATATTCGTAGAGTACACACGCGGAAACGGTCTGGATAATTCGTGGCCCCGAAGCCGTAGAAACAGAAGAGTTCCGCGGGGCCGATGAAACTCGGAAGTTTTCTGGAAGTTGAGAGTTCCGTAGCTCCCTGGGGATCCCACTCCTCGCGGATTAACCGAAAGTAACCGGCAGCACATCCTTAATTGGACCATCGTTCTTACACGCCTGCCGCCCCGCCACTGTGCTCGCCAAACCACCCCCGGTTCCCGTTCAACGTCTGGCACGCGTTATTTAGAAAGTTAACAAACCACTAAATTCTCGTTTAAACGAGTTCCCCGTTGATCGACGTTTACGCAGTGCGGAAATGTGCTCTTCCGCCCGGTATACAGCGCGATAAAAAAGAAGGATTTGAAACTTTAGGCTGCTCGAAAAATGCTGCACGCTCTGATCGAATCTTCAACCCTCAAGCGGAACTACTGAAGGCACTCTAAACATGCAAGTACTCGGTTTATGCATTTATTGGGTAGTTACATCAATTCGTTCGGTTATCTTCGATATCTCGTTTTCATCTATTAAGGATTACAATCAATCGATTATATCTGTGCGATTTTTTTAGTGGAAAAACTAGGAAACATTTTATTTTAGTACTTCAGTCTACGGGTTTATTGAGTTTTCAGTGATGTACACAAATTTTTGGACAAGGGAAAAATTAAAATTTGTTTATGTTTTTAGCATTGCAGGGCAAGGGATAAAAAGTATCTGTAATCGCGAAGAATACTTGACATTTGCGACTTTTTATGGAGAAACTAGGAAACATTTTATTGTACTACTTCAGTCGATGTTTTTATTGAGGTTTCAGTGATGTATACAAATTTTGGACATGGGAAAAATTAAAATTTGTTTTTTGTTATTAGCCTTGCAGGGCAATGGATAAAAAGGATCTGTTACCACAAAGAATACTCGAAATTCGCGATTTTTTTACAGAGAAACTAGGAAGAATTTTTTTTTAGGACTTTAGTATACATTTTGGTTGATGTTTCGTTACTGTTGACAAATTTTTTGGCAATGGAAAAATCAATATTGAGTTTGCGGTCGGACTTCTTTGCTGCTTTCCACTTCTCGTTACCCGAATCCCCTGTATTCTCTCCAAAATAAAGGAGATGGTGACTATGTTAAATATAGGTAGAGATATTAAGTAACAGTAAACTTATGTCGATAAGGCAGGTATTGATGACCGTAAGATATGTGTACTGCGAGATCTGTGTACTTCTAGATCATTCGTTCGAGCGTTAACGGTTCTTTTGACCTCTGTAATCGTCAGATGTACCGAGATCATTGGGATCTAAATACGCAAATAATAAAGACTGTTGCTTAACAAAATCCGTTGCCCAATTAGACTTTGATAGCAGACCAGGCCATCAAGCATCAACTTTTGTCTTTCGAGTGCCTATTTCGTTACCCAAAACATTATTTATTTATTTGTTTATTCATTTATCTATAAAAGGACCGATGCACTCTTATATAAATGTTTACACAATAGAAAAAAGACAGTAAATAAAATAACAAAGAAGGGACATGCACAAAAACTCATGGTACAAAGGGTATGGTATTATCCTATAATCCTACGTATGTAATTGTCTTTTAAAAGTTTCTAAAGACCCGCTAAAAAACTCAATACGATTACAGAGATTGCTAGAGCCTGCAATAATGCGATTTATTGGATTAATTAATCCATATGTAAATCTGGATTATCTACAGCTCTAAAAATATTACTTCCTCGATCCATGTCAATCTCCTTTTCTCTCCCCTCAACGATCACTATCTTAAAGTGCCGAACCCTTGCCATCCGCTTCTCGGTGTCCGAATCCCGCGGATTCTCTCCAGAATGGAGTACCTAGGTAGTGGCCAGGTCGTCGAGCATTTCAAGAAGATGGTATGTACACGCGATCGTCGAAATCTCGACGAAGCTCCTCGTCGCGGCTCAATCGGCCGTGAAGAAGCCCGACGTTCACTCGCCGGTCGCAGCTAGTTCTGCTGTTCCTCGGACGATCGAGGACATCGGCTGGCACGCACGAGACGAGAAATCCCAGAAGATCGATCCGGGTTCCGCGCGAGGCTTCTCGCCTCGTCGTGAGCGGAATCGGCGCTCTTAAACGCTTTAATCCCCCGGTGTGGCACCGGTGCTCGACGTGCTGCGAGAGTCTCCCGAGAGAGAGAGAGAGAGAGAGAGAGAGAGAGAGAAAAAAGAGAGAGAGGAAAAAGAGAGCTCTCCTGCTCCGGAGGCTTATCTCTCTTTCGCCTCTCCTGTCCGCCTCGAAATTCCCTGTTTCAGTTCGAAAACCTCTCCATCTCTCGGCCGTGTCCACTCTCACGCCTTCTATCCCCATCTCTCTGTATTTCTCTCTCTCTCTCTCTCTCTCTCTCTCTCTAGCCACCTGGCGTTCTCTCGCGTCTGGCATCCTTGTTTCTTTCCAGGGGTTGGTCGCGCGACCGACAGTTTATAATCTGGACCGCTTTGGGAGACGTCAGTTGGCACGCGAGCCCCCCAGGCACCCTCTCGATCCGAGACGGCTCGATCCGAAACGAGGATCGAAGGGATGATATCTGAATTATCTCTGCCGCGCCACGGAGGCCCCTACCAGGGCCGAAAAAACGACGGTGGGAGGCGAACCGTCCAACAGTTGGCTGAGATGCGGGGATAATTGGAGGTCAGGTATGCCGGGCCCCATCTCCGGGCCCCGATCCCACCGTTCTCTGTCTCTCGAGCCAAGTGTGTGCCCCTCGACTTAACTCCTTTCGGAACGTTGTATTCTTTTTCCCGTGTACATTGGCTCCGTTTATAAATAACTCGGTCAACATGCCGGTGAACTCAGAACAGTCGCTACTTTCGGCTCCGAGATCTGGGACCACCTAACCCCTGCACTAGGATGTTCTTTGCTTCTGTGATTAGAACTACATCGTTCTTTGTATTAATTTCGTAGAAGAAGCAGGTTCGAATTCTTTGTATTTCTGCAGGGTGGCACAGGTTTGAAGTGGTGAACTTTGTCGGTATATTCTACGGGTCTAAACGAGAAAGAAATGTTATGCACATATAGGTTGTTCAACGCTTTATTAAAATGTTGTGAACGAGAATACAGAATTCGAAGGGTTTAAGAGTTAAGCGATATTAAAGTACATGTAGCTTTTTGCGGACTGTGTTTACTATTTGCAGTCATTAAAATAATACTAATTATTAGTACTAATCAGTTAATAATAGTTACTACTAGTGATACTAATTTTCATACAAAATTCGTAGATGCTACTAATATTCCATTTAAAAATGGTTACCGTATTCAGTAATACGAGATTGACAGAGTTTCAAATTGAAATTTATCACTGTACGAAGTTCGTTTGTATTCTGTTTCATCTTAGTAAATGGACCATTCATTTTACTTATCCGTGCATTCCGCCTATTTATTCTTGTTTTATAAACTTCCTGCTTAAACACGTTGACAGCCGTGTCACTCATATATGGTTGACGGAATTGATTGTCCAGATGTGAAAATTAATTTTTACGCTAATAATTCATTGTATCCAATTTGATTATGTTCTAACAAATGCAATAAGGCTGAAGAACTACTCAGTATCATACATTTTAATTGTTTAGATTTTATTTCATTAAATAGATTATTTTGATTTCATGTACTTTTTGAGGTTGTTGGATCGGCAGTCAAAGTTTTAAAGTCTTATACATATAAAAGTCTGGAGGACTACTCAGTATCATACATTTTAATTGTTCAATTTTTATTTCATTATATAGATTATTTTTATTTTATATAATTTTTGAGGTGTCGGATCTACAGTCAAAGTTTTAAAGTCGTACATATAAAAATTGAGTGACGTAAGAGTCCGTATTTTTTTTATAAATTTTTAATAAAGCGTTTAACAACCTACGTTTATATAACATTCTTTTCTTACTTAGACCTATAGAATGTACTTACAAAATTTGATCCTTTAAACCTGGGGTATACGTTATTGAGTGTAACACACGTATCGTTATGTTGAACCGACCATCTTAATTACCTAATACAGATCTTGTGATATTAAAAATGTTTTGTTTGTTATGAAGGACAACATTTAAGAAAGACGTATGTAGAAATCGAGATTTTTAATTGCACGCATTCAGAAAATATAAAAATCATTAATTGTTTTGTGCGGAACAATTGGTATACTCTCTTGCAAAACAAATCGGACCTTGCATACACAACAAATTTAGTTTCTGGCATTATGGCAATTTATTTTTTCGTATCATTTCGTAGGAAAGATTGGTGCAATACCATGATGTCAGACAGTTGTCCAATCCGAAGGCTAGATTTAATTACAAGGTAGCCTGTGACCTATTTACGTTGTCATTAATCTTCTTATCCAATTCATTAATCTGTGATCATAAATGATGGTTCTAGTGTTTCCGTTTCTGTCTTTTATTGTTTTAATAGATTTATGTCAGCTGTTAGTCCACCAAGGCTAGATTTAATGGCGATATTTTTAAATCTTGACGAATCTTGCCTATTTACACTATTGTGCAACTGTGTTGTATCGTATATTGTACAATTTCTTCAACATTGCACAAGTTTACGTAAAAATATCTTGTATCTTGTTTTTCTCCTTCATGAGTGGCAGTCATTTTGTATTTTTTCACCGTCACGATTCCATCTTCTCGTATTTTTGAAACCGCGAATAAATAAATTACAATCTACAATATATAAAATATAGAACATCGTGAGTCAGATACATCAGACAATTTTAAATTGTGTTCTTGCAAAAGCTAGCTTAGTATGTTTACTCACAAATATACTCAATCATATCATTCAGTTATTCATTAATTAGTTGGGATCCAGAAAGGACATTTTCCCAAACAGTAATTTTCAGAACAAATAGTATATGCAATTTCCACAGGAAGAAAGACCGAACCTCCAGGAAATTAATAACAAACAAAGGAGTCTCCCGTCATGAAAGGACTGAACTGAAGATCCTTGAAAGGAAGACGGTGACGTCGTTGAATGTATTTTCTGTGGCCGTTTCTTCCCCAAGTCCACAGAAGGATGAATTAGCTATTTAGAATGTCAGGGTTATGCTCGCGTGCATGTGCCAGAGGTGATGACTATGACGAAGAAGACGTTACTTATGTCGGTGACATGTGTAAACAGTCGTACCCCATGTTACCCCATGCAATGCACCATTCTATAATTATTCTTTTGTAGTTTTTCGTGTTCAACTTGGGGACGATTATTTTAGGATACGTTAATAGATCGTCACCATGTGTAGCATTATTTATAAATACATCATTAATAAACAGACTGAAGACAGAACCTGCGTTGCTCGTATTATAGTGTAGATACATGACTGTTCGCATAGTAGAATTTTTGTACGCCATAATGTCCATATGTGATTCTGTAGTAATTGCCTGATAATGAATGAAAAATTAATACAAATATGATGAGCAGACTGCGGAACTTCATGCAAAATAAACACTTTCTTCATCAATTGAAAGAGATAAAAACCAATCAAAGAGATCATTCCTTCTATAACAATTTTAGCAAACTGAAAATAAGTTATTGACATTCTTCAATTCTTTTAATTTTCTTACTATTTTAAATTTCACTTACTCAATTTTGTTATGAATGCATGAAATGAACAAATTGAAAATAAGTTATTGATATTCTTCAATTCTTTTAATTTTCTTACTATTTTAAATTTCACTTACTCAATTTTGTTCTGACTGCATAAAATGAACGAATTGAAAATAAGTTATTGGCATGCTTCAATTCTTTTAATCTTCTTACTATTTTAAATTTCACTTACTCAATTTTGTTATGAATGCATAAAATGAACAAATTGAAAATAAGTTATTGGTATGCTTCAATTCTTTTAATTTTCTTACTATTTTAAATTTCACTTACTCAATTTTGTTATGAATGCATGAAATCAACAAGCTGAAGATAAATTATTGACATTCTTTAATTCTTTTAATTTTCTTACTATTTTAAATTTCACTTACTCAATTTTGTTATGAATGCATAAAATGATGAACTGAAAATAAGTTATTGACATTCATTAATTCTTTTAATTTTCTTACTATTTTAAATTTCACTTACTCAGTTTTGTTATGAATTCATAAAATCCGCAGTCTGGTTGTGAACAAAGGAAGAAATACAGAATAATTGGATGCTGAGTGACATAAATTTTCTATAGAAATACATTGATCGATATTGTTAGTAGTGTCACTAAAACGTCGAGAGGTAAATTTTCTAGAAAGACAGTTTTCATGTTAGAACACGGACAGTGGGGTGTAGGGGGACTGCGAGACCCCACTCTAGACGCCAGGCTGCGTACCTCACTCTTACGCTTACGATCTGGCGGGAACGGTCGGCATAGGCGATCAGCGTCACCACATCTCTCTGTTCCAGTCACACTACTACGCGTGTTTCCGTCTTTGTCCTACAAGTTTCTCACTGCCATCTCCTGAAGGACGGACGGTAGATAGCTTTACTCCATGGCACTTCAAAAATTATCACGACATACATATTGCGTGAATGAAATTTTACTAATATTTGCAAGTGTTTCATTAAATTCTAAATGCAATAAAAACGTCACTACGTTGTATAAAATTTTTGCTTATACTGGCAAAATCAAAAATGTTTGCATTCATTGCAAGACAGAGGAGCTAAATAGGAATTTGTTTCTTCTTTTAATTATCTTATTGAGCTGAAACTAATACATTGATGTCCTTAAATCTTCTTAGTATATCAACTACTTTAAATTGTCCATTTTTGTCATAAATGCATAAACTTCGCAGTCTAGTTATAACTAAACTGCAAAATGCGAAATAAAAATTGTATCAATCGAAGATTACAGGAGTTACACCAACATTCATTACTAAACTGCGGATCATTATGCATTTATGTCCTCCGAACATTTTCTCAAAATGCTGGAATATAAAACTCGACAGAATTTAGTATGATTTTTATTTGTTTTAGATCTACAGAGGCTACTACCACCAAAAATAATATTTTATATGGTTCTACTTTCTTAACATACGTCTACAAAAATTGCAAATTGCATATACATCCGCAGTCTATTAAGTACTATTTTAAAATAATTTCAATAGGTTCGATATAACAGAACAGTATTTCTAAATTCCTCGAATACGTCCACTGATTTGCATTTGATCTACTTATTTTGATTAGAAATGCATAAAATTCACAATCCGGTTATACCTTCTTTTCCGTTTCGCGTTGTAAATCGCTTCGGCCGTTTCGTTACGGTTCCATTAAACCACCGAAAATCTGCGACAATATTCGCGGAACGGATCGTTGAAATATTACAGGGCCGGTATAATGGTTAGGTTCGAAATTTTTTCCTCGCGTCCCCATCTTGCGGGTCTCCCCGATTCGTATTAAGTCGATGGCCGCATATTGCGTTCGGCTTTACTGCCGCGTCCCAATCCCCTGAAAACCACCGTTACTTGTAGGGAGAGGGACTCAATACGTTTCCGCGTGCACTCCGCTCTCGACGGTTTCTCGATTTGCATTTTGATAACCGAGAAAGAGACGGAGGGATCGCCCGGTCCGGGAATTTAAAAACGAGGAGAGACCGATCGCGCGCGTTACCGCCGAAAGCGATCGCTATCGCGGTTTAATGCATACAAGAGCGTTACACCTTCGAAGTTCGGGTAATAAACGGCTTCGTTGATCCAGGAGTGCGACCATGCTACTTCCATAGGGCTTCGAGGTACCCGGTGGGCACAGGTATCTCGCGGTCCGCACCTTATTTGCATACACCGAAATTCATCGCGAAATACCGACCCACAAAGTCTGCTCAAACATCGCCTGGCGTTTAGGAAAAGGGTCTGCAAACATGTCCCAATACACCGATGTAAACGCAGCCCTACGAGAGGATAAAGCCGATGCTTTCGAAAATCCTGTGCAAACGCAGCGAAACCAACGGCTTCCTGCCAGGCCTTCATTTAAGAACCTCTCACGCGGAGAAAGCGTGCAAAACACCTGGAACACTGACTTCCAGGATGACAGTCTGTTATTCTCCCGTTCGACATCCGATGGGCAATCTGGGACAGCTTTGGAACCGATATCCAACATCGCGAAGCGAACATTCACTTGAGACGTCTATTACCAGTAAAATACAAGAGTATTTTAACTTTAGTATTTTTGATGTGAAACTTCTTTAGGCATGATAGGCGCAGGAGTAAATTGTAAATTTATTAATGAATTTAATATTCTAATATTATAAATATAAAATTTAAATATTTTATATGGATACTTATATAAAACTTTGAAGGTTTTAAGTTTTATTAACTTAAAATTTTTGTTTATATAGATAATTAAAAATTTAAAATTGCAAATTTAAAGATATTATTTTAATTATAAATTTAATTTATAAATATATATACATAAATTATAGAGATTGATAATATAGGGGTGAATAGGATTATTTTATTATTTTTATTTTTATAAAAAATGATTTTATGCACAATTTTGTAATTAGTTAATGTAATATGTAGTATGTTAATGTAGTATGTAATATTATTAAAATATAAGTAATTAAAAGTTAGAATTAAGCTAGAAATTATAATGAATATTTTTATTAAAATGAAATAGTTTTTTATTAGAATTATTTCAATTAAATTTCATTTTAAAATAAAAGTTGAGAATGGTGGTAATTGCGTATATATAATTATTATAATATTATAAAGAAACTTATTTTTTCAATTTACGGCTGTACAACTATGTTGTACATGTTGGTTGATGTTTCAGTGAAGCTCACAAATTTTTGGGCAAACAGAAAATCAGAATTGTGTTAACTGTACACGTTGCAGTGTAAGGGATGAAAAGAGTAAATCAATTTAGTGGCTTGCTACCAGGGAGAGTAACTCAAGTTTGGGATTTTTTTATGGAGAAACTAGGAAACATTTTATTCGACGAATTCAGGCTATATTTCCGTTGGTGTTTCGATAATGAACACAAATTGGGCAGGGGAAAAATTAAAGTTCAGGTTGCTCTAAGCGTTAGAATGTAAGGGATGAGATGAATGAATTAATTTAGCGTGCGAATAATAGGTATATCTTTGGGAATTTTTTTTAGACAAATAATATAAGTAAATCAAATTGCAGGTGATTGTGCTTATTATATGCACATTGAAGAACGTATACAACAATTTTTAGCTAAATACGTTAATTCGTTTTCAGTAGGTTCAGAGTTAACGCTAAACTACCGACCATTAAATTTGCTCCTTTATAAAAATGACACATTTGAATTTATTTAGATTTTGTGCCATTTTTACTGTAATATATACAGGAATAAAAAAAGGTATGCACAATCACTTCCAGTGGAAGCATTTTTGTAACTTCAATAATTAAAATAAAATAAAAAATTTGAAAACGGTTATTTGACCAGCGGTGGTAGGTTTAGTATTAGTGTAACGTTATTGTAGCATTGGTAGATCCAAACAAGGTTGATTCAAAAGAAACGGACCAAAAATGTTTATTAAAACATTTTTACTCATCTGTAGTATCTTTAGTACTCCTCTTGATTATACACAAGGGACCATCGTACCTCAAATTTCAAGTGACATGTACATAAAATGTGAAAATTATGTTCGACAGTTCAGAGAGTCTATCTTAGAAAGATATCATAGTCTATACTGCCACAATTTTGCAAAACAGGAAAAAAGAAAAAATATTTTCGCTCTCCGTAGGGTTCATGGAACGAAGCACCAATGAGGAATCTTCAAATTAGTACTTGATTTTTCCAAAAAAAAAAATTCAAACCTACCTACAACCTCCTCTTCCATATAATTCTAATTACAAATGCGCCAACCAATCTGCACGAAAAAAATATATTCATACTCTGTAATGTCTCTATAATGAACCTCCGAGGAGGAGTTTCCAATAGAGTCTTCTATATACTCGAGGAAAAAATTCTGATGGCGCCAGATATTATTTTTGGGCCGCCCAAGGTGGTCTAGCCCCTTAAAGGTGTTACAGTCATTAATTACCTCAAGATTAAGCGGATTAGCGGGCGGGATCGAGGGAAGGTAGCGAGGGTACGCTCTTTGGGGAGACAGAGCGCGGCACTGAGAGCGGATTGAGCGGTCTTCATTACTCGCCGGCCGCTCATTATGCTCTCAGCTTGAGTCCTGGCTGCCTTTCTGCTTCGCCGCCGGTATCGTCACCTTCGCGCAGTCTCTTCTTCGTCTCTCTCGATCCCTCATCGGGTTCTCTCGAACGACTCTCGAGGACTGCGTTAGCCACGGACCTGTTCCCATAGTTCCCTGGCAAACGAGCTTTTAATCCACCGCAGCGTTACCGTTTATGGGTCTATCGATCTCTCGACGGACTTCGTCGGGAATTCGCGGCCGGAAGCTGTGTCGTTCGGCGTCGTAATTTCGAGAATTCTACATAGATATTCCAGCCCTAGATCTAGATTCTTTCATTGACGATGATCATAACCATCCAAGGTACAACTAGCTGCAATGATCGTCTTTGATGAGTCAAAGATTTATGCAAGTAGCTATGTAAGGTTCATCACTTCATTCTGATGATTTTGTGATAGCGTGGTTAGATCTATTTCAATCATTATTATGCAATTTTATTGTCCATCGTTTTGGGCCCATTTCTTTTAGATCAACGTGGTGCTATGATCAGATTTGACACTGTAATTAAGTTACGATTCTCCTGTATTATTATTAATAAAATAGTTGCTTTTCCGTTTAATTCAGATTATTTTTTTCTAATAAAGTCAATATTATACAAAATAATCGACGAAGAAAAAAACGTTTCAAATGAAAGTTATTTGTTTCAATTCGGAGATTAAGAATCTGTAATGAAAAATATATGTTTTCATTTGAAAAAATAAAGTTGACCTTGGAATGACCTTGAAAACATGATGAAAATCACAAATGGATATGACTGCTGAATTAATATGAATTTAATTTTCGAGATATTCCAGGTGGCCAGGATAAATGCCCCACCCTGTATATGTATATGACAACTAAAATAAAAGACTTTTAACTTATTTACAAAAAAGAAACAAACCAACTAACTTACATATACAACAAAATTTCACTTCATAAATATTGACTGTATGTAATGTATGTTGGCTCGCGTGTCTTTACTTAACTTCTAATTAGATTTCTAATCTTCAGCGGTTATTTGTGTTGCTAAATTATGTTGTTTTCATATTGGTAGAGTTTTTACTACCAACTCCATAAAAACAGATGTGAAATGTTAGAAATCAATTTTTTAATTTTTCAACGCGTACCGCCACACTATGGGCGAGCCGCATCGCCGCGCAGCTTCGCGTCTCCATTTATGGCTTGTCTGTCATTCCGGGAATAACTACTATCTTCTGTGGATGCTAGTTTCACGTGAACACGGAGGAGACGCACGAACAGGTAGAAGAAGCAATTGGCTAGGTGCAACAAAGGACACAAATACCTAACAGAACCCGAAGAGCAACGAAGTACCTGTCGACGCGACAAAGACCTCAGCTAGCCACAAGCTGAAACGCACACGCAGGCTTCTCTTGCATCCCGCTTAATCGGTCGATCTTCTCAGACGATGGTGTCTGTCTCTCAATTAGCGTCCCGGAGAGCCAAGGAACTGGGTCGACGGGAAATTTCATGACAGAGAAGATGGGAGCCACGCGGAAACCCCTATGTTGATCGTCCGTCCCGCTGATCCAACTTAATTGCGGAGTCCTCGTGCCCGGGGATGAATAGCGGGTTTATGAAAACGAGCACCTCGTGCCTCGCTCCGGTTTAATAGACATCGAGCTGTCGCTAAGTCGAGGATTCTTCGTAGCAGGGAGCAGGACCATGGTTGTTACGAGGTGTTCATGGCGTTGATGGGAGCGCGGACGTAATAGGAACTTCGGAAATGTAATTTTGTTTGTGGTTTGGGAATGGAGATTCATTTCCGGGTACGTTGGCGTCGACAATTTATTAGAATGGCATTATCTTGGGTGATTGGGATGGTTTCAAGCTGCGGAAATTTTTGACTGTGTCTGTAAAAAATGATAATCTGTCTGATATTCTGTTCTTTTGTTGAAAAGGTTCATTATTATGTTGTAAAATGTACCAACTTTGATAACTTTGATTTTAGAAGTGGCAATGTCGTCTTTCGAGGTACCTATACAATATTTTTATCAGAGACGTCAGTTGGTTATCAAACCTACTACTCTTTGATGGCGTCAACAATTTATTAGAACGTTTATTTATTATATATAAACATTTATTTATTATATATAATTTATTAGTCTTTAGTGTTCGTTTGATCGGGAATGATTTCAAGCTGAGGAAATATTTGCCTGTTCCCTAAAAATTTGTAATCTGTCAGAAATTTTACTCTTTTTGCTGAAAAGGATCATAATTAGACTGCGGATCTTTGTGCATTTATGGCACCTGAAAATTTTCAAAAAATGTTAGAATATAAAATTCGATAGAATTTGGTACGATTTTTATTTATTTCAGATCTCAAAAGAATGCTACCATTGACAATAAGATTTTACTTGATTACATCTTCTTAAAATTTGCCTATAAAAATTGAAAATTGCATAAATATCCGCAGTCTATTCATAATCAAGATGTGAAGTGTACCAACTTTGATTTTAGAAATATTAATGTCGTCTTTCAAGTTATATAATATTTTTATTATAGAGACGTCAGTTGGTTGTTGAACCTATTTTTTCGTCGTATTTATAGTGTCTGTCTACCCTGATCCCTTCCACTTTAACATTTTATTAAAACAAATGTGTCGCTGCCGATATTCACTGTTAAAATGTTTTCTTATATTCAACACACCTCCTTTACGAAATATTAAAATAATTTAACAGAAACAAATCATGGAATCTCGGAATATTATGCAGTAGATTTTATATAACCAAGTGTCTCGTATTAATTTGACAATCTTTATACCATTTTCAAAATTGTGAACGTCACATTACGTCTGAGATCAATAGCGGACTAATTAATTTGAAAATGTAAAATTTTTCTATACATTTTTTAAAAATCGTTGAAACCTAACTGTTTATTAATGTATACTTCTAATAGGTTCATCCCGTAAAATTAATTAAGTGAAATAGGGGGAAGATAAATAAATGATACAATTTAGCGGAATGACAAGTGCATAATTGTAATTACAGCTGTAGAACGACGTGTAGAATTTGGATAAAATGGCACGAAATGGTCCGCATTTCCATAATCCTAATATTTGACGTAATTGCTCTTGCGGAAAAAGGTCCCACGGCAGAATATAAATCCGGGGACAAAAAATTTAAAGTCTCCTACGCTGTCCACTTTAATGAATTTCAACTCTAGCATAACATTAGTTTCAATTTCCAGTGTGGCTTTCGAACTGTTTATAACTGCACCTCAACCCTATGTTAACCCTATTGACAACCATGATAACACAATAACAATAACGATAAAAATAACGTCGCTTAAATCTAGGGTAAATATTTACATTAAGAGTCACCTCCGAGTTCGATAATTTCTTTAACACTAAACCTACCACTGCCGGTTAAATGATAGCTTTCAGATTTTTTATTTTACAATTATTGAAGTTATAAAGATACTTCCACTGGAAATGATTATGCATACTTTTTTATTCAAATATATATTATAGTAAAAATCGCACAAAATCTAAATAAATTCAATCGTGCCATTTTTATAAGGCAACACATACTAATCACCTTTAATGGACGGTAGGATTAGTGTTAACATGTTGTCAAGGTCATTACTCTGAGTATCGTTCTGAAGCTTTCACTTGGGGGTTGGCGTTTATAAAAAAGTTATGGTTTGGAGTAAAATTATGGGTTGGCGCCCCTCCCTCCAAAAAAGCAAATATGTTTCATCTACAATATAGACTCTAATAATTTCCCAAATATCACTTATATCTGATATAATGTATATAGTGGTATAGTGACTGCTTTTATTTAACTTTTCAACTGAAATCTGTGTATGTTGGTATTTCTTGTGATTTCGAAAGAACTCGAGTAAAACTATCCCAAACATAACCTCTACCTTACTCTAATTACTTTTTCAATTATTAGAATACTTTCATTCATTAATACGGTAATTATTTACAAAGAGGTACTCACCTCCGATTTTGTGTAGCTGCATAATAAATTGCAATTTCATTCAAATCGGAGGTGAGTACCTCTTTGTAAATAATTACCATTAATACTAATACTAAACTACGACACTATTTTTTATCGTAACATTTTTATAAACAGCGACTCCCAACGGAAACCTTCAGAATGTTATAAAAAGAAAAATGATCGAAATCGGAAGTGGCTCCTTCAATGTAAATATTTACCAAATTTAGAATTGCTGATTTATTTATGGCAAACGGGTAAATATCGCAGATATCGCCGTGGCAAAAGAAATTCGCGAGGACTAGGGCTCCCACATCAGAATCGCTGAAGAAGCTGCCGGTCGTTCAAACGGCAGCTTTATGCCACGGTAAACCCGGTAAAAGGTCTCGCATGCGTGGACGTAGCGTCGCATAATATACCTTACAAGTGGTCGCGAGGGGAAGAAGCTCGTGTCGGGCACGAAGGACGAAAGAGCCGGACCCGTCGAAGGGTAGGAGAACGCGAGCGTCGTCGTCGTGACCCTGGTAGCCGACCATAATCTGAAACGCACCGTCCCATTCACCTTCCCGGAAACCTTACGTAAATACTTTGTTATTTATGAAAGGATTACGCGTGGCTCCCCCTTCTCCGCTATAATAAATACAACTTCCTCATAGCTTCCACGAGAAGAGGGGATTTTTCCTCGTCGCATGGGATAGCCGGATAAAGATCGGTTTGATTCCAACCTTAAACCATATATACTTATGGACCCGACTGCAGACAATTGCCTTAAAGTGCAGATCAAATCATCTACAAGGTGACAGTTGTGGGCAAAGTGCTATAGTCTGTTAAGAAGTCGCAGTACCGTGAGGCTGAAGTGTTAGAAGGGGAAGGGCAGTCATTGCCGTACCTTATTCTGTATAAACTATTCGTTGTATCAAAATAATTTTCAAACGAAAGCTTTTTTGGTATCAAGTGGGACCTACAATATAATAATTAGTTTCTTGATAATCTGCTTTTTTATGCAGATATGAAGGTCACCTTGAATCTTTGTATCACGATGTGTAATATTTGACCTACAATATAATAATTAGTTCCCTGATAATCTGCTTTTTTGTCCAGATATGAAGGTCACCTTGAATGTTTGTATTACGATGTGTAATATTTGACCTACAATATAATAATTAGTTCCTTGATAATCTGCTTTTTAATCCAGATGTGAAGGTCACCTTGAATGTTTGTATTACGATGTGTAATATTTGACCTACAATATGATAATTAGTTCCTTGATAATTTGCTTCTTTATCCAGATATGAAGATCACTTTGAATTTTTGTGTCACGATGTGTAATATTTGACCTTGTGGTTCGAAAGAGTACTGAATGACAAATAAAGAACTATAGGGTATATAGGATTAAAAACTAATAACTGCCACGATATTCTTTAGTGAAGATGATGGAACGTCTTGAACGTGTGTCACTCGGTCTCATTGAGCGCTTCCGCATTTGTATTCGATGTAATGGACGGCATTTTGAGAATTAGTTACATTAGAGATTAATTAAGTAATATCTCGATAATTATTAGTTTTTAATCCCATATACCTGATAGATTATTATTTCTATAACTAATAGGTCGTCCCATAAGTTCGTGCCGTGGATATGTTTATACCTTTCACGGTGTGTTTTTCTTTTTCAATGAAAAACCACTGGAATTTTATAGTAACGGTATAATGTCTTTATGAAAAAGATGGGACAAGGTTGAAGAACAAGAGGGTGATTACATATTTTGTAAACTTTAAAGGTATGCTTTAAATATACATTTAAATAGTAGAACAGTAAATAATAAATAAATAGAAGAACACTGCATGTCACAAACTTTTACTTTCGAGATATTGTCGTTTAAAGATTTGATCACTAATTTGACATAAGACATCGGTTAAATTGCATTATTTTTTTGAGTCTTGCGAATTTGTTTGCATGACTTTTTTTCTCGTAAATACGTAAATCCTATACTATAAAGCCCAATTAATGTATAAACTCAAATTTTTTTTGAAATTCTAACATGTGTCGTTTTTCCTGACAACAGATATATGGTCTAAGATTCCATCAGACCGGGTAATCGGTATCTCCTTCCGGCGAGCAGATAAATTCGAGAGCCATTTTAGATTTGATTTTTTGGGAACGTGGATCTTCTGGCACCCGCCGACGCATTTTTCTTAGGCGACTAACTGTCTGATGCGTCCGTTCTCTCTTTTCCTGAAACCCTCATTAATATTTCGGCTTCTCACGACCCGGAATGACCTCGGTATCTCTTTCGAAATTCTAGGTCGATCTCTGCCGGCCAGCCTTTGACGGGAATTGACCTTTGCACGCGAGGGAAAATGGTCAGGGGATTCTAGAGTGATGTTTCACCGTCCTCTACTTTATACTTTTGTTCGAAAAGCTGCTTTGAACTTCGAAATTTTGTTCCAAAAACTGCTTTTTACTTCTCAGTTATGCTCTTTTGTTCATTGTTTTACATTTTGTTAATGGAACTTTTAGAAGATTAAAAGTACTTAATTTGTATTGGCTTGTAAAAGTAGCAAGACTTTAATCATGAAATATAAAATTTTCAGACGTATGGGATGAAGTCTAACTGCTGGTATAGTCATCGATAATGATCAAACCGTCGATGCGAGGTTAAAGAAGAAAAGATGAAGAAGATTTTTTTTTATAGAAGACGATTTTTATTATGAAGTACAACCGAATAAATAAATTTAGCGAATAATTTCCTGAAAAGTATCTTTACAAGGTAATAATTCTAAAATAAAGAGCTCAGCATTAAAAATAACGTCAAAATATAACACGATCAAAAGAGAAAATCAAATATCTGATATGTAATTTGTAGCATTATACATCTCCTTCATCACTTTTTGCATTTTACATCTCCGGTATAAAATATGAAATACGCGGATATTCGAATGAAACCTATCCAACAAAATAATGTATTGATTATGAAATTCTGTCAACGAATACATGGCTGTTATTTCAGACCATTGTTGCTTCAGATAATGAGTAAAAGTTAGAAATTACTTCAACGAACAATTCACACAGCACCACCAAAATGTTTCCTCTGTTTAATGATCGAAAATCAATTAATTAATACATTTTTACAAAGCCCTGCACTGAAAACTTATTAATCTGCACACTATTTGAGAAAAACCCTCTTTGTCGACTAGAACTAAACTACAGATCGTCAAAATAAATATTTTCCAAATCAATTCTAAGAAACGGAAATAAAAAATGCACTAAACATGTGCTTCTTCTTTCAAGAATCTTAATTAATCGAAGGTACTAATTTGTTAGGATTATTAAAGAAAGAAAAAAATATTTAAATGCAACTGCATCCAGATGCAGTTAATTTTTATTTCGTATAAAGATTCGCAATCAATTATCACTGTTTGAGTAAATGTAATATTAAACTGTGTTTATTCAATAATCTTAGCCTTTACTTCATAAACTTTTTTACTGTAACCCAACACCATAAACCAAGGCCGTTAATGTACAACGTATTTTTCACTGATTAAAAGTCGTTAAGAAATCTGAAAAAAAATTCAGTAACATCTTCAAGCCTTTCGAATTGAGAGTAGAACAAGAGATGCAAGCAATAGTTTGCTACCTGCTCGTTCGAGAGACGTTTTTCAACTTCGCTCGGACGCAACAAGTCGAAAACAACGTCTTACCTACCAATTTTCGTCGCAAGCAGACAAAATCAGTATTAATACTAATGAGCAAAGGGCGCCAGGGCGGTCAGCCGAGTCTCCCAATCATTGATACATCTTCATTCGGTCTTTGTGCCTGCTCGGGCGCTAGTCTTCTGTAAAATCTCGGCGGATTGGCGCACCTGGGCCATAAATTCAGTGTCATTAGATCCTTGGAGTATTACCCGGTCGGTTCGAGGATTCACCTCGGACCCCATTATTTTTTACGACCGTTATTATCCCGCATAACCTCGATCACTCTTTCGAGAGGGAAGGTCAGCGATCGGGGGTACCTCTCTTGCGTCCAATCACGCCGCTCCAGCGAATCCCGAGAGCGTGGCTCGTTTTCGGTGCCGTCGAATCCGATACCTATAATCTCGAGGCTCCCTCTGTTCTACCGCGTACATTTTGTCGCATGCTCTTCGTTTGTTGTTGTGTTTTCCTTTTCTCCCCCGACCCATCGTTGTTCCACGCCGACGACACCGACGAAAGTGGCCCCGGGTTTTGTTGTATCTGGCGCTCGCGCGCGTGTGCCGCCGACGACGCCCCCGCGCGAACAATGGATCCGTCATTTTCAGGTCGGGAAATCCTACTCATCCTACTCATTACCCGTAGCAGCCGCGGAAATCCGAGCGACGCGGCGGCTTTGTTCACGTTTAAAATAACACCGAACCTCGTTCTCTCCGTCCACCCCACCATCCCAGACGCGGCCGCGTTTGACGAGTAATTATAAACTCTGCCGCTAAATGAGCCGTTCCTTCTTGTTTTTCAGCCGAAGCCCTCGTCGCGATCGTTTCGGCGGTAATCGGGGACGACATCGCGGATGAAACGGCCCACTCTCGAAGAGGATTCGACACCGTTACTTTTGTGCAGGTACTGCCGACGGAGGCCTAATATTGACGATGATGGAAACGCCATTCGTATACGATGATCTCCAAGTTTGATGGTTCCAGATTTTTACATTGATTTCATTTTCTAGAATGTTCGGCTGAACTTCGTCTTGGAGAACTCCGTGTTCTTAACTTTTTTTTATGTCATCCTGTAGATATCGATGAGGACATTCCGAAAATGTGTGTATGGTTGTTAGGAATTCACTGGTTTATAAGTCACACGCGTGTAAAGATGAGCAATTTTAAGCGTTTTCGACAGGTTGGAGCGTCGCCATATTGGATATTCGTTGAATGGTAGAGGTGTTCAGCGCATGTGTAGGTCTATATTTGCGGATTCGGCTAAATAGTACTGAGCGTATGGTTTGGGGTTAGGTCGAGCATGGTATAATGTTTCGCATTTTCTCTGCTCGAATTATTTAGCACATTTTATGTGTATCACCTAGCAAATATATCAATATGGCGGCACTTTAGCCCTGTCGAAAAGGTTTAAAATTGTTCAACTTTGCAGACGTATAATTTTTGAACCAATGAATTCCTCACAATAAGATTTTCATTTTCGATGTTTTCCCGTCGAAATCTATCGGATGGCATAATAAATACTTGAAAAAAACAGTTCTCCAAAACGAAGTTCAACCGTTCTTTTACACGTTACGTGTGCAATTATGCTGTCGAATGAATGCAGAATCAGGCTAATCGATTGAAACTACATACGTTTGTCAAAAATACTAATACAAATCATTATAGGTTAGTATAATCGTTGATATAAGCATTCCTGAGAATTTTTAGGCAATGTGAAACTCACTTGGTTAGTTCTAGATAATACTAGACTGTGTTAGGAACCACTAAACACTACTAGCTATTCACAACTATGTCTGTGCATCACTAGGTATTCATAAGTGCTTCTATTTCGATTAGGAACGTCTAAGCACTTTTAGGTAGCCCTAGATACTAACAGGATCATGTAGGTACTCCTAGGTAGCCAGCCGTACTACCAAGATATTGTAGGTACTTCTAGACAGCTCTAGGTACTTCCAGGAAGCCCTAGGTACTTGTAGACAGCCCTAGGTACTTCCAAACAGCCCTAGGTACTTGTAGACAGCCCTAGGTACTTGTATACAGCCCTAGATACATCCAAACAGCCCTAGGTACTTGTAGACAGCCCTAGGTACTTGTATACAGCCCTAGGTACTTCCAAACAGCCTTAGGTACTTGTAGGCAGCCCTAGGTATTTCCAAACAGCCCTAAGTACTTGTAGACAGCCCTAGGTACTACCAGGGACTTGTACGTACTTCTAGACAAATCTTGGTGGGACCAGGGACTTGTAGGTACTTCGAAGTAGCCCTAGGTAGTACCAATGGCAGATAGGTATTTCTAGGCAGGGGTAGGTACTAACAGAGACTTGTGCGTACTTCTAGACAGCCCAAAACAATAATAATCATGTAGGAAATAAAAAATTAGGTAAGGACCACAATATTAATAATTCATTTAAAATTCTTATTAAAAATGTTTCAATTTAAGGAAAACTTTTAAACCAATACGCTATAGCGAATTAAACGTATACAATCGTTCTAATAATGGTGTACCTAAACCTAAGAAACAGTGTAAGAATCACACTATTATCCATTGGATTCCTCTAAAATTCTTGTTAGAAATTCTTCTCTTTAAAAATTCCTATCGGTACAAAAGTGTACGATGATTGTATGAAGTTTTTAATTGGTACGAAAGCGTACGATGTTTGTATAAATTCGATACAATTGAACATTCGACAAAAACATTGGAATAAAAACGTTCGCAGTATCATTTCGCAGACCTCGGGTTCGGCACAGAAACTATCCGAACCAAAGGAGGCTGCGATTCCAAATTGGCGAGCAAATCGCAGCGTCCCGCGACGAATGGCAGTCAAAGAGGACGACTGGGTCCGGGACGAGCAGTCGCCGCCGCCGCCGCCGGTAATTGCTAATTTCGCCGGCACCGGCGTGTTTAATTAAATCATACCGCGGTGCCGAACCGCAGGAACGATCGTCGAACACGACGGGGGTAGGCGCGCAGTGGCAGACAGCGTAAAAAAAAAAGAAGTAAAAATTGAAAGACAGAAAGAAAAATAATAAAAGGTATCGACGTCGCCGTTTCTGCCGCACGTGCGAGTACGAATGTATATACGAGAGAGCGGTTGGGATATCTCTCTGGCCCGCTGTTTCTTCGTTCGCGTTCTCTGTTTCTCTCGTGGGTTCCGAACGTGCGAATCGCTGCTGCGACCAGCCGGGTACACACACGGGCAACGTTAATGCCACGAGTCGACCGGGAAGCACGTTCCCTCGGGTTCCTGCTGGTCAGATATTTCTAATTTTCTTCCTGGTCATTGGCGAGCAGGGGGACGACCGAGGATGAGCGAGAGTCCGCGCGCTACACGTGCGACCATGCTCGCCGTCGACGTCCTCGTGGATTCTTCCGAGGACACCGGGCACCCGAAGGTCGCTGGTTAGGCTCCTCGCCAATCGCGACGTTATTCAGCAGGATCTCTGAATGTACCGGGCAATTCCCTTTATCGTGATCCTCTCTAATATCTTGAACCGACCCGTAAACCGTTCCGAGGGGAGGAACAATCTGCTGATCGGTAATAGAGAATCGGAGATGAGGTAATTGAGATTCACTCGTTGAAATGCTGCTTTGATTACTGACCGGGATACTTGATACCATTGAGAGATGATATTCGATGCTGAACTGTAGCATGTGCTACTGGATGTTTCTAAGTGATGGTGGGTGGTTGCGGACTCTGCTGGTCACTCTTAGGCATGTTCAGACAGTACTAGGCACTCATTGGTAATTCTGGATAACACTGAGCATTGCTAGATATGCATCGTGTACTTCTTAGCACTGTATGATTATTGTGGCCAGTACTAGGCACTCATTAGTACCTTTCGATACTACTGAGCACTCCAACTTACGGATAGTATAGTCCTGGGCACAGCAAGTGGTTTGTAAGCAGTACAAGAAACTTCTAAGTGCGTACTTCTTACCATTACTAGGTGTACTGGTAGGTAGTATTGGGTACTACTAGATATTTTTAGGCAATACTATGTATTCCTCAATACTTCTAAGAAATACTAAGCACTCTTGGATACTTCTAAACAATACCAAGCACTGCCAGGTACCTCTAAACACTGCTAACTGCTCGGAAGTACTTTTGGACGCCACTAGGCACTCATGAGCACATCTACACGCTACTAAGGATATCTAAAAGTAGTTCTAGGGAGCCCTACGTACTAGCAGATACTCCTAGGTACTTCTAGGGAGCCCTAAGTTCTACCAGATACTCCTAGGTATTTCTAGGGAGCCCTAGGTGCTACCAGATACTCCTAGGTACTTCTAGGGAGCCCTATGTACTACTAGATACTCCAAGGTACTTCTAGGGAGCCCTAGGTACTACCAGGTATTCTAGGTATTTCTAGGGAGCCCTAGGTACTACCAGATACTCCGAGGTATTTCTAGGAATCCCTAGGTACTACCAGATACACTTAGGTACTTCTAGGGAGCCCTAGGTTCTACCAAGTACTCCTAGGTATTTCTAGGGAGCCCTAGATACTACCAGATACTCCTAAGTATTTCTAGGAAGCCTTAGGTACTACCAGATACTCCCAGGTATTTCTAGGAATCCCTAGGTACTACCAGATGCACCTAGGTACTTCTAGGGAGCCCTAGGTTCTCTCAGATACTCCTAGGTATTTGTAGGGAGCCCTAGATACTACCAGATACTCCTAGGTATTTCTAGGGAGCCCTAGGTGCTACCAGATACTCCTAGGTACTTCTAGGGAGCCCTATGTACTACTAGATACTCCTAGGTACTTCTAGGGAGCCCTAGGTACTACCAGGTATTCTAGGTGTTTCTAGGGAGCCCTAGGTACTACCAGATACTCCGAGGTATTTCTAGGAATCCCTAGGTACTACCAGATACACTTAGGTACTTCTAGGGAGCCCTAGGTTCTACCAAATACTCCTAGGTATTTCTAGGGAGCCCTAGGTGCTACCAGATATACCAAAGTACCTCTAGAGAGCTCTAACTGTGATCAGGGACCCCTAGGAACTTTTATGCAACTCTAGGTAGTAACAGGGACTTGTATGTACTCTTATTTAGCCAGACGTACTACCAAGGACTTGTAGGTACTTCTAGGTAGGTACTACCAGGCACTTGCAGGTATTTATGGGCAGGCCAAAGTAGTAAAAAGTACTTCTAGGTACTCCAAGACAACCCTAGGTACGACCAGGGACATCTTAGAATTACTAGGCAGCTCTAGGTGCTACCAGGAACTTGTAGGTACTTATAGACAGCCATAGGTACTACCAGGAACTTCTAGGTACTACTAGGCAACCCTAGGTAAGATCAGGGGCATCTGGGAATTAGTAGGCAGGCCCAGGTGCTATCAGGAACTTCTAGGTGCTTATAGGCAGCCCTCAGTACTACCAGAAACTTTTAGATACTTCTAGGTACCCCTAGGTACCCCTAGGTACTCGGAACTTCTACGTCCTATTAGGTACTTCTAGAAAATACAGGGAACTATTTAAACTCTACTAGATTCGTGAGCGATTTTCTTTCTCACATGAGTACACGATTTAAACATAAACATATGACACAAAACAAAATGTTTCTGAGAGTAATAATGATGTACATTCATGAATAGCCTGTGGATGTCATACATTCATGACAAAAATTAATAGTTCAAATATAACACTAAAAAAAACCATTAGAAGAATTTAAGTTTGCTATCCTATAATTTTCGACTTATTAGAATGATTATAAACGAAGATACATTTCCATTTACCTTCGGTTTCATACAATCGACATGGACAATTTTTATTTCGCCAAAAAGTCCGCAGTCTCCTAATAAAACATATTGTCATCAATCGAGCGCAATGTATGATCGCATCACGTAAGTTTCTCATGCTTAACACATGACTCACGAGGTTGGAAGTGTGCGAGCAGTGCAGTATCCTTCCTGATGCTCACAGGAGCCTGGCAGGAAGCAAAATTGCTCGTGGCCGGTACTCTTCCTGCTGGAATTCCTCGAGGCTCCGATTACCCTTGGTTTTCGGCGGGTCGAGAAGACGACCGGGTCCCGTGAACCCGGTGGCTCGGCACGAACAGGTGTCGCCGGCACAAATTTC